>JAWQEG010000555.1:600000-1072500 GCA_033782935.1 Petrolisthes cinctipes | reverse complement strand
CTGTAGTTTGACGGTTGGCTAGCATCTCCCTTCTTGAAGATAGGAGTCACCTCTGCCTCACGCCAGTCTCTAGGAACGCATCCAGTCTGGATTACCCTGTTGAAGACCATGCACAGGTACCGTGATACTTCACCATGCACTTCTTTCAACACTCTAGGTAAGAACCCATCCGGACCGGGGGACTTGTTTGCTTTTAATTCGATTATTTTTCTCTCGATTTCTTCTTGGGTGAAGACCATTGACTCCAGCTTCTCACTGAAGGAGTCCAAAGGTTCGAGAATGGGACCACTCTCCTCAGAGAACACTGAAGAGAAGTACTCATTTAAGAGGTTAGCATTTTCTGCATCAGAGTGCATCAATGCTCCATCCTCATTCACCAAGGGACCGATCCTGCGTCGGATTGGTTTACGGCCATTCACATAACTGAAAAACTCCTTGGGGTTCTCGTTGCAGAGGCTAGCCACACGGACCTCCTCAGCACGCTTATCAGCCCTTATTTTGGACTTCACGTTTCAATTCAGTCTTCTATGACCATCAAAGTCCCCAGATACCTTTGCTCGACGATACGCAGTTCTCCTCTCCCTTAGTAGGTTACGGATTTCCCGATTAAACCACTTCGGATGAATGAACTTCTGACCTGTTCCCTTCAGAGGAATAAAGCGCGACTGAAGTTCCATGAAGGAAGACAAGAATGACCTCCACAGATCATCAGCACTCTCTCCCTCCCTTCACGAAGACCTGCAAAGTTCGCTCTCCCCATGTCTAATTTTCTATGCACCGGGGTCACGGTCTCCATATTAGGGACCTTACTTGTAAATCTTATAAGCTTGTGGTCGCTTCCGCCTATTTCTTCGTTTACAGAGAGGTCTTGAATGATGTCATCCTCGGAGGTGAGGACCAAGTTGAGTATGTTAGCACCTCTTGTTGGCTCCTTTACCCATTGAGTGAGGAATTCATCATTTACAAACTCGAAGAGTGGTGTGTTCTCGGCAGAGGGCTCTCTGGTTTCCCAGTCAACATGTGTGTTGAAGTCCCCCATAAGGGTGCACACCCTGCCGTCCACTAGTTCACCCAGCAACTGGTATAGGTCCCTGTCCATCTCATTGAGTTGTCCAGGGGGTCTATAAAGCAGCAGGGTTCTGTATTTTGCAGTGCCTATTTCTAGGTCAACTCCAAGGAGCTCGTGATTCGATGTGATGTTGCAGGTCATCAATTTGATAGAGTTCTTTACATACAACAGCACACCACCACCCCCTCTGTCCTCTCTATCTTTGTGGAAGAGTTGGTAGCCTGGAATCACGAATTCCCCTTCAAGATCTCTGTCTGAGGTTCTCAACCATGACTCCGTTATGGCCACCATCTCGGGTTCCTCTGTCGCAACGAGGGCCCGCAGTTCCAAAAACTTGTTTTGGATGGACCTGGCATTGAACAATAGAACCTTCAGGGAACCCCCAACTGCAGGGCTCCCTATACTCTTCCATTTCCCGGTTTGGTCATTGTCTTGGTAGTGCTGGGGATATCCTTCTTCAGGATCTCAGCGAATGTCTTCTCTGGGGTCACTCTAGCATAGCGACGAGGGCTCTCCTCCACGCTCGGTCGAGTGCTCCTGAGACATCGTCGGACGGCGTCTTCCATTAATTTGGAAAGCACTTCTTTCCCCTTTGGTGAGAGATGTGTGCCATCCCTCTGGTAGAGGTCGTCTCTACCAAAGAGTGAGGTGTAGGGGTCCACAAAGAACACCCCCTCGGCAGTACACAAATCAGCCAGGCGCTGATTTACTGCAATGTTCTTTGACAGAGCAGTCCCTAAAGGGCCTCTCCTTGGGAGCATGCCAACAACTACCCTTCTGCGGGTTTTTAACCTACAGTCATCTACTGCACCGAGCACATCCGAGAGGACTCCTTCGGTCATGCCTACTCTACCATTTCTCAGGTAGATGTCATTACCACTCACCATGAGTGCAATGACAGCAGATCTGGACGTTTGGATCCTCTCAGCTTCCTTTCGGAGGTCAGCATTGCCACAACCTGGCAAACAATTCACCTTCACATAAGTGTGAAGGCGATCTGCCATTAGGGGTTGCAGCCCTCGTGCCTGGGAATCACCTACAATGTGTATATCCACAGACCTCTCCTTGGTAGGAGCACGAGATGCCTTGTGAGGAACCCGAGAGTGTTTTGAATTCCTGCCGGGCTCGTCACTTCCTCCAGGTTGCTTCTTCTTCGTCTTCTTTTCCTTCTTCATTTTCTTTTTCTTTTTATTTAATTCCTCACTTTCCTCTAATCCCTCCTCAACTGTCTTCTTGGGTTTTTCTCCCTTCTCCATATTCCCCTCCTCTTTTACATCACACTTTTCTGCAGTCTCTTTTCCTTCTGCAGTTTCTTTTCCCTCTTCATTGTTGTTGTTCTTCTTCTTGTTCTTTACCGCCGTGGTGGAGCTCTCCGGTGAAGAAGCTCCTTGGACTGCCTTGTCTCTCACATGGCAGTCACACCTCTGTGAGTCCATTCGGAGAACTTCCTCCTTTAGGGAGTTGTTCTCCTTCGTGAGCAGTGAGATGTGCTTCATCAACCTCTCCTCGAGTTTGCAAAAGTCGCAGACACTCGAGGAGTCTAGGTCGCTCGCACTCCTCCTGCTGAAGTCCTCACACCAGCGGTACACCTTGCATGTAGTACATGTAAATTTTCTTGCTGATGGACCAGTCATCTCGCTCTAATTCAATTTAAGACCAATAATACAAAAGAAAAGGTAATGTGATTTGGTCTCGCATAAGTCTCATCCGCCTACTTCTAGAAGGTTTTCGGTCGTTCGGCCAACAGAAACCCTTATGAGCCAAGCACACCAACCCTAAGGTCTCCCCTGGGCCGGACGGCCCCAATCGTGCCGCAGCTCCCAACTAAGCAGCACAAGAGTTCTAAGTAAATGGGACTCTGATTTTTCGACAGGGGTGCTTGAAGTGTAACCGTCGTCCTACTAATCCTCCATCCCCGGCCAAACTTAAAGCAAATAGTAAAACTAAATGTCCACGACTTAATCCGAGATCTTTTACTGGCCTGGCAGCCAGCGAGGCACGAAAGCTCTCTCACCAAAGAGCAGTCGAGCCTTTAGGCACCTAAGAACGGTCACAGGGAGCTGGTCAGGCTTATTAATCTAAGAGAATACCTATGGGGGTCCTGAGGCATCTCCATTACTCGTACCCCACACGCCTGAGATCCCTTAAATCTCAGCCCTTTCGAAACCTGTGAGCGTTAAAAGGCGTTGTTTTAGGAGGTTCCAAAGCCTCCCTTCTCACACGGCATAAGGTAGCTGGTGAGGTCCTTAACAATAAAAACTTATATCGAAAGTGATGAAGATTTTTTTTTTTTTTTTTTTTTGTTAGGATAGTTGAAGAGCAGTTGTGAAACTTAATATTAACATGAAGATTTGACAACTCTTAGTCAGGATCCTAATAACGCTACCTTTCTGGCACGGGTAACCCAACTGGACTAAATGTCCCCCAGCATAGCTAGCAAAATTCAAACAGATCACACAAGCTCTCTCACCGACGGCAAGGTGGTTGTCGAGAGAGAGAGAGAGAGAGAGAGAGAGAGAGAGAGAGAGAGAGAGAGAGAGAGATAAATTGATATTGGAAAGACCAATAGAAGGAAGGAAGGAAGAAGGGAAGGATAGAGAGGGAAAATAGGAAGGAAGGAAGGAGGGAAGGATAGAGAGGGAAGGATGGAAGGAAGGAAGGATAGAGAGGGAAGGAAAGAAGGAAGGAAGGATAGAGAGGGAAGGAAGGAAGGATAGAGAGGGAAGGATGGAAGGAAGGAAGGAGGGAAGGATAGAGAGGGAGTATAGGAAGGACAGGAAGAAAGAAAGGAAGGAAGGAAGGATAGAGAGGGAAAATAGGAAGGAAGGAAGAAAGGAAGAATAGAGAGGGAAAATAGGAAGGAAGGAAGGAGGGAAGGATAGAGAGGGAAGGATGGAAGGAAGGAAGGATAGAGAGGGAAGGAAGGAAGGATAGAGAGGGAAGGATGGAAGGAAGGAAGGATAGAGAGGGAAGGAAGGAAGGATAGAGAGCGAAGGATGGAAGGAAGGAAGGAAGGAATGAAGGATAGAGAGGGAAAATAGGAAGGAAGGAAGGAAGGAAGGAAGGAGAGGAGAGAATATTAACCATGTCTCTCTCTCTCTCTCAAATACACATGCACACACATTCCCTCTCTATCTCTCTCTCTCTCTCATATACACACGCACTCACATTCCCTCTCTATCTCTCTCTCTCTCTCTCACACACATTCTCTCTCTCTCTCTCTCTCTCTCTCTCTCTCTCTCTCTCATGTATCTGCCTGTGTCAGTGATAACACTGCTGTACAGTACCAATGTAATTGTTTTTAAGACTATCCCAGCTCATATACCTTCACCTTCTTCTAACATATCAGATGCTTCAGGAATTCGTCTACGGGTCCCAATTAATGCCCCAAGTGCTACTCCTCGGGTTCGCTCTTTTTCTAGTGGCCCAGGATTAGATAAAACTTATCGTTTGAGTAAACCCTCAGGTCAAGGTGTTAGTGGGAAGTACCTCTGTGAGGCTTCCCAAAAATCAGTACTGAAGTAACACCGTTCAAGGTCCTTCAGTGGAATTGCCGTGGCTTGCGTGCTTCTTGGGAGGAACTGCGCGTTCTTTTCTCTAGCTTCTCTCCTGCATGTGTTTCTCTCCAAGAGACAAAGCTTCGGGACTACATTTCTGCCAGTCCTCCAACATACTCTGCATTATATTCCAATTAATTTGAAGGGCAGGGTCACTGTGGTGGCTCTGCCATCCTAGTTCGCCAAAATGTTCCATGCACGAGCCTGAAGCTTGACACACTGATCCAGGCTGTCGCAGTTAAGGATTTTATGGACCGCCTCTACACTATGTGCAGTCTATACTTTCCTCGCAGTGTTACAGTTGAGAGGGGTGATTTCAACCGTCTTGCACGGCACCTTCCCTCTCCTTTTATTTTATTGGGTGATTTTAATGGTCGTCATCATCTGTGGGGTGACAGTTCGGTCAACCCCAGGGGTGTTTTATTGGCTTCTTTTATTGAGGATGAGGGATTAGGGGTTTTAAATACGAGAGATGTGACACATTTTAATAGCCATATTGGGACTTTTACCGCCATTGACATTTCCCTTTGCTCACCCAGTGCTCTGTTGGATTTTACTTGGAGAGAGTTGCCTGACTTATATGGCAGTGACCACTTCCCTATACTCTTAGAAAATAACAGGTACGAACCACAGTCTCGTCTTCCTAGGTGGAAATTAGAGAAGGCTGACTGGCAGTTTTTTAGAGAGCTAACTTCTTTGGTCTCTTCTGTAGCCGATTTCGGTAGCTCTAACGAGGCTGTAACATATTTCACTGATATGCTCCACTCTGCTGCTCTCAACTCTATCCCTAAAACTTCTGGCTACTTTCCCAAACGTCCTGTCCCTTGGTGGTCACCAGTCTGCACCACTGCTGTGCGGGAGAAGTGCGCTGCTTTCTCTCGCCTTCGTCGCAATCGTGTGGACCCAACTCCTTAATAGGACTTCCGACGGGCATGGGCTCGAGCGAGACGAGTTTTGAAAGAGGCACGATGTGCCTCTTGGAAGGCCTATGTGTCTTCTATTAATACTAAAACCTCACTCACCCAAGTGTTCAGCAGAGTCCGTAAGATGGCGGGGAAGTTTTCTCCTAGTTCTCCACCTGTACTTAAGGTCAATGGAATTAAGATCATGGATGGTTTAACAGTGGCCAATACCTTGGCGGAGGCTTTTGCTAGAGTCTCCAGCCGTGACTCTCGACCTCTGGCTGTCAGGCATGAGTTGAGAGCCCAGGAGCTCACCCTTCCTACTGTGATGATCGTCTTGGCCCTCTGACAGTATGGCATCTTATTGTCGAGTGTCCCAGCCTTGGGGACCTTCGTCATAGGCACCTCTCCGAGTACCGGGTGGGTGACGGTTCTTACAGTCTCTTCAAGGAGCTCGGGGAGGAGACTTGTAGTGTGGGAGGGAACACCTTCTCCTATGTGGAGAAGGCTGGCCTCCTCCACAAATTGGAATTTTATGATATTTATGGTTTTTAGATGGTTTGATGTTTTTTTGTTTTGATTCTTATATATATTTACTTAAGTCGACGGGTTTTATTGTAAAAATATCCTTTTTAGTTTGTGTGTCCTTTTAATCATGCTGCCTATCACTTTCGGGGTAATGAAGCCTATTCAATGTATGTACATGTTTTAAGAATAATGTAGATGACCATTTTATGTTGGGCGGTATATGACCCTAGCTGTTGCCTAGTTGCATCAAAGAATCAATTAATCAATTGTAAATTGGTTGTTTTTCGTAAACCTTACAATTCTGTTATTACTATCATAATGCATACTGTACATAACGAAAGAACCCTATAAATAAATATATGTTAATGGAAGTTGGAATAAAGGGGATAGATAAACCTCTGACGATCGTTGAGCCAACACAACGAACGTCCAAAGAAGTCCGGGGTAAGGTAGGAATAAATTACCAATAATAAATAATTTTAAATCATCATTTAACATCTAAAAACTTTCCCGTCACATTGGCACCCGAATGTGGGGCTTCTTCTTTTGCATTAATTTCAGTCCCACATACCCACACTCTCACGAGATAGATAGGCTATAATAGCCTATAATGGCTAGCGTTAAAGAACTAGTGAAGGAAGCAAATGAACTTGGGTACGTTGAGAAGGAGGAAATTCAGGAGTATGTAAGAAGTCGCCAGGAAGAAGAAAGAGAGGAACGAGCAAAACAAAGAGAAGTAGAAAGAGAGGAGCAAGAAAGACAAAGAGAAGTGGAAGAAAGAGAGGAGCGAATGAGAGAAAGAGAGGCAGAAAAAGAAAAAAGAGAATATGAAGAAAGAGTTGAACAGAGAAAAAATGATAAAAAAACAGAAGGAACTCGAGAAAATAAAAATAGAAAATGAAAAAAGAAAAAACAGAGGGAACATGAAAAAGAAATGTTGCAATTGAAAATGCAGGCTAATATCAGTGAGGGCCTTAATGATAGCAACGTTGTAAGCCCAACAATAGCTCCGCGCCTTCAGCTTTCAAAATACGTCGAGGGTAACGACATTGAGCCATTTATTGAACGATTTGAAATGGTTTCGGATACCTATGAATTAGATAAAGCGATAAAGAGGCTCGAGTTTATGAATTTGTTCGACGGTAAACCATTAAATATTCTCCACCGACTCGATTCTTCAACCAGAGACTATGATAGCATGAAAAAAGCATTGTTACAGGCATACGGGTTAACAGTTGAAGATGCCTGGAATCAATTCCAGCGTGCATTCCTTCAAGATAAGAAAACTGTTGCTCAGTCCGCCAGAATTGCTGGCAAAGGTTAAGACCATCAAAGTGAAAATTCTCAAAGAAATGGTTGAGATGTCGGATGCGCATTTCTCTGCTGACGGTTATCACACACGTAAGCAGGCAAATAAGAAATTTAATCAACAACAGTCGAATAAGCCTTCCCAGAACTCTGCTGCTTCGCGTAAAAGTCAGTCACAGCAGCAGAGTCAATTACAGCCTCATCAACAGTCAAATTATCCTCAAACCCAGCATTAATTTGTACTATCCGCTACATTAGGAGTCTCGAAACGAAGTTCAGGTTTTCAGATTAGTCCCGGCATTGTTAATGGGGTGTCTGGGGACTGTTTGCTGAAGTTTTTCGGGATAATGGGTCATCGGGATGTTGAGTCGCTGATGGTGTTGTTTCTTCCAGGGATTGTAAGGGTAAGCAGGTAACCATCACCATGATAGATGGCACCAAGAGGCTTTATCCACTTGCTAAAGTTGCAGTGTAGAGTCCTTTTTATAGAGCAGTATAAATTGCAGCAGTCATCCAAAATCCTGTGTCAGATCTGGGAATAGGAATTATACCAGGGGTTAAAACTGCGTGTTCGGTGGAAATTCTAACACAGTTTGGTGCCGCAGCTGTAAAGAGAAGGGCTGTTCCACTCCAAGTGACAATGGCCGCTGACCTTGTCAATTGCGAGGATGTAATTGCAGAACAAGCAAGTGACCCTACATTGGCACTTGTTCGTAAACACGTACTTGAGGGTGATATAAGGGATCCACAGGGGATAGTAACAAGTTATGTTAGAAGGAGAAATAGGTTCTACCGCTGTACGGTAAATCCCGACGGGGAAGAGCGGTTTCAGTTCCATGTACCACAGAAATACTGACAAGCTGTGTTCACTCTGGGTCATCGCTCTACATTGGGAGGGCATATGTGGATTAGAAAAACATTGGATAAGATCCAGTCTCATATCTTTTGGCCAGGTATGGGGAGAGAGGTATGTAAGATGTTGCGATCATGTGACGTATGACAGAAAAGTTGCGACCGTGGTCGGGTCAAACCTGCACCCTTTAAACCACTACCCCTCATCTCAGAGTCTTTTGAGAGGGTAGTTGTTGATATTGTTGGACTGATAAATCCGAGAACTACGGAAGGTGCCAAATATATTCTTACCTGTGTGGATTTCACAACAAGATGGCCAAAAGCATTGCCTCTTCGTGAGATAGAAGCCACTACAGTAGCTGAAGCTTTACTGGAAATTTTCTGTTGTGTCGGCATACCGAGGCAAGTATTGTCTGACCGAGGCAGCCAGTTCACCTCCGCAATGATGGAGGAGTTGTGGAGATTACTCTCCGTGAAGGGGTTGAGAACAACGCCCTATCACTCAATGTGTAATGGGTTATGTGAGAGGTCTAATGGTACTCTGAAGATGTTGAGGAGGATGGCAGTAGAACAACCTAGGGAATGGTCCAGGTATATATCGCCTCTACTGTTCGCATATCGCGAAGCCCATCAGGCATCGTTACAATTTAGTTCATTCGAGTTAGTGTATGGTAAACCTGCTCGAGAAACACTTCAGGTTCTACGTGAACTTTGGGACGAAGAAGAATCGGATCCCACGGTGAAAACCACTTAAACTTATGTCATTGATTTGGCAGAACGTCTGCAGAAAACATGCGAAATTGCAAAAGAGGAGTTAGTTAAAGTGAAAGAGCTTCAGAAGTCTTACTAAGATAGGAAGACTAAGCTCTATACTCTGCAGGTAGGAGGAAAGTGCCTCGTTTTATTACCAACAGCTCACAATAAGTTGTTGGCTCAATCGAAGGATCCCTCTGAAGTAGTTTAGAGGGTAAACGACCTCAACTACATAGTTAAAATCGGAGGTGACAACAAACGATTCCACATAGATATGCTTAAGGAGTACTACACAATCCAACGAGGGTGTACTTCTATCATGGCCACAGTTTATGGGGACTACCATAACATTACCTCTGAGCAACGTGATTGTTTAAGGTTAGTACGTGGTCATTTCTCACCAGCGGTAGACATGGTTAGTGCTGCCGTAGTCATCCACGAAGCCGAAAGGGGATACACTCCACATATGACAACAGCTCATCGATGTGATACTGGGACAGAAGTCCTGGTGTCTCGAAGTTTGAGACTGCGTAGGAAGGTTCGTAATGCGATACATGAAAGGTAATGCGAGCATTGGAGTAAGTCATAAACGAGTAAAGTAATTCGTAGCGAAGTTACCCTCTTCGTACGTACCAAACAGGTAGTCAATGGATATCACAGGTTATTTGACTAGCCATTGCTCACCGCTCCGAGAGCTACGAGCACAACGACACTAATATATGAATTGCTTTTCAGAGGTATTGCATTTTCTTACATACCATGTAACAATTGCACAATGTATTACATACACCACACTAATATCTTGCTTAAATGTGTGCAATTGCACAGAGAAATAAATTACCAGGCTGTTCATCTTGCTACAGAGTTTCTCCTGAGAATTGAAAGTAAACATAAATGTTGGACTTTTCCAATCATTGGTAAGTGTGAATACACACCTAGTGAGAGTAATGGACACATACAAGAGTGAGTCAAGTGCGAATGAATTTATTCGTGTAGAGTTATACATGCAATGCGCCGTACCACTTCATGATTCTATTAGACATCGAGTGGAGCAATGTCTCCTTGTGTGTGCGAATGTTACGAGTCGATGCTCGTGGCATAATAATAATAATGTCATAGCATGGAGAAAAAGGCTTAATTAGGCCAGACACGTGGACGTAGAGTGGAGTATCTTGTAGCACGTGGACGTAGAGTGGTGACGCTTGTAGCACATGGATGTAGAGTGGAGTAGTTTGTAGCTTGTGTGAACGTAGAGTGGAGTAGTTTTAGCTTGTGTGGACGAAGAGTAGAGTATCTTGTAGCACGTGGACGTAGAGTGGAATAGCTTGTAGCTTGTGTAAACGAGCTGAATTCGGGGTCACCAATTGTAACAACAAGGATAGTTGCGTTACTATTGGGGTGAACAGACTCGATTATGCACGGTAACAATTTATTGGTAAGTACAGGTTTGTGTAGTAGCAAGCACCTTGTATCTGGAGAATCCCTCCTGCCATGGCCGCATGGTGTGAGAGAGGTAGATGCTGTAGGAGGTACGTAGAGAGCGGGGTGTAGTCAGGCAACGAGCTGGGGGCGACAGCAGGTCAGGAGATGTTGCTAGGTCCAGAGCGGCAGGAAGAGTGGCCAAGCAACAGCTCAACGGCCTCCTATAACCTGGCCGGGTCGGCTGCGTGCGCCGGCGGCAGGTAGACAGGTGAGGCGGAAGATGCGCAAGGTGCTTGATGTCGCTACACTGTGTACTGTGTGGCCCCCTCAGCTCGCTGTTTATATATACTATAGTTACTTTTCATTTGCATTTATCAAGTGTTGAGTGAGTAATATGTTCTCTGAGTAACAATATGGGATTACCTGATTTAATTTTCATTGATTGTATTGTCCTACTACTTAGTGTTAATAATAATTGTTAATTGTTTTACTTCGTGTATGAGATTACACCAATTAATATAGAACCTGGACTGTTACAAGCGGGAATTATTAATATATCTTGCTTTAAATAAGTGTTCATTCTTGATAGTCATTTTCATTCTCCCAGCTTCCCCTCTCGAAACAACATGGATTACTCAATCTCTTATTGGTTACATTTAAATTTATAGTTTTCCCGGGAATATGTTTATTTGTTGCTTGTGTAACACAGCCTGTAAACTGCTTAAAATTTTCTTCTACATCAATACAAAAGTGACACCCATGAAACAAAGTCTCAAGAGTGTGATACATGTCTGTTGTAATGACATTGTTAAAGTTTCGATAGGTAGTACTTCTTTGATTTTTGCTAATCTAATATCCTTGAAGAGATGATGAATTGTGCAAAGTGATCTGTTACATCGGTAATATGAATTACACATTTAGTATACATGTTATAATCATTTGTTTATACATGAATAAAATCCATGGCCATGAAGATTACCTGTATATACCTGCTGAGTGCTACTGTTATAATTGGTGGTCAGTAAGTTATTATTATTATTATTATTATTATTATTATTTGGTACTTGGAAGCCAAGAAGAATAAGGAAAAACTAAAACTACCGCAGTAAATAGTCATTCACAGGCTCGTAAACGGAATAACTAGGGAAGGTTATTGATTTACCCGCTAGATATGGTAATTCTGTATGGTACAGTAAGGCGACAAGACTTTTGCCACCGAAATTACAAATAATGGGAGAAAGTGAAATAATGATGTAATGGCTCAGTTTCACTATAAGTAGAAAGTTGTTGTATTTTCCTATGCATCATGCCACATAGGTCTTATGTGCTAATGTTTGAATTTTGTACCATTATTTGAAATATTAGTTCACTGTGTACGGTCTGGTTAGTTAGGCTATGACCAATGGAGCCAGTCGACTTTGGTGAGACATAACATATAATAATAATAACACTCAGTAAGGCCTGATTAGTCTAGTATGCAAACTCATGCTTGCCCTTGAGCTTTATCAGCAAATTGCCTGGTCATGGTGAAGAGGTTGGAACTGAACTACGAGTATATCTACTGTACCAAGGCCAAGAGGTATATCTCTTGGCCTTGTACTGTACTGCATGTACACTTCATGCACCCGCAATCACTTCACTGCCTATGTACGTTTATCGGTTGAATATATATATATATATATATATATATATATATATATATATATATATATATATATATATATATATATATATATCTTACAAACAGTTAGGAAGCCCTTATGTTTCTACCCGGGTGAACAGGGCAGCTAATTGGCGCGCTGTTGCCACATTTATACCAAAACAAAGCTTTTCAGGTATGATGGTCACTGACCGACCTGACCCAAACATGTGACCTTCACCCCGCACCCGCCTCAATGACAAAACAATGGCAACGTCTCATATGTGGTGCGGAAATAAACGCCACATGATTTATATAAACACATATTTTTTTCTAGTAGAATTAACGAATTCTGTACAGCACATAATTATGTTAACATATGTAATATATAATGTGTATCTGATGCAAAACAAAAATCTGAATAGTGTTAAATTTAATCATTTGTTGTTTATGGTTTTGATGTTGGGCATATCAGCATTAATCACCAGCCACGCCGCAGAGCTCTTCCAGGTTTGGGAAGAGTATAGCGTACCAGCCAGACTGTGGCTGTCTGAGGCCGGGGAAAGTATAAAGGAGTAAGGAGTGGTGCACTAGCACATAGAATGTACAAAGGAATAAGGAGTGGTGCATACGGCGCCACTACAATATATATATATATATATATATATATATATATATATATATATATATATATATATATATATATTGGTGTAGGCAGAGAGTATATTCTCTTTTAGACAAACGAGGTTGAAGGAAATGGCTTGTTCTGCATTAATGAGTTTATTATTTATATTTTCAATATATCCTACAGTTTTTCTTAAGTTTTCACTTAGATGGTGGATAAGTGAGGCAAATGTTGAGTTGTTGGGGGAGGTCGACGTTTCGTTCAGTACATTGGACATCTTCAGGAGGATCAGTGTGTCAAGCTCCAGGCTCGTGCATGGAATATCTCTGCGAACTAGGATGGCAGAGCCACCATGATGACCCTGCCCTTCAAATGAATTGGAATAAAATGCTGAGTATGCTGGAGGACTGGCAGGAATGTAGTCCCCAAGCATTGTCTCTTTGAGAGAAACACATGCAGGAGAGAAGCTAGAGAGAAGAACGTGCAGTTCCTCCCAAGAAGCACGCAAGCCACGGCAATTCCACTGAAGGACCTTGAACGGTGTTACTTTAGTACTGATTTTTGGGAAGCCTAACGGAGATACTTCCCACTACCACCTCGACCTGAGGGTTTACTTAAACAATAAGATTTGTCTAATCCTGGGCCACTAGAAGAAGAGCGAACCCGAGGAGTAGTACTTGGGGCAGTAATTGCGACACGTAGACGAGTCCCTGAAGCATCTGATATGTTAGATGAAGGTACAGGAGATGGGATATTCTTTGAAACAATTACATTGGTTCTGTCCTGTACAGCAGCGGTATCACTGACACAGGCAGATACATCAACATCCATAATACAGGTGGTAGAATCACTCCGCTGCTCAAGCGGAAGAGAAACTGAATCTTTTGAAGTCACAACATCCGTGGCATCCACATTAACTTCACGCCCCTCTGATGATCCCTAAGGAAGCTTGCGAGGAGGAACTTCTGTTGAATCAAGAGATTCATCAGAGCCACGAGAACGCTTCTGGTGAAATTGAGAGGAAACTACGGATGAGTCCACAGAGATGGTTGCCTCAGAAGGTGGAATATCTATAGAGTCAAGTGCCTCAGAGGAACCACGAAGGCGTTTCTGTGGCAGTTTAGGTGACTTAAGTTTCCTTTTGGGAGAGCGTGTGGCAGCGTGAACTTCTACCACATGGACACCTTTAGCTAAAGTCTGAGAATTGTCATCAGTTGAAGGGTCACCAGAATGAGTGTCTGATAAAGTTTCCAAGACAGAGAAACTATTATGTAGAGTAACCTTAGAAACGTTCTCACTAGAGCAAAAAGCAGCTGCCTCTTGAGAGGGTTGAGAGGCTGCTGCAACCAATTTAGGGCGAAGGGAGGAGGCGTATGTCTTCACACCACCATCCTTCTGTCGCCTGAAGTTGAGTTGCCGTCTGGCACTACCTATGCTAATGAATTGAGTATTAGCCAAGTGGAGGATGTCCTGCTCAAGTAGGTACATCTTACAATGGCGAGAACGCAAGGGGTGAGCATCTCTGCAGTAAAAGCAGTAACTCTCTGACCGACACTCAGAAGTAAGATGTGAGTCAAGAGCAGAACAATTACCACACCGGGAACGGTTGTTGCAGTTCCTCTTCCCATGACCAAACTTATAACAACAGAAACACTGTAGGGGACGCTCAACAAAAGGCTTCACCTCAAATGAAGTGGGGTTAATGTTAATGCGATCTGGGATATGCGAGCCATAGAAAGTGAGGATGATCATATTTTTACTGCCTTTCATCTTCGTTACTCGTTGGACACTGTCTGGGCACATAGCGAGAATGTCCTCTTCTGAGAATTCATACAGGTCCTCATTATATATACGCCCCTTGCTATAATTAAATGTTCGATGTGGTTTAATAGATTCAAACATGCTATCAGAAGGACAGGGGAGATTGAGGAGCATCATGGCCTGTGTAAGATCTTTGGCTCTGATTAAAACACCCTTACCATATTGGTAATAATCCAATTTCTTTCTCTAGATACCGGGAAGCATGGATAAGGTTACCACGTCCCTCCCTGTAGTAAGCCACAAACCAAAAGGGTGTAGGAACCCAACGTTCCTTTGGGACATGCTCCACAGTGTCATCAAATATATTAGGGCAGTAGTCATTGTCACTGTCAACTACATTGATGGACAGCATCATCTGAGCTTTACAATGAGTTTCCCCCACCGTCAGAGAATCTTTTGCCTCAAATGCTGCTTTGGCAGCAGTATTTGTATTGAAAGTAATATAGCACCGATTAGACCTACAATCACTGTCATATGTGATTTGGATTTGAAGGACTACTCCAAAGCACTTAAAAATGGAGTGGATAGCGCCATAGGAAAAGGATGCAAGTACATTCGTTAACATTAACATGTCCAGATCGCTAACAGGGTTCTTCGACACAACACCCGACCTGCTAGGTCTACTCTTATTTGCAGCTTTCTGCATATTACCGCGACTAGAGAGTGATGTCTCGAGGGCCTGGTCGACCACCGCTCGAGGAAGAGATTGGGGCTTTTCTGTATCCATATATCATTGATTTGTTGTTTTTGGCCCCAGGAGCCAAGAGCTACTACCTACCGGGCAGATGAGGGGACCGAGCGCTGATCGCCGCGGGCGGGGTACCTCTTCCCCCACGGGGCCACTCGTTTTAAAAAGCATCCCCAATGGCTCAAAAGTTTGCCCACAACGGTGCTGAGACCCCCTTCCTCAACATCTCCCAGCCCAGACACCCAACCATCCAACATAGGACGGCCCCTAGAGGGCAGTCCCTCCGGAGGGCAGCACTGTTGGCCCGTACTGGCAGCCTAATGCATGGGAACCATTTAGTCTGGTCTCTCACTGGCGACCTTACTAGCATGGGAAGCCCTCTCTCCCCGAAATCGGGGCAGAGCAGGGGCCGGAGCCCCCTCTAGTCTAGCTCGCCAGGTCTCAGAGACACGCAAGCCCCCCCACCACGTCAAGGCGGTTCCCGTTGGGGGGGGTCCTGTGTTGGATGGTTGGGCCAGTAGATGTTGGGGAAGGGGGTCTGAGCACCGTCGTGGGCAAACTTTCGAACTATTGGGGATGCATTTTAAATGAATGGGTCCATGGGGCATCCACATTCACATCATGCCCTTCTGATATTCCCAAAGGAAGCTTGCGAGGGGCAACATCTGTTGAATCGAGAGATTCATCAGAGCCACGAGGATAATATGGATGAGTCTACAGAGACAGTTGCTTATGTAGTGAAACCGTCGAAATCTTTACACTAGCGTAGGAAGCAACTGCTTCTTGAGAGAGTTGACAGGGTGCTGCAACCGATTTAGATGTCATCGACTTGGAATGATGAGGGCAAAGGGAGGAGGTGTATGTCCTAATACCACCACCCTTCTGTTGCCTGAAGTTGAGTTGCCGTCTGGCACTACCAATGCTGATGAATTGGGAGTTAGCCAAGTGGAGGATATCCTGCTCGAGGAGGTACATCTTACATTGACGAAAAGGTAAGGGGTGAGTGTTCCTGTAGTAAAAGCAGTAACTCTCTGACTGACCCTCAGAAGTAGGATGTGAATCAAGAGCAGAACAATTACCACACTGGGAACGGTTTGTGCAGTTCCTCCTCACATGACCAAACTCATAACAGCAGAAGCACTGTAAAGGAAAAATAACAAAAAGCTTCACCTCAAAAGAGGGGGGGGGGGTTGGTGTTAATGCAATCTGGGATATTCGAGCCATCGAAAGTGAGGATTATCATATTTTTACTGCCTTTCTTTGTTTCTAGTTGGACAATATCTGGGCACACAGCAAGAATGTCCTCTTCTGAGAATTCATACAGGTCCTCATTGTATATGCGCCCCTTGGTATAATTAAATGTTTAATGTGGTTTGATGGATTCAAACATGCCATCAGAAGGACAGGGGAGATTGAGGAGCATCATGGCCTGTGTAAGATCTTTGGCTCTGAAGCATGGATGAGATTACTACCCCCCTCCCTGTAGTAAGCCACAAACCAAAAGGGTGTAGGAACGTGACGCTCTTGAGGGACATGCTCTACAGAATCATCGAAGATGTTAGGGCAGTAGTCATTGTCTCTGTCAGCTACATTTATGGACCGCATCATCTGAACCTTACAGTTAGTATCCCCCTCAGTCAGAGAATCTTTTGCCTCAAAAGCTGCTTTGGCAGCAGCATTTGCATTAAAAGTAATATAGCACTGATTAGATTTGCTGTCACTGTCAAATGTGATTCGGATACGAAGAACCACTTAAAAATATTTAAATATGGAGTGGATAGCCCCATAGGAAAGGGATGCAAGCACATTAGTCAACATTAATGTGTCCAAACCGTTAACAGGGTTCGTTGACACAACACCCGAACTGCTGGGTCTTCTCTTATTTGCAGTTTTCTGTTTAACACCACGACCAGAGAGTGACGTCTCGAGGGCCTGGTCAACCACCGCTCGAGGAAGAGAAAGGGTCTTTTCTTTATCCATAAAACATTATTATTATTGAAATGGCCCCAGGTGCCAAGAGCTATTACCTACCGAGCAGATGAGGGCCAGGTACCTCGTACCCCACAGTGCCACTCGTTTTAAAAAGCAGCCCCAATGGCTCAAAAGTTTGCCCACGACGATCCAACCATCCAACACAGGACGACCCCTAGAGGGTGGTGCCTCTGGCGGGCAGCACTATTGGCTCGTACTGGCAGCCTATTGCATGGGAACTATTTAGTCTTTTCTAGCCTCTGAAGTCCTCTCTCCCCGAAATAGGGGCATAGCAGGAGCGGTAGCCTCCTCTAGTCTAGCTCGCCAGGTCTCAGAGGCACGCAGTCCCCTCCCCCCTCACACCACATCAAGGCGGTTCCCGCTGGGGGGCCCAGCAGGTAGAGAATAAAGAAATCAAAGAGCAATGTGATCAGAGAATAAATCTGGCAATGAGGAGCACTGGGCCTGAGATGCTTTCAGGCAATGAGTGGTACCGCCAGTGTCCCAGCGTGTCAGATGATGCTTGCGGATGTATGCTAGGAGACGAACACCATTACGATTAATAGAGCCAGAATCATCACCCAAGCCAGAATGTCGATTTTATTTTATTGATAATAGATGCCACAACAGTGTGGTCATATAGCGACCAGAATGTCGAGCATTAAAATCTCCCATATACACCGTACCACGCACTGTTGGAGAAGGAAGAGCCTCAAGAGTGAGTCTATCTGGAGCAGAATAGACATTACATAATTGTAGTACTGTAACGGTTGTTACTGTGTAGTGAAGATGTTTGTTATCTTCACTTAGGGTGAATGGCAAACAAGGTTGTGTGGGTCTAGTCTAGTCTGTTTATTTCTTCAGGTTCTACATTGCATATAGAGTTTTATAGCTAACCTGGAAGCTAACCTGGAATATGATCATGTGATATATTTTATAGTCAACCTGGAATATGCTCAATCATATACATAAAGGTTGCCTGCTACAATACTCCCCCCCTTAGTGACGAGGAAGGAGGAACGATACAGTCTTCTTATGGCGTCCGCTTGCATTTCCTGGAGGGACTTGTTGGTTGGTATAGGATGAAATGGAAGATGCCATTTCTGATTGGTGTAGCAGGAAAGCTGGTTTCACTCGATCTATTGAGACCACGTAGGAGGATCCATTGCGGTTAATCGTCATGGTTTTCCTTGTTCTTTTGATGACTGCGAACGGACCCTCGTATGGAGGTTGTAATGGTTTCCTAACTGAGTCCACTCGTACGAAGACGTGTGTACAGGTGGCGAGTTCTTGGCTGACGAACGTTTTTGAAGAGGTTTTCCGTGGCTGCACTGGCTGTAGCTTATGCATGGATTCTTTGAGGCTACTGGTGAAGTCTTGGACACTGCAGGGCTTGGGATCAATGGTGCTCGAGAGGAACTCGCCTGGGAGTCTGAGCGTGGTTCCATAGACAAGTTCAGCAGAGGAGTAACCAATGTCTTCTTTTACTGAGGTACGTATACCAAGGAGAACGATTGGCAGAGTCACAGTCCAGTCAGCACGATTTTCTGCCGTGGCTGTAAGTGATGATTTAAGTTGGCGATGAAAACGTTCAACGAGGCCATTTGACTGAGGATGGTAGCTCGTAGTTCTATAGCGTTTAATTCCCAGTAGAGACATTATCTTGTTCCAGAGGCAGGACTCAAATTGGCTTCCACGATCCGAAGTTAGGCTGAGCGGTACCCCAAATCTAGAAATCCATGTGTCGATGAGAGCTTTGGCAACAGTGTCTGTTGTGATATTAGTAAGTGGTGCAGCTTCTGGCCAGCGAGTAAATTTGTCGATGCAGGTGAGAATATACCTGAACCCATTGGAGTAAGGTAGCGGGCCGACGATGTCAACATGCACGTGATGAAATCTTTCCGTAACTGGTGTGAATGTTGCTGCAGGGGAGATTGTGTGGCGTGTCACTTTTGAAGCTTGGCACTTCACACAGGTGCGAGTCCAACTCCTGACGTCTTTGTTGATGCCTGACCAAATGAATCTTGAGTGCATCATTTCTTGTGAAGCTCGTATTCCAGGGTGAGAGAGGTCATGCAGTTGATGGAAGAGAGGGTACCGGTGATTCTTTGGCAGGTAAGGTCTGTTAGTGCCAGTAGATGTGTCCACATAGAGCTGTATGCGAGTCCCCGGGATTTCAACTTTCCTCATCTTTAATGCTGGGTTTTCCTTTAATTGCTGGAGCTCAGCATCATTTTCTTGATCTGCAGCAATGGCGGCATAATTGATAAGAGTTGACGAGACTGCTGTGATGTTGCGGGACAGCGCATCTGCTGGTGCATTCTCAATTCCTTTGACATGTCGAATGTCCGTTGTGAACTGTGAAATGAAGTCCATTTGGCGGAATTGTCTAGGAGTGTACTCTGTCTTGTTGTTCACGAAGATTGTTGTTAGAGGCTTGTGATCTGTGTAGATGTGAAATTTTCTACCTTCAATGAAATACCGGAACCGTTTGATTGTCTTGTAGATTGCTAGAAGCTCTCGGTCGAAGGCGCTGTATTTCATCTCGGTATTGCTGAGCTTTTTGGAGAAGAAGGTGATAGGCTTCCAGCTTCCGTCTATGTATTGCTGTAAGACCGCGCCAATACCAGTGCCTGACGCATCTGTAGAGATGGATGTCTTGGCATTTGGGGTGGGATAACTTAGGGCAGCTACCTCACTGAGTGCCTTTTTTGCCGCATTGAACGCATTGTCAGCTTCTGAAGTCCAGTCAAGTTTGATGGATTGACCTTTCTTGCAGGGCTTTGTCATGGTATACAGTGGCTGAAGGATGTGTGAGCAGTTTGGGATAAAACGGTTGTAGAAATTTATCATCCCTAGGAACTCTTTCAGCTGGCGCTGGGTCGATGGCTTTGGAAACTGCTGAATTGTGTCACACTTTGACTGAAGTGGAGTGATGCCTGCTGAAGACACTGTGTGGCCAAGAAAATCGATTGACGAGGATCCAAATTCTGACTTGCCAATGTTAATCTGGGTGCCATAGTCACGTAGACGGGTGAAGACTTGCTCGAGGTGTCGTCGGTGAGAATCTGTGTCTCTGCTGGCGATGAGTAGGTCATCAATGTAGGCAAAGCAAAAAGGTAGGCCTCGCACAACTTCATCTATAAAGCGTTGAAAAGTCTGGGCTGCATTTTTCAAACCAAATGGCATCCTGATGTACTCAAACAAGCCAAACGGAGTTACGATGGCTGTTTTCGGGATGCCCGCTGGGTTGACTGGAATCTGGTGGAATGCCTTGACTAGGTCAATCCTAGAAAATGTAGTGCAGCCAGCAAGCTGTGATGAGAACTCTTGGATGTTCGGTATGGGATACCTGTCCAAGGCGGTGCGAGAGTTGAGTGCGCGATAGTCTCCACATGGTCTGATTTCTCCGTTCTTCTTGGGGACTGTGTGCAGTGCAGATGACCAATTGCTTGAGCTGGGACGAATGATTCCGTGATGCATGAGGGATTCGAACTCTGCTTTTACTGCTCGGTAGCGTTCTGGGGCTAAACGGCGTACCTTTGCGTGAGTTGGTGGTCCTTTTGCCTCAATGTGATGGTACACATGGTGCTTCACCTGGTCGGTTGCTGAGAAGGGCCTAGTAAGTGTCGGGAAGGACTTGAGTAATGATGCGTAAGGGTTGCCTTCGTTAATGACCGATATCTATGTACTCTTCTCGGCAACTGGTTTTGCTGCAGTACTAATGGAAGTCAGTGAATCCCTGAGCTTACGATTTTTAATGTCGACAACAAGGTCGAAGTTTGTCAAAAAATCGGCGCCCAAAATGGCTTGTGAAACTGCTCCGACGTAGAAGGTCCACCGAAAGCAACGGCGGAGGTTGAATCCCAGCTGCAGTGTTTGCTGTTTGTAAACCGGTATCTGGGTCCCATTGGCAGCGTAGAGGTGAGTGATTGGTGGCAATGACTTGTGGCATGCCTGTGCTGGTAGGACGCTTACTTCAGCTCCGGTGTCAATGAGGAATTCAATTTTTGATAGTGGATCATGTATGTAGAGCAGTTTCGATGTAGTGTGGCGAACACTATGCTCCCTTAATGCTCGCCGTTGGCATTTGACGTCTTGAAATTGCATGGCTGCCGACACTTAAACGCGTTACTGCCGAACCTATTGTGGTAGTAACAGATTCCATCATTCCTTGACCTGCTGTTGGATCTGGACGGTTGTCGATAGTGATGAGGTGTCTTGTCACGGCTCCGTTGGTGACTGTTCAGCTGCTCTCGCATAGCACTGACCTCCAGGGAAAGTTTTGTTACGAGTTCTGCAAGTTGCTTTATTTCCCTATTCTCACCAATGTTCATTAGTCTTGACGAAGTGTCAGTGGGAATGGATGCCATGAACTCGTCTGCCAGTTTAGCCAGTTCTTCTAGGGGAAGCTTGCTCTTTACGCTGAAGAGATTCTGTTGAATGGTTGGTGGCAGACGTTGGTAAAAGAGTTGTCGTAACAGGTCTTGGTCGAACTTCTCCAGTTTGTCTCCCAGCAACTTCTTCATGCGGTACAACAATTCTGTTGGCCTCTCGTTACCTAGTTCTTCTTTCGACACTAACTCCTGAAGTCGGGTTGCCAGTGAAGATTCCAAGCGGGAGAGAATAGCACTTTTCAGGTCCTCATAGGGAGTCTTGGAGACCACTGCCTTTAAAATTGTTTCTGAGACCTGAGACAGAACTTCAGGTGGCAGGAGGGCAGTTGCGTGGCTAAATTTCGTGAGACTAGACGTGATGCCACTTGCCTTGAAGTTGCACTCTAGTATTGAGAACCACATAGCAGGGTCGTGAGTGCAGAATGTAGGGGCTTTGAAGGCCACTGAGGCTACATTCTCGTCGTTATTTGCCATCGTCACTCCGGGGTCACCAATGTAACGGTTGTTACTGTGTAGTGAAGATGTTTGTTATCTTCACTTAGGGTGAATGGCAAACAAGGTTGTGTGGGTCTAGTCTAGTCTGTTTATTTCTTCAGGTTCTACATTGCATATAGAGTTTTATAGCTAACCTGGAAGCTAACCTGGAATATGATCATGTGATATATTTTATAGTCAACCTGGAATATGCTCAATCATATACATAAAGGTTGCCTGCTACAGTACTCCATTCCCAGGTAGAACCCCAAATAGCTGAAAGGTCATGTCAGGATCAGAGGAGGTACAGAGAAGGCGATGTGGCAAGGAGCTATGTATGTAAGTCAGCAGACCATTCCTTACTAGAAGAACATATGGCACATAATCTGAGAGAGGAGGAGCTTGCCCAGCAGCAAGCGGCCATCCTGAAAATGCTTCCTGAAGAAAAATAACACTGGGATAATGACGAAAAACGTAAGCCTTGAGTTGAGTAAGCTTAGCACAACTGATAATACCATATACATTCCAGACAGCAGGACGTAATGGTTCACCCCTTACAGGACACGTCCTGGAATCATGACCGGCACACTTCGGCGAGGCGGAACTATATCGGGAGATATGCCCATCTCCCCAGCACCTGAAACACCAAGGCTGGTCATTATGAAGTTTCTGCACCTTACACGGTGGAAGACAAGAGAGGAAATCATAGGAAATCTCAATTGGAGGTGAGCCGGAAAGACTTCAGACAACAACAATATGGCTATATATAATGGGGGAACCATCTTGGAGAAAAAGATGGGCAGAGTACACACCAGGGTATCCCTCGGCAAGCTTCTGGTCAACATCAATAGGAAAACGGGTCAAGATGTAGCTGGGGAATTTACGAGGCCTCTCAGGTGAGTCTCTTTGAGGAATGAGAGGCAGAGACAAAAATTCACCAGCCTTGACTCTATCAATGATGTTCATTACGCATCCTAGAGATGTAGAAAAACCGGGAGGTGACGGCAGCCATCTTGACTTCAGCCAGTTCACTCTGCAGTTTGAAAGCCCTGTTGACATCAGACAACCAACGCAGCTTTGTGTCCGTAGATGTACTTTATTAAAAAATATATTCTTAATCCTTTATGTCCAGGTGAATCATGTAAACCTGACCGCCACATCCGGGCTGGTCTGGACTTGCTACCGGTGTGTCTGGGCGATATTGTAAAAATTGCTCTATTTCACTTTATATGTACGCCTAAACTGCAATGCTTATTAATTTAAATTCAGGTTTTTTTTTTCACCATCATCTCTTCATCTTTCCAATGAAACAATTTTCAGCCTCTGCAGTCTTGGTTACGGCAATAAGATAAGGAGTAACTCTCTGCATAAGAACTGGGTGCCGTTTGTATGGGCTGGCTGGCAGTGGCGTTGTCTTAGTAGAGAGGTGCTACTTTTCAACATCTTTCAATTTATTTACTTTCTCACACATGGTACACACTTTCCAGCAGTTCCTGATGAATTGCCGAGATAGAAAACCTTGCAGGAGGTCACTGTGAATGTGTGTGTACATGTGGTGATGTAACAGGTGGAGGTGGCGGGAGGCACTGAATCGTACACTGCCAAAATATAGCCTCGGCCCTCGAGCCTCAGCCAGCGTAGTGGTAGGATCTGTTTAACCGGGTAGAAGGGCTTCTTTGCCATTATAATGTATTGGCCTCAAGAGTCTGTTTCGAAGAGTCTGTGATCCACTACAGTCTATATGAAACATAAAACAAAAAAATGACGATGGAGTATGATGCAATACCCTTCATCGGGTAACGATAGGTCAGATTTATCCCAACTCAATTCACGTCATCAGGTAATGAGCGGTTGTAATTTTCCCGACACCCCTAATACTGAGAGTATTAAGTTGGCAGACCTGTCGCTCAGGCTAACAAGGGTGACAAAGATTTGTAGTCACTACCATCAGAGAGGTGTGTGCTGGAGGAGAAAGGGAGGAAGAGTACATCACCGTCACACACACACACTGTGTCTCAGCTACATCAACTCAATTTTCCCTTTAAAAGTAAATAGGTGTCACTGCCCTTCTCATGTAAGATGACTTCAAAGTGCATTTAAAGTCATCTCCGTTCACTTAAGGTGTCTTTCCTCCAGGCTCTCAACCTGTTGAGGGTCCTTGGTCATATTTCCTGGGGGACTGATCGTGCCACCCTCCTCAGCCTATATCGGGCTCTTATTTGGTTGAAACTTGACTATGGGTGTGAGGTGTACTCTTCTGCCATGGATGCCCATCTCAGAGTCTTAGAACCTGTTCATCACGCTGGGGTACATCTGGCGACCGGAGCCTTTAAGTCGTCCTCAATCTCCAGTCTCCTGGTGGACACTGCTGAGCCACTAATTGATCTCCGTTGCCAGTCCTTAATGGTTCATTGTGGCATCGCTTACATCGACTCCCTGACTTCCTTCCCTGCTTGGCGGTGTCATCTTTTCCTTCTGCAGTGGCTTTTTCCCTCTTCTTAGAACATGCTTCCTCTCACAGGGGGTCTGTAGCAGGCAACCTTTATGTATATGATTAAGCATATTCCAGGTTGACTATAAAATATATCACATGATCATATTCCAGGTTAGCTTCCAGGTTAGCTATAAAACCTTATATGCAATGTAAAACCTGAAGAAATAAATAGACTAGACGAAGACTAGACTAGACCAACACACAACCTTGTTTGCCATTCACCCTAAGTGAAGATAACAAACATCTTCACTACACAGTAACAACCGTTACATTGGTGACCCCGGGGTGACCATGGCAAATAACGACGAGAATGTAGCCTCAGTGGCCTTCAAAGCCCCTACATTCTGCACTCACGACCCTGCTATGTGGTTCTCATTACTAGAGTGCAACTTCGAAACAAGTGGCATCAAACCTAGTCTCCCAAACCCTAGCCACACAACTGTCCTCCTGCCACTGGAGCTGAATTAAAGCATGGTACCAGCACAGGCATGCCACAAGTCATTGCAAAAAATCATCGGTACCCTCTCTTACATCAACTGCATAACCTCTCACCCTGGAATACGAGCTACACAAGAAATGACACATTCAAGGTTCATTTGGTCGGATATCAACAAAGACATCGGGAGTTGGACTCACACCTGTGTCAAGTGCCACGCAAGTGCACACGCACGCGCACACACATGTGCACACACACACACACACATGTGCACACACACACACACGCACAAATGCCTGCGGACACGCGCACAAACACGCCTGCGGACTCACACGCATGCACGCGCACACACGCCGGCGGACACACACGCACACGCGCGCGCACACGCTTGCGGACACACACGCACGCGTGCGCAAACACGCCTGCGGACACACACGCACGCATGCGCACACACTCGCGCACACGCACGCACTCTCGCGCACACGAGCACGCACTCGCGCACACTCGCGCGCACACGAGCACACACTCGCGCACACAAGCCAATCTGGGCGTCGATTTTTTGACAAGCTTCGACCTTGTTGTCGACATTAAAAATCGTAAGCCCAGGGACTCATTGAGTTCGATTTAATTGGCACTGCAGCAACACGCTCACACACGCACGCGCACATGCACCAGCTTTCCTGCTACACACCATTCTACGACCTCGACCACTACAACAACAACAACTACGCCTACAACTCCACGCTACTGATACGTTCTACAACTTCTCCACAATGCAAGCGGACGCCATAAGAAGACTGTATCGTTCCTCCTTCCTCGTCACTAAGGGGGGGAGTATTGTAGCAGGCAACCTTTATGTATATGATTAAGCATATTCCAGGTTGACTATAAAATATATCACATGATCATATTCCAGGTTAGCTTCCAGGTTAGCTATAAAACCTTATATGCAATGTAAAACCTGAAGAAATAAATAGACTAGACGAAGACTAGACTAGACCAACACACAACCTTGTTTGCCATTCACCCTAAGTGAAGATAACAAACATCTTCACTACACAGTAACAACCGTTACAGGTCCCTCCCAGTGTACACTGATGGGTCAAAGTCTGATGCTGGAGTTGGTTTTGGAGTTGTCTTTCCTGACTTCTGGCATGGTGGCAGACTCCCTTCTGTCACGTCTATTTTTACTGCCGAGTTCTCGGCCATTTTATATGCCCTCCAAGTAATTTTTACTCTCTTGCAGCCTTTTTGTACAATTTTAGTGATTCCTGTAGTGTTTTGCAGGCCTTGGGCAATTTTAACTTTTCCCATCCCCTGGTGTTGGCCATTCTTGAGTGGCTTGTCCTCCTGGTAGGTTGTAGCCACAGTGCCACATTTTGTTGGGTACCAGCCCATGAGGGTGTTGATGGAATGAGCAGGCTGACACCCTGGCTAAGGCTGTGGCCTCCAGCCTGGCATCATCCTGTACCTGCTGCGGACCTTAGACCCTACATTGACACTGCTGTTCGTACCTGCTGGCAGGACAGATAGGACGCCATTAGGGCTAATTAGCTCTGTTGCATCCGCCAGCGTTTGGGTTTGTAAAGCTGCAGCTGTCTGTACCTCCGGTGGGAAACGGCTCTTGCCCGTCTCTGCGTTTGACCCATGGAATTATAATGGAGAGAGTTCCTCCTCCCTACTGTGATGATTGTCTAGTCCCCTTGTGGAGTTCCCCAGCATTGGGGACCTTTGTTGTAGGGACCTCTCTGAGTACCGGGTGGGGGACGGTTCTTACAGTCTCTTCCAGGTGCTCAGGGAGGAGGCTTGTAGTGTGGGAGAGAGCACCCTTTCCTCTTTGTGAATTTTATGATTTCTATGTCTATTCTTTTTAATAAGTTCAATGTTTCTTTTTTATTATTATTATTATGTCCTTTTCATCATGCTGATTCACCCTTTTGGGGTAGTGAAGCCTGGCTTATATATGTATATATTTCCAAAATTATATAAATGACCATATTTTGAAATCTTAAGAAATTAATATTATGTTGGACGGTATATGCCCCTGGCTGTTGTGCCGCCAGATGCCTAGTGGTATCATCTATCAATCAATTAATCAGTCAATCCTTGGCTACCCTCGATATGTAATCTAGTAATTTCTAGTGTTATAATTGTGGATTTTGCACAATATTATGATTTTTTAGAATATGGTGGCTAACATGAGTTCAGCCATCTTAGTTGTTGATATTTTGGACTTTGAAAAAATCGAAATCAGAATTCATGAAGATCCATTTTGTGCTGTAACAAGACGTGACCGACAACTGAAACAATTATAACGCATTGTGCATTATGTACAGTAAAATATAACCTATTGATTTTCATTCGCATGGAAGAACGGTTCCAAAAATCTTACTATGTCAACAAAAGTTTTAGCTAGACCTAGGACTATTTAATTCAGGCTTGCTCTCGAGGGTTGAGTATTTTATTGTCTCTGTGACTTGAACTGAGCTTGAGCCTGACTAAGCTAAAAGATGGAATTGTAGTGATCCAAGCACCAGAATTTCCCATTCTCTGTCTCACTCATCCTCACCTTCACCTGTCTGCCTGCGCGCAGCCGCCACCTAAGCCTAGCCCATCACGCCGAAGCCAACGCTCTTTCATTACGCTTCAAAACTCCAGCCAGCAAGGGTCTTCCTCTCTCCCGCTCCTGCCGCACCTGCCACCACCTTGCCACACCAAGCCAAGGCTCCACGCGCCCCACGCTACACCAAGACCTTCTCCAAGCAACACCAAGACTCACTCCAAGCAACACACAACTCCAGGCAAGCGGGAAGGCTCTACGCAGGTGCTTGGCCAACACCATTATTCATATTCTGTACTTAGTATAAACTGTACTTTGTATTGAGTCTGCTGTACACCTTCCGGTAGTAACGAACCATCCCAGTCATTATAAAACAACGGAAAACAGGTTAGCTAGAGCTCCGATCACGTGGCCAGAAAAACAACACAACTTGTATACTATTTTTTTTTTTAATATACTGTGAGCATTGATACTTCTCACACATGTGCATAGTAATTATTATTCATAGTGAGTCACGCATGTAGATGATGCAGTTCAGAATACCGTACTTTCCTTCTGGGGGCTGGTCAGCATGTTCTGGCCTACTCATTTGTTGTATGCCTTAAAACATTAAACTTTTCAATTTCATTTCAGAATACTTGCCTTGTCACAGCTTCAGACGCCATGATTCAAATCTGTTTATTTACATGTGACATCACTATACCCTGGCTTGAGACAGGTCTAGCTTGCTCCAGAGCTGGCTAGAGTTGGCTAAACCTGGGCTTCTGCCAGACTCTAGTCCAGCTAAAGTACGAGACATAAAAGAACATAATATGACGTTTATCTTCTGTCCGCCTCTGGTCTGTCTTAAGCCTGGGACATTAAAAACCACGCCTCCCAAAGACTTCCACTACAAAGGTGTCTATGTTTATAAGATAATTAAATGTCTCACCCCGAACACCTCCACCCCATCCCCTATAGTTGGTGTCATATCAGTCTTGTGATATTGTTCATCCAAATGGACGCACAATAGCGTTTACAATATATCTTGATTATTTTCCCAAACTGAGATCGAACCTAAGGACTCACGTTAATAAACCCAAGCTCTATATAACAGTGTACACATGTTGTCATGTACACTCACGAGCACTAATTTCTGCTCAGGGTTTGGTCCTTCCTTCCACCCCCTACCATGGACAGAGGGAAGAGGGGGATCGGAGCTGGGGGAGAGAGTCTACCCCGCCTTCACCCCTCCCAACTTCCGTCACCTTCATCCTCTAGTTGTCAGTTAGTGATTAGCCATAAATTTTCCCTGTGTAAATGATGGCTCTTCTAAAACAGTATCGTAGTACACACTGTGAATGGCCAAGACGATCTCATGTCAGTCTTGCTTATTTACCTTTGTAATATAGTCGTAAAGTCCCAGTCAAGAGGAAAGACAAGTAAGAAACACACACACACACACACACTCTCTCTCTCTCAAGGTCAAGTAGAAGAGCAAGAAGGGAAATTAATCTACCGGATTTATATCATTCTGGAAACCATCGATGAAATTAACGCTATGACAAGATATGCGGAAAGAGATTTAAAACCAACAGTGTCTTTTGTTAGAGCACAAAATAACGTAAACACCATTCTTGGTAGCTAATAATTCTATCATCAGGTCTTCATTTTAACACACACACACTTAGATAATTCACTCACAGAATGAATGATATAATTTATTTTCATTCAGACAAATAAAGTTCTTTTCTTTATGCTTCGGGGTTCATATAATATGAAGGCGAAGCTTTGCTGGAAGCATCATATCAGAGGGGTGCACCAGTTGCACGCGGGCCATATAACGGGTAAGAATGTTGTGCCTTTTATTGACTTATAACTCGCTGTATAATAAATAAATTATATATATATTTATTGATTTTGTAATTTTATTTTAGTTTATGAAACGCCTGATGATAGGCCTGATGATAGAATTGTTAGCTACCAAGAATGGTGTTTACGTTATTTTGTGTTCTACCAAAAGTCACTGTTTCTTCCTGCCGTTCGAGCTTATTGTATTCCTGAACCTGATTCCATTTGCCTGGTGCAGGACCGTTCGCCATTCCATACGTCGAGGTTGGTGAACGACTGGATTGCGACTCGCCCTAAAATAAGACTGATAGAGTGGCCCACAAAGGGATGCGACTGTAATGTAATAGAAAATTTATGGGCAATTATGGTGCAGGAATGGGCAGTGGAGGAAAAAACAAAAGTGAGAAAAGCTGAAGAAGTGTGGGAAGGAATTCGTGGACGTCCCGACATCTGCTCATGTCTGGTATATTCTCTCCCATCACGCGACTGCAGTTTGTGATAGATGCAGCGGGAGGTTGGACAAAATATTGATTCATTTTTGTTCTATTCAATGGTATTTCAATTGTGTATTTTATACATTCCATTCCCGTAGGGAGGCATTGCCTGTAGTGATGTGGGCAATACTTTATGGGTTTTGGCGTCCCTTTGGCCCAAGCCACTAGCTTTCAGATGTTCAAGTTTTCCTTTTTTTTCTATTTCCTTCCTGTTCCCTGTCACACCTCTTTATCACCTTTTACTGGCGCTAGGTGACCTTGCTGTTGCGGCGCCTCATATCAATAAATCAATCAATATGTATTCCATTATTACATAATAGGCCACATGAATAATTTAACTTTTATTGTACGAAACTTTTTTTTTTTGCCAATAAAGATATTTTTTTATATATATAATATTTATTTATACCATCATGGTGTTTACGTTATTTTGTGCTCTACCAAAAGACACTGTTGGTTTTAAATATCTTTCCGCATATCTTGTCATAGCGTTAATTTCATCGATGGTTTCCAGAATGATATAAATCCGGTGGATTAATTTCCCTTCTTGCTCTTCTACTTGACCTTGAGAGAGAGAGAGAGAGAGTGTGTTTTTTACTTGTCTTTCCTTTTGACTGGGACTTTACGACTATATTACAAAGGTAAATAAGCAAGACTGACATGAGATCGTCTTGGCCATTCACAGTGTGTACTACGATACTGTTTTAGAAGAGCCATCATTTACACAGGGAAAATTTATGGCTAATCACTAACTGACAACTAGAGGATGAAGGTGACGGAAGTTGGGAGGGGTGAAGGCGGGGTAGACTCTCTCCCCCAGCTCCGATCCCCCTCTTCCCTCTGTCCATGGTAGGGGGTGGAAGGAAGGACCAAACCCTGAGCAGAAATTAGTGCTCGTGAGTGTACCGTACCAAGGCACCAGGAACAACAAACTAGGAACAATGACGAATCAAGGCCACCGAGGCTCAACAATAACTCGACTGCATCAATCATATTTTACCTGAATTAAACCACACACAGAATAAATGTCTCCTTAGAGTATCAAGATAAACTCTATTGGGGGGAGGGGGGGAGGCGAATAATCAGAAATTCGTAATTCACCAAGGACATTCGGAATAGATTGGGAAAACGTCATTGTCTATGATAAATGGCACAATTTAATTGGTTGCGGTACCAAATAATCAACTGACTAGAAATTAATGACCAATGTCAGCATAGCTGCGCCTGGTGATGGTGATTCAGAATATAATATTATATGAGTTTTGGATGTAGCTGTAACCGTTTTCGAGTTATAAGAGGACAAATAGAGACGGATTGCCATTTAAAGTATAGATAATCAAGAAGCAAAACAGGAGAAGGACTTACTTATGCTGGAGGAGTGGAGTAGATACTAAAAGCTCTCCCGTACAACTTCACCTAGTCACAGCCAGTGTGTTACTGACGTTGACATACAGTCACATACTGCTTACTCAGGGGCCTCAGGGCTTCCATGAGTTGATGAAATCTTACCCTAGATTTTTGTCGATTTTACCCTAGATTCTAGTGTTTTACCCTAGATTGTTGAAGTTGTTCATTAATTGTTGATTAATGTACTATCATACATAAGTTTATATATTGCCCCCCCAAAAAAAAACACACAGGAAAAAAACAAATGCATCTTAAATTGATGGGTATATTATTCAGAAATATGCAGTTGTAGCAATATACTCTAAAAAATTATACTTCCTATGCTTTTCTATTTCATATGCCTACTGTAATATGAAATGAAGTCCTATAAACAAGACAAGTAAAATGTAAAAAAATTTACATTGCATGAACTAAAGAATAAAGGGTTGTTTTTCTTATAAAAAAAAACACAAAATATAATGTAGATATAGACAGCTAGCAAAAATGTATATCTCATACAGTTTTACATTCACATAACACTTGTTTGAAAGATGCAATAATATAAAAGGCGTAAAAGCACTCATGGTTATGCTTAGAATATTCGTACGTACGACATATTTACTTATGGATGACTCCTGATTGCACCCTCAAAATACCGAACAGGAATAGTTCAGAAGAAGAAAAGGCGGAAAAATCCTCATGATTATACGCAATATTCATCCTTACGAACTATTTACGTAAGGATCAAAGTCACATGAGTTCCAGTAGGTTGGTACCATGGAGATATAATATAGAGGAGGCGGCATGAGCCGCTCGTCCTGTACACCCAAAGTGAAGCCAGGGGCGGAGCCTATTACCCTACTGACTCAAAACATTGCCCCGGCCGCTATAAACCCATTATAATTATGCTCTTATTTTCTCATATTAACTATAATTAGAGCCAGAAAGAGACTTGAATTTGTTCCATATATGATAACTGCATAAAATTATCCAATTCTGTTTATTATCAAAAGTACTTAAACCCATTAAATATCGCTGTTTCCTAGAGCATTACCTCTTCTCGCAAACTTTTCCTAGGAGTATGAATGAAAGAATGAATGAATTAATGAATGAATAGTTAGTTTATTTTATGCAAAAAGTATAGTAAAAGAGATGGTCATAGCTTACACACCTACCCAAAGACAGTATTATAAGGGTACAGAGAAATAAGAACAAGTACAGTTGCCCACACATGAATCTGGTATGCCTCGCTACTTGCGAGATACCTACAACGTGAAAGAAAGTGAGCAAAAGTTATAGTTTGTTGACAAGCAGATAGTAATAATATTTTACTGTCTGCCTGTCAACAAACTACATCTTTTTTTACTTAAATTTCCTTTCGTTGTAGCCACCTCACAAGTAACGAGCCATACCAGTTTCATGTGTGGGCAACTGTACAAATGCAAATAAAATTAATTATATAAAGAGTTCTAGTATGACACACTGCCTTATGTCACTTTAAGTACAGTATATAAATAAGATTATATACAGTAAGATGTGTATAGTGAAGTGAAGATGCGTATAGTGTAGTGAAGATGTGTGGTGTGCTGTGAAATGTGATGTGCAGTGAAAATGTAGCCTACATAATGTAGTGAAGATGTGTATTATGTAGTGAAGATATGTATAGGGTAGTGAAGATTTACATAGTGAAGTGAAGATGTGTGTTGTGTATAGTGTAGTGAAGATGTGTAATGTGTAGTGAAGGTGTGGTGTGTTATGGAGATGTGTGTGTAGTGAAGATGTGTATAGTGTACTGAAGATGTGCATAGGGTAGTGAAGATGTGTATATGTTACTGCAGATATGTGATGTGTAGTGAAGATGTGTATATTATGGTGAAGAGATGTGTAGTGTAACACCCAGAACTGTCATGTAGGCTAATAGAGTTCACACTCAGGTGTAGTGTCTTGTATCAAACACATTTTACCACTTATAAGCCACATGAAATCTTACCATGATGGCTGGATGTTACTGCATAAAGTGTGTCATCACTTACTCAGTTTCAGTTCACTCTGATTCACACAAAAACATTATTTTAATCATCAGTCCCAGGCCGTAATTTTACAATTGTCGAGCCCCCTGCAACAGTGAGGTAAGCGACAGACAAAGAAAAATGAGAAAACAGCGTTTGAATTCTCGCGTGCTAGAGTAAACAGACGTTTTGCGCATCACTCTTGCACTGGTGCAGGAATGATGCATAGACATACCGTGGTGCCTACATCACTTTTGCACTGGTGCAGGAATGATGCATAGACGTACCGTGGTGCCTACATCACTTTTAATAGTTACTCTTGAATACATGTATAATGTGTTGCAATATCATAGAAGAAATGCCGAATATAGACCGTATAGCCACGCCGGAAGTGTGTGTGATGCGAGTAATCAGAATGATGCTTAGGAAAGGTTAGCTTGTACGTCATGTATGATAGGTAGATAGATGAATAGTATTTTTATTACAACGTCGTTTAATCATAGTTTAGGTATTTCACTAACTTTTCTCCACTTCCTAGTACGTAGTAACAATAAAAGGTAGTAATGAATATGATTAATAACAAAATTAATAAGAGTAAAGGTAAATGAAACACAATGACTTGTATAATATTTTAATGCTTTCTCCTTGCAAGCTCAATTACATGTGAAAAATAAAGTTATGTGGTCCTAACCTTAATATTAGAGCGTAGTTTGTTTACTAACAACATAAAAAAATAATGACATTTGTGATTAGCGGTACACACACACACTCTCACACACTCAGTTACTCACACACACGCACTCACTCACATACACACACACAGTCACACACTCACACTCTTCTTGAGTCTTCAAGAGTAACGAGCAGAGTGGGTATGATATCGATAGAGTGTGTTGGTAAATTTAAAGCTGTTACGCAGACGGTGAGAAAGGGTGATGTTGGTTGTAGTGGAAGGGTGACGACAGCTTCCTCCTCCTCGCTCTTGCCCAGCTTCCTCCTCACACGCACCACGCTGGGAGGGGCACGATGACATGGCAAATTATTATTTCTATACCTATATCATATCCACAGCCACTACAAAAAAACAACTTTTGAACAGGGAGTTTAAGTGTGCATAATCATACTGTTTATTTTTGGGTGTAAAAAAACGTTATAAATAATATTATTCACTTACTGTTAGGTAAAAGAAGACTAATATGTGTAGTCGTAAAAGCCGTGTGATGAACAGGGGTCAGGATCGTCAACTAGGGCCTCGGGGTCATTACCACTGAGTGTGCCGCCTTCTGGAGTAGGTTGGATACCCAGGATTGCGTCCCAATACGCTCGTTGGATGTAGGCGGGAACTAGGTCGGCAACAAGGTCCTTCAAATCATCCACCTTGGGCTTGGGGAGTGGGATAAGGGCGGTGTACTTCCGAGGCACTACCACTGCTGATAGGTTGAATAAACTGTCTTCTACTTCACCTTTCTTTTTTACAACCCTTACTTGTTCTTCATTTCTGCACTCTGTGACGAAGTGGTAGGAAGTGCCACAGCCATATCCGATCATGTAGTTTTCACTAATGTTAAAAAAACAGGAATCCTTGAACCGCATCTTGGAAGGGGTACGGTGAGTCACATATCTTTTTAGTACATCCCAGTCTCTGAAGTCTTCCTGATTCATTTTAATGACTTGGAAGGGCACCTTACTCTCCCCTGATCTTCTAGATTTCTTGATTATTTCAATGTGTTCGTCAGGTGTGAAGATGTATTTGTGACAGCGCATTTTCTTCTCGATTATTCCAAAATCACTATCTGCTGCCATGTAGGTGTGTCCTGGTTGAAAGTACACTTGAGTAATATCAGAGAACCGTCCTCTGTGAATGTATGTCAGGTAGAACATCAGAAGAGTAAAGTTCTTGTCCTGGCCAGAACAGTTATCCGAGAACATGATTATTTTCCTCACTTCGTTAGGAACACATGTCTCAAAAAATTTGGAGATACAACTGCATATTTCAATGGCACCCCTCTTGGCCGTTACTTCATCCCAGACGAACATATGGCCCCTTCCTGTCATGTAGTCATGTATATTGAAGTTATATGTCCACATTTTTCTCTTGTAGAACGCTATTCCTGTAGTTACTTTAGGTGTTGGTAGGGCCTGTTGCAAATCCATACACAGGAACATTGTAGACTCTGTGACGCTTGTCTGAAGTGTCTTAGGGAGCCTATAACCAGTTTCAGCTTTCGCTAAGTGAAGACTGTGACGTATTTCGTTGTCTCTCTTGTCGTCAGTAGACAAACTAGGATCTTTACAACGCACAGCATATATGTCACATGTCTTGCACGTATCTTTACGAGGCTTGTATAGCTTTACATTAGAGAACTTCATCTTAAAAATATCATCGTAATAATGAAAAGTACATGCAACAATTTCTGGATACTTTTCTTTAAGCCACGTAATATAAAGTTGATACATCTGCCGACGGCTAACAATATCGGTGTCCAGGTACACTCGCGGTCAGAAGTTGTGTCCCGATACCCTGGCACGATGATTCGTAACCAGGTGAAGTTGGAAGGTTCGAACAACGGTATCTTGTGAGGAAAGAGGTGCAAGGTGCACCTTTGTTCGAACCATCGAACTCGTCTGGTTGCGACTCATCTTGTCAGGAAATCAGGACACAACTTCTGACCGCGACTGTACACAACACTGGGACACGTCTTCCGTGAATAATGACTGGCGATGGTAGGGAAACTTTTGATATGTTCGATCACTGTCTTGGCAACCTCCTCAGAAACTTTATGGTGATCCCCGTTTTTACCCCGCTGGTCTTTAACTGGAACGTTCGATGCTATTACCTTAGTCAGGGATCTGTCAATGCGTGACTTTGAAATGCCGTGGATACTTGCAAAAGCATCTTTGCAAACTGTGATGGGAGTATCTTCCACAATAACATGGTACAAACGAACACAGATATGCATGTTATCCTCATTGTTGGTACGGCGCCTCTTCACAGGTACTTTTGTTGTTTGCTTCTGAAGATAGGCGGTCTGTATATCCCAATCACCTGATGCCCAATACTCTGTGAATAATTGTTGAATATTGGCCTCACCAACCAAATCAAAACACTTCTTTGCACAGGAACATCGCGGGCCGACTTGCCGGCCACGTATCATCTTCCCACTGTTTATCGAGATATACTCCAAACCATGATTTCTCCGCTTTTTTGCAATGTTTCTTTTCCACTTATCTTCATTCCTGGGCCTCCTACGTACACCCGAAGGTGTCTTAAAGTCCTCTGCCGCTTCAGTCTCCCTGCCCGACATTAGCACTCACAAAAAAAGCACAATTATGATAAAAATCTATGGTGTGTAATTGATAAGAATCGAACAGATTGGTGGGTGGTGGTGGTGAGGGAGGCGGGAAACTGAAGGAGCGCGGGAAAAGGGAAATCCAACGCCATTGGCTAAGCGGATCGTGACGTCAGAGCCACTGCCTCCCCCTGATTGGCTACTGCGCTCTCTCGGGCACCTGCTTCATTATTGTACGGAAATCTTGTCAGCTAGGAATCTAGCTGACACCAAGTTGGCATTTTCATTCTACAGCCATATATACATCAAATTTTGCCAAACTGACTTCACATTCGTAATCTAGAGACATGGAACTGTCAGATACATATGATAATTCAGTTTTGAGGTATGTGTCGCCTACCTCACTCTTGCAGGGGGCGATCGAATTATAAAAACTCTTTTGGCACATTGGCTTAACTTAGACTACGGTACTATAACTTAGACCTAAGTTCTCAACCAAATAGTCTACGTAGTAAACACAATTATAAATTTAATATCTTTAAAACATTATGAAATATGCTAAAACATTCATAACACAATCTCTCAACACTCGAGTTATCCTACAGGCCAACCCTAAGTTGGGCACAAGCCAGTTTATCTTTTATAACCCTGTCAATGCCATATATACGTGAGGTTATACATTAACAGTTAATATCACAACACTATAATAGCCTTGGCTTTGCAGTTTTCGTGTGTATACAGTATTAATATTCTACAGGACATGGGTACGTGTCATGGTGTGCGAGGCAGGTGATGAATTTCACTTCGTTGATTTGTCAATTTCTGTCGTATATTTTTCTGTATGACTTTCTTAACATACCTATGAAATGTAGTAGAAAGACTCCTGTCTCTCTGGGTACACCCATATGCTGAACACGCCGGCATTATTACAAAAAATGGCAAAGAATGTTGGTGAAGTTGATGGTCCGACGTGATCAGCTGAGGTTTGTTTTGAGTCAGCCGACCAATAGCGAGTTGGCTTCACTTTTGTGACGTCATGCCGCCTCCTTTATATTATACCTCCATGGTTGGTACCCACCTCCCTATCCCTGGCACCCGGGTATGCTCATACAAGTCACGGGGATGATATGTACAGTACATTAATTGGACACGGTTGAATGAGAACCAGCCTGGCACCATATTGGCACCATCCCAGGCACACCTATCCATAGGTCATAGGAAGGCAGATTACCCTAGAATTACCCTAGTTTATGCATTACCCTAAACACTACCCGAGGAAGAGTCCAATTACCCTAGTTTAGGGTATTTTACCCTAAAATGAAAGCTCTGTGCTTACTGCTGCTTGCTCTCTCGTGATGCAAAACAGCCACTCCTCCCTGTGCACTGCTTACCCTGGCTGTATTAACATGGTGTGTGTGTGGTGTTCGGTTTTCGTCACTCCGTATGTCTGCATATTAATTTCTATCTCAATTTTTTCTACCTTAATTTACTTTTATGATACAAAACTGTTTTCAACTAGGATCAACTGAAGTCAATGGTCGCCATCTTGCCAAGCCAAATTTAAGCATTATTACATGCTGTAGCGACATTAAGCACCTTTACGCATCTTCCATCTCACTTGTCCTTGGGACGCATCTTCAGCTTCACCTGTCCTACCCGCTTGTGTCGAGCACCTCGTGCTAACACTATAGAGCACTATTGCCTGGCCTGCCCCACTGTCCGACACTTGCTGCCCCGAGGCCTGCCACTTGATGTGGTTTGTCGACACCTGCTGAACCACTAGGTTCTGGAGGAACTTCTGGTACGCCACCCTCGTTTTGGTGGATTTAAATAGGTCATAATGTAAATATTTGTCTGTAAGCTTGTGGTCCATTCTATTATGTTTTCGTGATGTGTGTGTGTGTGTGCGAGTGTATGTGTGGTTGTAGTCATTGTATTCTCATGGGTCCCGACTACCAGTATGTATTGTTGCCTGCCTGTTGATTGACGCTACGGCCAAATTAATTAAAAAAAAAAAAAAAAAAAACATATATAGACCCCCATATTGCTCTACTGAAAATTTCATAGAGAGTATACGCTCAATAAAGGCTGAGATAAACAAACTAGGTAATCCCGAGGCAAATATCGCGATTATGGGCGACTTTAACATGCCAATTATTCAGTGGGGTGCAATGCAAGTTTACGGCGGTTCAGCATCGGACCGATAGCAGTCCAACGCACTTTTATCATTCTTGGAAGAATATTTTCTCAAACAATTGATAGATACGCCCACCAGAAGAAGAAGTATTCTTGACCTGCTCATCACCAACAACGAAGTAATATTCAACACCATAAATGTAGAGGACACAGTGATGTCAGACCCCCGACTCATAATAATGGAAACAACTCTGAACACTATGAATGACAGAATACGCCCTCGTGAACAAGACTCGTTTGCTTCATTGAATTTCCGACACAAAAACACTAATTGGAATGCCATAAACGAAGACATTTCAAATACTAATTGGACTAATTTACTTGAAAATAAAACAAGTGAAGCCATATACGAACTTATACACGCGAAACTGTTTGATATATCTAAAAGACACACACCAAACCGACAGCATTATGTGAAAAAAGATATACCAAGAGATCGTAAGATCCTAATGCGAAAGCGAACGAGACTAAAGAAGGCAATGATAACAAACAACTATAAAACCGAGAGAATTAATAGGCAAATCCAAGACATCGAGGACAAACTAAGCCAATCCTGTGACAATGACCTGAAGGTAGCCGAGGACTGAGCAGTTGAAAAAATAAGCACGAACCCCAAATATTTTTATTCATATGTCCGCTCAAAGGCAGTAACCCGGAGCTCCATCGGACCGCTATTGTACGAAGGAGAACTGGTAAATGACCCAAAGCTGATTGTCAGAGCTCTGAACGAACAGTACAACTCTTGACAGAATACCAAGTAAACCCCTGGAATTTAGTCACCTACCAACTTGAAGATATCTGCTTCACCCCATTAGATGTTGAAGCTGCTTTGTCTGAGTTGAAGATGGACTCAGCAGCAGGACCAGATCAGGTTCCTGCTATTCTTCTCAAGAAATGTGCTAAAACAATATCTACCCCACTATTTATTTTATGGAGGTCCTCTCTCGACCAGAGCGTAAATCCAACAGCATTGAAGCGCGGTATGATAACACCAATTTATAAAGGAGGAGATGAAACTAAACCAAAACAATATAGACCCGTATCACTAACATCGCACGTGATAAAAATATTTGAACGTATCATAGTGAAAAGGCTGAGGGATTACACTGAAAAGAATGAGCTGTACAACCCTGGACAACACGGGTTTAGAAGTGGAAGATCTTGTCTCCCTCAATTATTACAGCATCAGGCAGAAATACTGAATGCACTAGAGAATGAAGAAAGTGCAGATGTTATATATTTAGACTTCTCTAAAACTTTTGATAAAGTAGACCATATAATATTGTTAGGGGAACTATCAAGCCAATTTGGAATTACAGCAAAAGTCTTAAGCTGGTTGAAGGATTTCTTTACAAACAGAACTCTATCAGTAGTGGTGGATGGGGTCAAGTCTGAGGAATCAAAGGTCACAAGTGGGGTGGCTCAAGGATCCGTAATTGGCCCCATGTTGTTCCTTATGTACACCACAGATATCGACCACCAAGTAGAATATTGCAGGACTACCTCATTCGCCGACGACACCCGACTACTGGGCAGAGTGAAAACCGCTGCAGATTGCAGGAAAATACAAAAAGACCTTACAAAAGTATACACATGGGCCCAAAATAACAACATGGAGTTTAATTCATCTAAGTGTGAACAAATGAAATACATCTACCCAAACCAACAACCAATTGACTATCTATGAAGATCCAACAGGTGCTATAATACAGAGAAGCACAGAAGTATGAGACTTGGGTATCATCATGAACGACGGTGCAAACTTCGACACCCAGATACACACCATGGTGAAGAAAGCCAAACAAAACAGTGGCTGGATTCTGCGTTCTTTTAGAACCAGAGAAAACCACGCAATGCTCACTCTATTTAGAGCCATGGTACTACCTTTCGTGGAATACTGCTACCAACTATGGAACCCTACAAGCATAGGAAAGATAAGAGAACTAGAAGCCATACAAAGAACATTTACAGCGAAAATACAACATACGAACAACATGAACTACTGGAGAAGACTGAAACATCTGGATCTGTACTCGTTAGAACGTAGAAGAGAGAGATACCTCATGGAAAATTATCAACGGACATGTACCAAATCTGGATCACCCGAACACTATCAAGGTGCACAATTCCGGCAGAAGAGGTCCTTTGTGTATCATCCCACCAATAACCCGAACACGGAAGCATATCCAGACACTCAAGGAAAGCTCATTTTACCGTACACGGACCTAAGCTCTACAACTGCATACCTATGGAATTACGGCAATCAACATGCTCATTGTCAACTTTCAAAAAACGACTGGATGATTTTTTACACACCATACCAGACCAACCAGCTTTACCACACTACCATCAGCCGTCGCAGTCTAACAGTTTGTTTCACCAACTACAATGCCGATACCAACAGGGTGGTGCATCAGCATGACCCAGGACCTAGAGTCCTAAACATTACTTCAGGAACTTCAGGTGTGTGTGTGTGTGAGGGGGGATGAGTGTGTGTGTATTTACCTAATTGTAAGTTACAGGAAGTGAGCATATGCTCGTGGTGTCCCGTCTGCTTGATTTATTTAATCATATTCTTTTAGTTCTATGAATAGTTTTCTCGCACTATATTTTTTCGGTCTCTCTATTTATTTTGATCGAACTTTTGTTTAAAACTATGGATACTCTTTGCACACACTACTTCTTCATCCAGCCGATTCCATCCACTAATACATCTATAGGGAAAACAATACTTCCTTACATCGCCTTTACATCTGCCTTTCCTTAACTTATACCTATGTCCTCTCGTTCTGCCTTCATCTTCTTCAATAAAATTCATCTTGTCAATTCTCTCTAATTTTCTAACACATTTGTACATCATAATCATATCTCCTCTTTCTCTTCTGTCCTTCAGCGTTGACAAACCCAATTTCTCTAGCCTCTCATCATATGATCAATCAATCAATCAATCAATCAATCATTTCCTGTAGCACCCACGGGGATGCATAGGGCCTCAATGAACTCGTGCCACCACACCTTATCCTGAGCTAACTCCTCCAAATCTCCCCAATATTCATCTCCCGCTTCCCGCCTCATTGTTCTCACCCACGTCTCCCTAGGCCTTCCTCTTCTTCTTGTACCATGTGCTACCCACCCTAGTGTATCTCGTACTATCCCATGTCTTCTATACACATGACCTAACCACTTCCAACGTGACATCCTAACATATTCATCAACTGGCTGCACCCTTGTTATTTCTCTAATTCTGCTATTCGATATCCTATCCCACCACTTAATTCCTAATATTCTTCTAAGTACCTTATTTTCAAACACCAAGAATTTACGGTCCATATTCGCTGTACTGTACCATGATTCGTGACCGTAGGTTAGTATACTCCTAACCATTACTTTATAAATTTTGATTTTTGTATGCACAGAATTTTTTTTATTCTTCCAAACAGTTTTAAGCATTCCCATTGCCTGATTTGCCTTTCTTAACCTTTCTTCGTATTCTAAGGTCAAAGAACCATCCTTCGTTAAACAGGTACCCAAATATTTAAAAGTTTCAACCTGCTTTACCACCACACCTCCAATCATACAGTCCTGTGCATTTTCCATGTTCATATTAATAATTTCAGTTTTTCCACAATTAATAACCAAACCCACCCTTAAGCCCTCTCTCACTAAACAATCCAACACCCTCTGCATCTCCTCCGGCCCATCACACATCAAAACTATATCATCTGCATAATCCAGGTCCAAGAGCTTCCCATTCTCTCCCCAAAGTATACCTGCACCAGTTTCTGTACCAACCCTTTTCATTACGTAATCTATGACCAATACGAACAACAAAGGTGACAAGATGCCACCCTGAATCACACCTGACTTGACTTCAAACGGATCACTCATACAACCATCAACCATCACTTGGGCAGTCTCACCCCAACCTTCCTGGAGTGAAGACGTGTTACTGGCGCTCTGCCTGTGTTGTTGTTTGTGTTATTGTTTGTCTTGTTTCAACGTTCTTGTTTGTGTGTTGTTGTTTCTGTGGTGTTATAGGGGTTGTTTATATTTTCTATCTCGTTTTTTTTTGTGGTTTTGCTGTTTGTGGTATTGTTGTTTGTGGTTTATTTGTTTTATTGTGGTTCTGTGTGTGTATGTTCGTGTGTGTTCAGTTGTTCGCTTCCCATCTAGGCCTTGCCTGGCCTGATGGAGAGCGCGGATTCGGATGTGGCTTCCTGCCTGGAGGCCGACTTGGCCATGTCGGAGGAGGATGAGTCTCCTATCGAGGATCACTGGCCTGAGCTGCCTTCTCGCAGCCCTCCCCCCCTCTCCTCGGTCACTCCGCAGCTCAGGTTGCAGCCTTCCACCTCCTCAACCTCTACCAAGCGACCCGTTGATGCCTCGTCTGACTCCTTGCAGGATTCCGATGATGTGGACTGTTTGCCTCCGGCTGCCAAGACTGCCAAGGGTGCTTCAGCTGTGCATGACGTACCTTCTCTGCCTCAACGTGGTGTTTCTTCCTTGTATACCAACTCCTTGCCCTCGTCCAACTTTCCTGCTTTTGCCCCAAGAAATGCCTATGTCAAGCTCTCCTTCTCTGGGAACCCATCTATGGACACAAAGTTGCGTTGGTTGTCTGATGTCAACAGGGCCTTCCAGCTACAGCGTGAACTGGCTGAAGTGAAGATGGCTGCTGTCACCTCCCGGTTTGTCTACATCTCTAGGAAACGTCAGGATATCATTGATAGAGTGAAGGATGGTGAATTTTTGTCTCTGCCTCTCATTCTTGAAGACTCACCCGAGAGGCCTCGTAAGTTCCCCAGCTACATCCTTACCCGTTTTCCTATTGATGTTGACCCGAGACTTGCTAAGGGATACCCTGGTGTGTACTTTGCCCGTCGTTTTTTCCAAGATGGTTCCCCCATTAGCCGTATTGTTGTTGTCTGGAGTCAACCTGATCCACCTCCAAATGAGATTTCCTTTGATTTCCTCCCTTGTCTTCCACCGTGTGAGGTGAGGAAACTTCATAATGACCAGCCTTGGTGCTACAGGTGCTGGGGTGTGGGGCATATCTCCCGGTACTGTTCTGTAAGGCCGAAGTGTGCATGGTGTGCTGCCGACCATGATTCCAAGACGTGTCCTGTCAGGGGCGAACCATCATGTCCTGCTGCCTCCACCTCTGAGCCTTCACCTCCTGAGGATACGTCTCGATGGAAGTGTCCACGATGCCTTCAGCCAGGGGTTAACGTGTGGCATGGATGTACTCGACGTCAGGTCCAGGCTCGTGTCACTACTATTGCTCCGCCTCCACCACTGCCACCACCACCACCTCCCCAGTCTGCTCCTCCTACCAGCCCTGCCTCACTTCCAGACCTGGCCCTCCGCAAGTCTGTGGCTACCTTCATGGCACGATGTACGGCTCTCGAGAACCGCTTTTCTGCCCTTGAAGCCAGGATTGATGGGCTAGTTGCCGCGCAGGCTGCCAATGACTCCAAACTCTCCACCTTGGTCGAGGCTCAGCAGGCCATCATCTCAACTGTCACTACCCTTACCGAAAAGATGGATACTGTTGCATCTCGCCTTGAAAAGCTTTTCAAGTCAGTCCCTTCTCCTGGTCCATCTTCTTCTCCAGGTCGCTCATCTGCCCCCACTCACCGGACTTCTACCTCCAAATACAGAGTTCGCTAGTGATTGCCGGCTGGATGTTATCTCCTGGAATGTATGTGGTATCACCAGTTATGCTAAGCTCACTCAACTCAAGGCCTATGTTTTTCGTCATCATCCCAGTGTTATTTTTCTCCAGGAAGCATTTCCAGGACGGCCGCTCGCTGCTGGGCAAGCTCCTCCTCTCTCAGGTTATGTGCCATATGTTCATCTGGTAAGGAATGGTCTCCTGGCTTACATACATAGCTCCTTGCCACATCGCCTTCTCCGTACCTCCACTGATCCTGACATGACCTTTCAGCTATTTGAGGTTCTACCTGGGAATGGAGTACTACAACTATGTAATGTCTATTCTGCCCCAGCTAGACTCACTCTTGAGGCTCTTCCTTCTCCAACAGTGCGTGGTATGGTTTATATGGGAGATTTTAATGCTCGGCATTCTGATTTGGGTGATGGTTCTGGCTCTATTAATCGTAATGGTGTTCGTCTCCTTTCATACATCCGCAAGCATCATCGGACACGCTGGGACACTGGCGGTGCCACTCATTGCCGGGGAGGTACTCTGGATTACATCCTCTCGTCTGGCCTGATAGCATCTCGGGTCCTGTGCTCCTCCGTGCCAGACTTATTCTCTGATCACATCGCTCTTCGGTTTCATTATTCTCTAACTGCTGGGTCAAGTGCTTCAGCCACTCGTTTGCGTATTGCTGTGCCCGCTAAATATTGCCCGACTTACATCTTATTCCCTACATGTATTCCCTACATTTGACATATCATCAGCTGAACAGTTGTACTCTGATCTTGTATCTGCTACTCATGACTTTTATAGGCTATACGTCTCCCGGCCACACCTCCAGCATCACTATACTGCCCACTCCTGGACGCTGGATGCACATATACAGGAGGCAAAGGAGGAGGCTGAACGTGATGGCCTATTGCTTCAAGCCAACCCAACCCCTGACCTGCTCCATCATTACCAGATGTCTAGGGACGCTTTAGTTGCCCTGCAGGAGTGTGCCCACACTGAGTCTTGGCAGCGGTTCACGGACAGCATCAACCAGCAAACAAGTGTGGCTTCTATGTGGCACGTCATCCGTCGGGTTCTTAAAAAGACACCGGCCACTGCTCGTCATCACACTCCCGCCGACTATGCCCAACAACTTGTCGATGCTTGGTCAGAACAATCTACCTCAGCCAGTCTACCCATCCACATACAAGATGCACTCACTTCCCGTGCTGCTGTCCATCGGCTACGTCTAATGTCTGCTCTGTTGCAAGATGATGACGATGATGCAGAGGAGATAACTGAGGAGGAGTTGCGACGTGCTCTCTCTCGGGGTAGAGCTTCTTCCCCTGGTGATGATGGTATTACTTATGCTGTGCTGCGCCTACTTCAACAAGTTCCTGGGAACCCTCTACTTCGACTGTGCAATCTTTGTCTTCGTGATGGTTGTGTACCACGAGCCTGGACCAGCAGCACAATTATACCCATCCCTAAGCCCGGCACTGCGAAGTTCAGGCCTATTTCCCTGACTTCCTGTTTTTGTAAAGTTATGGAGAGAATCTTACTCAATCGTCTCATGTACAGACTGCAAGATCGCCTTTCTCCATGGCTGTTTGGTTTCCTTCCCCAGCGGAGCACACACCACTGCCTAGTCGACCTGTACACTCGCCTTAATTAACAGGGACAGTGTGGTGGCCTTCATTGACCTTCGAAGTGCCTTCGATGTTGCTAATAGAGACGTAATTTTGGATCAACTGGTTGACTTTGGGATAAAGGGTAATCTATTACGGTGGATCCGGGGCTACCTGAGTAACAGGACCTTCCGTGTGTTTTTCAGTGGTGCTCTCAGTCCATTGCGCAGTTTTCATCTTGGTACGCCTCAAGGGGGTGTTCTCAGCCCATTGTTATTTAATATTCTGATGCATCGGCTGCTCACTTCTCTCCTTGATATACCTGGAACTACAATTACGTGCTATGCTGATGATATCTGTGTTCATTCTACCTCACTAAGGGATCTCCAGCGGTTTCTTGACTCCTTCTCTGTGGCCTCCTCTCACTGTGGCATTATTGTCTCACCAGATAAGAGCAGAATATTCACCTACCGCCTTCCTCAAGCTCGGCCAGTGTTCATCATTGGAGGGACTGTCATTCCCATGTGTTCCCAGTATCGCTACCTGGGCGCACCAGTCAATATTTGGCCAATTGTCCCTGCCAGACCTCAAGACCATCCCATTGTCCAGGACTTATTAGGTCGTCTCCAGCGCCGACTTACGCCACTTCAATGGCTCACTAACAACTCCTCGGGCATCTCCATCCCAGTTGCCAGGACTATCTATATTGCTTTTATCCGTTCAGTTGTTGATTACCTCTCCCCTGCTCTGATTCAACTTCCCAGGGCTACTCTTGAAACTTTAGAAAAATTTCAGAATAGAGCAATGAGAATAATTCTCGGTTGTCCAATGTCGACCAGGATAGTGAACATGCAGCGTGAGTTGCATCTTCCTCCGTTAGTGGAGAGAATTTATTCTAATGTTACTTGGTTCACTGTCAAGTGCCTCCATTTCCCACATCTTTCATCCCATTACTCTCAGTTAGTCAGGACTTCTCTTAGACCAAACTACCCGGTCCCTCCCATACTGCCTGCTGGACGTACTCTTATAAGGTCTGTTTCCTCTATGCTCCGTAGTCTTAATATAGATATAATGGTGGCCGACGTCCCCCCAGGACCCCCTCCGTGGATGCTACCAACACCTGATGTGAGCTTCACACCTACTTCCAAGTTGGAACTGCCTTCTCTACAGCGACAGTTGGCTCTGGAACACATAGAAACAGTGACGTCCTCCATCACAGATCCATACTGCCTCTACACTGATGGCTCATTGCAAGTGGATGGTGCAGCAGGTTGTGCCGTTTTCTCACCTGACATGGAGTCACCTCCAGGGGGCTGGGTTGGCCGTCGTCTTTGTAACCACTCTAGCTCAACATTGTGTGAACTGTATGCCATTCTGGATGCTATTAGTCTTGTTTGTCAACGTGGAGTGAATGCTGCCATTTTTTGTGACTCCAAACCTGCCCTTCATTCTCTCTCTAGTGTTCAGCCCACACACTCTACTGTTGTTCAGCAGATTTTATCGTTTTTGTCCTTATTGCGTCATCGTAACTTGACATGGGTGCCATCCCATGTAGGTTTACGTCACAATGGTACAGTTGACAGACTCGCAAAGGAAGCCTGCCATCTGCCTCCTCGTGGTGTTGGACGTCCTCTCTCCCTGACATGTTACCTCTCTAAAGTCCGCTCCGCCGCTCTCCTCCCTGTACGGCGACGCAGGGATGCAGAGAGGCCCTTCAGCATCTCCATCACACATTATGAGTCTGTCTGCCATCACAAATATTCCTACCGTCGTCGAGGCCTCATGGTTCGAAGGCACAATGTAGTCTCTGCTCGTTTGAGGCTTGGCTACCAGCCACCGTGGCAGGTTGCTGGGATGCAGGGTGAGCCTCCCTTCGCTGAGTGTCGCTTGTGTCGAGCGCCTCGTGCTAACACTGTAGAGCACTATTGCCTGGCCTGCCCCACTGTCCGACACTTGCTGCCCCAGGGCCTGCCACTTGATGTGGTTTGTCGACACCTGCTGAACCACCAGGTTCTGGAGGAACTTCTGGTACGCCACCCTCGTTTTGGTGGATTTAAGTAGGTCATAATGTAAATATTTGTCTGTATGCTTGTGCTCCATTCTGTTATGTTTTCGTGATGTGTGTGTGTGGTGTGTGTGTGCGTGTGTATGTGTGGTTGTAGTCATTGGATTCTCATGGGTCCCGGCTACCAGTATGTATTGTTGCCTGCCTGTTGATTGACGCTACGGTGCAATTAAATAAAAAAATAAAAAAAAATAATACAACCATCACTTTACAAAATGTGCCATCATGCATGTTCGTAACGACCTTCACAAACTCCTCCGGTATTCCATAAAGCCTCATAATCTTCCCCATAGTCCCTCTCGAAACACTATCAAATGCTTTTTCGAAGTCAACAAAGCAAAAGCTCAACGGAACTCTCATTTCATTTACTTGTTGCATTAAATGCCTAATGATAAAAATTTGATCATTACAACCACGTCCCTTTCTAAAACCGGCCTGCTCGTTCCTAAGTATATCATCAACCACTGGCTCCAGCCTATTTAACAACACTCTACTAAACACTTTCAAGGCTATCGGTGACAAAGTGATTCCCCTCCAATTACCACATTCACTCAGGTCTCCTTTCTTGGGAATTTTAACAATCACACCATACTTCCAATCTGATGGTATTATTCCTGTTACCCATATCCTATTGAATAACTTGGTCAAGATCATTGTTAATCTATCCTCCTCCACTTTAAACATTTCTGGAAATAAACCATCCTCCCCTGGTGCCTTATTATTCTTTAACTGTTTCATTGCCTTCTCCACTTCCCCCATCCTTATCTCTCCTGTTTCTATATTTAAATCTTCCTCAGCAGGTGGTATATCTTCTTCTGGCGGTATTGGCCTATTAAGAACTATCTCAAAGTGCTCTTTCCATCTGTTTTTAATATCCATCTTTAGTCAGTAAATTACCATCCCTATCTCTAACAGGTATTTCCTTGCGTTTCTTTGCATTGCCACTCAGTTTTCTAATTGATTCATATGCTATCCTTTGACTCTGTCCATCATTTCTATTTATTAAAATTTCAGTTTCTGTAACCTTTCCATCTACATATCTTCTTTTATCTCTCCTTGCCAACCTTTTGCTTTCTGAATGCAAACTCCAATACTCAGCTCTTGCTATCTCAATCTCATTATCATCATCACAATGCATCTCACTCCTCAATTTCGCTTCACGTCTCTTTTTTATCATATCCCACGTTTCATCTGACATCCATGTCTTTCTCCTACATCTACGTCTTCTTCCGATCGTACGATCAGCAGTTTCATGCAAAATTTTGTTCACATCCCCCCACACCTCATCCACACTTCTCTCCCCCTCTTCCAACGTATCCAGCACCAAGAACCTATTTCTGCATTCTAATTGAAACTCTTCCCTTTCCTCTCCTTCCCTTCTAAGTGCATTAATATCATACCCACGGGTACCACATCTTTCCTTCTTCTGACTTTTAAGTTTAAACTTTACTTTTGCAATGATGAGTTGATGATCGCGACCAATATCCGCTCCTCGTTTAACATGAACATCTAGCAAAGAACTTCTATGCCTTCTACTGACAGCAATATGATCAATTTGATTTTTGTAATTACCGCACGGTGACACCCACGTTGTCTTGTGTATGTTGCAATGCTGAAAAAGTATACCGCCGATGACTAAATCATTAGCCAAACAGAAGCTCCCAAACCTCACTCCATTTTCAGTCATCCTTCTACCAACACCCATTTTACCCATACACTGCTCAAATCCCTCGTTTGAACAGCCCAACACTGCATTAAAGTCGCCAATGCAGACCAAAATATCATGTCTAGGAACCCTTCCTACCACTTCCTGCAATCTTTCATAAAATCATATCATATCATATGATAGTTCTCTCAATTCCGGGATCATCTTAGTTGCTACTTTCTGCACCCTCTCTAATTTGATTATATATGTTTTATTAGATGTGGTGACCACACCACTGCCGCATATTCTAATCTAGGTCTGATAATCAATGTAAATATTTTAACTAATAATTCTTCGTCCATAAAATTAAAAGCTATTCTTATTTTATTTAACAGACCGTATGCTTCTCCTACTACTTTATTTATATGACTTTCAGGTGAGAGATCTGCCCTTACAGTAACCCCTAAATCCTTTTCTTTATTGGATTTGTTAATACTAACTTCACCCAATTTGTATTCGCAATGTGGTCTTCTTTTGCTTGTTCCAATTTCCATCACATGGCACTTTCTAGTGTTAAACTCCATTTTCCATTTTTCACTCCAACGGTTTACCTTATGTAGATCATTCTGTAACTCTATACAACTTTCCTTGCTTTCTATCTCCTTCATGATCTTTGCATCATCCGCAAACATGCTCATATGTGCATCGACTTCTTTTGGCATATCATTTATGTACACAAGAAACATTATTGGGGCTAGCACCGCTCCTTGTGGTACTCCACTAGTGACTTCTTTCCATTATGAGTATTTATCTCTAATTACAGTCCTCATTTGCCTTCCTGCAAGGTAGTCCTCCATCTACTTCAACATGTTACCCTGTAGTCCTCCATGCTTTTCTAGTTTACACCTTAGTCGACCGTGTGGAACTCTATCGAATGCTTTCTTCATGTCCAGGTATATGCAATCCACCCATCCTTCTCTTTCCTGTACCTTATCCACCACCCTATCATAAAAACTTAACAAATTTGTTACACAGGAAGTTCCTTCCCTGAAACCACACAATAACTTGTTTTTCTCCAGTTGTTTTAACCATCTGATCTTAATAATTTTCTCTAATATCTTACAAACTACACTTGTGAGGGAAACTGGTCTATAATTCAGTGGATCTTCCCTATTCCCACTTTTATAAATTGGTACAATATTTGCATTTTTCCAGTCTTGTGGTAGCTCCCCAACTCTTAAGGAATATAACATAATTTTATGTAAAGGTTCAACTAATTCCTCAGCACATTCTTTCAATGCCCATCCTGATAATGAGGTTATCTGGGCCCATAGCTTTCCTCACATCTAATTCCTTCATTAGTTTCAATAATTCATCCGGTTCAAAACTAACTTTGCTAAGTGTTTCTTGTTGTTCATCTATTATCTCTGGTTCATTAAAATGTTCATCTTTAACATAAACTGTATGCAATACATTATTCATCACTTCACACAAGTTTTTATCATCTTCATAAACTTTGTTTCCTTCTCTCAACCTTAATTTAATATGTTATCTTTTGTCTTTAACTTACTATTTATATACTTATATACCAATTTGGGTTCCTTTTCACACTTCTACATAATGTTCTGTTCATAATTCCTTGTTTCCTGCCTCCTTACTTTGACATACTCATTTCTTAGTTTCTTATAATTGTTCCATGTTTGTTCATTTCTCCTCTTTCTGGCTATATTCCATGCCCTGTCTCTCTTATCCTTTGCTATCTTACATCTAACATTAAACCAATCTTTTCTATTTTTCTTGTATTTCCTACTTTCGGAACATATTTACTCACCATGTCATGGCAAATTTGTTTTAAAATGTGGTATTTCTTGTTTACATTATGCTGCATTTCAATTTCACTCCAATCAGTTTCCCGAAAGCATTGTTTTAACAACTTATAGTCTGCTTTCCTATAGTTTGGTCTGTTGTCTTTATGATGTTCTTTCTGGCTTGTTAGTGGGTAGTCCATCATAACTTCCATTTCTATTACTACATGGTCACTATTACCCAATGGAGGTAGATACTCAGTGTTGATGATTATGTCTGGATCTCTAGTAAACACTAAGTCTAATTTGGACGACTCATCCTTGCCTCTTTTTCTTGTATCTTCCTTGATAGTCTGTATTGATAAATTGTCCGTAGCTTGGTCTAGTAACATATTTCTCCATGAATTATTGTTGCTGCCTGCATCTCTTTCCTGCCAATTCACCTGTTTACAATTAAAGTCGCCTGTTATTATTAGTTCATTGTTTCTGTAAATTACTTCTTCGATATTTTTTATTATATCTTTCTTTAACTCCTTCCAGGTTCTCGTAAACGGTAGCATGTAAGCTACAGCAATATCAGTTTTGTTGTTGCAATTACTAGTCACTTCCACTGCAATTATTTCCGCCTTGTTACTTTCCAGTTCTATCATTTTAACTTTCAATTCTTTGTTTGTGATGATTAAAACTCCTCCACCCATTTTACCCTCTCTATCCCTTCTCCAAAAGTTATAATCCCTCCATTTCATCACTTCCAAACTTACATCTTTATTAAGCTTGGTTTCACTTTAAACATATTATCTTTGGCTCTTTTTGTTTTATGAAATCTATCTCTAGTTTTTTTTACACCAGACCATCCACATTGTTATAGACCAATGTATATATTTTGTTTCTGTCTACCCTAACTCCTCCTGCCATTCCTACCGTTCTTGCTTTTTCATGTACCATTTTATTATCTGAAGTCCCACCACTCGTTGTTTTCACTGTCTTTGAGTTTCCATGTATTCCTTAGTACTTCATCTAATACCTGAGTATTCATAAATGTAACTTTCAATGGTCGTACAGTCACTCATAAAAGTAAAGACACCCCCAGGCAAGACACCTTTTAAGTGGTGTGATATCAGTTCTGGTAACATTGTACAGCTGGTCACACTTCCGTGAGGCCCACACAGCGTTGTCAATGTTGGCCGAGATAACCCCGAAACACTAGTTGTGAGCTCTGCTCGCTCGAACCATTCACTGGTGGGAGGGCAGGGTTGCCAGGTCGCCCACTCAAAATTTCCCTAGCCTAGCCATCAGAATTTCCCTTTTTGAAGGAAAATTTCCCTATGTATACCGGTTACGCCTAGTTAGCCTTTAATAAATTATTTACATACAAAAATTACTCATTAAACTTACTCATTAAATAAGCTGCTTGCACTACTTGCACTAATTGTGTTATGGTAGAATGGGGAAGATTTAGTTGATTTAAGAAAGACACTAATCTCAGTTCACCTTCTTTTACTTGTTTCTTTTTTCTCCTGCCACTTACACTCGGCATTTCAAGCATACTCACAGTTGATTTCACTGCCTTAATATTTTGAATATGTTTCTTCCCTTCAGCATGTTTTTCTACTTCAGATTTTCCTGCCTTGCCGTCTGTGTTGCATGCCTTACAGTGAAAATATTCTGGTCCTTTGACACCGTTACTTAACCACCCTCGAAATTTTGGATCACTTTCCCATTCTTTCTTATATTTTTGGTGTGTATGTCCGTTTACGTTTCACTTTAACTGGAGGCGTGTCGGCACCACTGCTGCACTCCATAATTGTAGGCCTACACGGTACACCTTCACTTGTATGTTGTCACTGAAACACTGAACTAACTTACATTTCAATTTTCAATCGTCCTCTGAACAGGTGGATCTTATTGGCTAAGAATACTCAGTGCTAGAATGTTTTCAAATTATAGGCTCAAAACATGCTAAAAATCGATATTTTAAGTGTCCAAAGTCGATATGTGCATGCATCGTCTGTACCCGTTTATATCTCAAATTCAGGCTCAAAACACCCGAAAATTCGATATTTTGGGATCCCAGAAGCGATCTGTACATGCCTACTCAGTGCTAAAATATTTTCAAAATATAGGCCCATAACATGATAAAAATCGATATTTTAGGTGCCCAAAGTCTATATCTCAAATTCAGGCCCAAAACACCCGAAAATTCGATATTTTGGGGTCCCAGAAGCGATCTGTACATGCCTACTCCGTGTTAGAGTATTTTCAATATACAGGCCCAAAACATACTGAAAATCGATCTTTTAGGTGCCTAAAAGTCGATATGTGGATGCATCTTCTGTACCCGTTTATATCTAAAATTCAGGCTCCAAACACTCGAAAATTCGATATTTTGGGGTCCCAGAAGCGATCTGTACTTGCCTACTCAGTGTTAGAGTATTTTCAAAATACAGGCCCAAAACATGCTGAAAATCGATATTTTAGGTGCCCAAAGTCGATATCTCAAATTCAGGCCCAAAACACCGGAAAATTCGATATTTTGAGATCCCAGAAGCGATCTGTACATGCCTACTCCGTGGTAGAGTATTTTCAAAATACAGGCCCAAAACATACAGAAAATCGATATTTTAGGTGACCAGAAGTCGATATGTGCATGCATCTTCTGTACCCGTTTATATCTCAAATTCAGGCTCCAAACACCCGAAAATTCGATATTTTGGGGTCCCAGAAGCGATCTGTACATGCCTGATCAGATACTGGCCCAAAACATGCTGAAAATCGATATTTTAGGTGTCCAAATTCAATATGTGTATGCATCTTCTGCACCCTTTTATATCCCAAAATCAACCTCAGAACACCCCAATATTCGATATTTTTGGGTCCTAGAAGCGATCTGTACATGCCTACTCCTAGTTAGAATGTTTTTAAGATACAGACCCAAAACATGCTCAAAATCGATATTTTAGGTGCCCAAAAGTCGATATGTGCATGCATCTTCTGTACCCGTTTATATCTTAAATTAAGCTCAAAACACCCGAAAATTCGATATTTTGGGGTCCCAGAAGCGATCTGTACATGCCTACTCAGTGCTAGAATATTTTAAAAATATAGGCCCAAAACATGCTAAAAATCGATATTTTAGGTGCCCAAAGTCTATTTCTCAAATTCAGGCCCAAAACACCCGAAAATTCGATATTTTGGAGTCCCAGAAGCGATCTGTACATGCCTACTCCGTGTTAGAGTATTTTCAATTTACAGGCCCAAAACATACTGAAAATCGATCTTTTAGGTGCCTAAAAGTCGATATGTGGATGCATCTTCTGTACCCGTTTATATCTAAAATTCAGGCTCCAAACACCCGAAAATTCGATATTTTGGGGTCCCAGAAGCGATCTGTACTTGCCTACACAGTGTTAGAGTATTTTCAAAATACAGGCCCAAAACATGCTGAAAATCGATATTGTAGGCGACCAAAGTCAATATGTGTATGCATCTTCTGCACCCGTTTATATCCCAAATTCAACCTCCAAACACCCGAAAATTCGATATTTTGGGGTCCCAGAAGCGATCTGTACATGCCTACTCAGATACAGGCCCAAAACATGCTGAAAATCGATATTTTAGGTGCCCAAAGTCAATATGTGTATGCATCTTCTGCACTCGTTTATATCTCAAATTCAACCTCAAAACACCCGAAAATTCGATATTTTTGGGTCCCAGAAGCGATCTGTACATGCCTACTCAGTGCTAGAATGTTTTCAAAATATAGGCTCAAAACATGCTAAAAATCGATATTTTAAGTGTCCAAAGTCGATATGTGCATGCATCTTCTGTACCCGTTTATATCTCAAATTCTGGCTCAAAATACCCGAAAATTTGATTTTTTGGGGTCCTAAAAGCGATCTGTACATGCCTACTCCTAGTTAGAATATTTTCAAGATACAGACCCAAAACATGCTCAAAATCGATATTTTATTTGCCCAAAAGTCGATATGTGCATGCATCTTCAGTACCTGTTTATATCCCAAATTCAACCATAAAACACCCGAAAATTCGATATTTTTGGGTCCCAGAAGCGATCTGTACATGCCTACTCAGTGCTAGAATGTTTTCAAAATATAGGCTCAAAACATGCTAAAAATCGATATTTTATGTGCCCAAAGTCGATATCGCAAATTCAGGCCCAAAACACCCGAAAATTTGATATTTTGGGGTCCCAGAAGCGATCTGTACATGCTTACTCCGTGTTAGAGTATTTTCAAAATACAGGCCTAAAACATACAGAAAATCGATCTTTTAGGTGACCAGAAGTCGATATGTGCATGCATCTTCTGTACCCGTTTATATCTCAAATTCAGGCTCCAAACACCCGAAAATTCGATATTTTGGGGTCCCAGAAGCTATCTGTACATGCCTACTCAGATACAGGCCCAAAACATGCTGAAAATCGATATTTTAGGTGCCCAAAGTCAATATATGTATGCATCTTCTGCACTCGTTTATATCTCAAATTCAACCTCAAAACACCCGAAAATTCGATATTTTTGGGTCCCAGAAGCGATCTGTACATGCCTACTCCTAGTTAGAATGTTTTGAAGATACAGATCCAAAACATGCTCAAAATCGTTATTTTAGGTGCCCTAAAGTCGATATGTGCATGCATCTTCAGTACCTGTTTATATTTCAAATTCAGGCTCAAAACACCCGAAAATTCGATATTTTTGGGTCCCAGAAGCGATCTGTACATGCCTACTCCGTGTTAGAGTATTTTCAAATTACAAGCCCAAAACATGCTGAAAATCGATATTTTAGGTGCCCAAAGTCAATATGTGCATGCATTTTCTGTACCTGTTTATATCACAAAATCAACGTCAAAACACCCGAAAATTCGATATTTTTGGGTCCAAGAAGCGATCTGTACATGCCTACTCCTAGTTAGAATGTTTTTAAGATACAGACCCAAAACATGCTCAAAATCGATATTTTAGGTGCCCAAAAGTCGATATGTGCATGCATCTTCTGTACCCGTTTATATCTCAAATTCAGGCTCAAAACACCCGAAAATTCGATATTTTAGGGTCCGTGAAGCGATCTGTACTTGCCTACTCCGTGTTAGAGTATTTTCAAGATACAGGCCCAAAACATGCTGAAAATCGATATTTTAGGTGACCAAAGTCAATATGTGTATGCATCTTCTGCACCCGTTTATATCCCAAATTCAACCTCAAAACACCCGAAAATTCGATATTTTTGGGTCCAAGAAACGATCTGTACATGCCTACTCAGTGCTAGAATGTTTTGAAAATATAGGCTCAAAACATGCTAAAAATCGATATTTTAAGTGTCCAAAGTCGATATGTGCATGCATCTTCTGTACCCGTTTATATCTCAAATTCAGGCTCAAAACACCCGAAAATTCGATATTTTGGGGTCCCAGAAGCGATCTGTACATGCCTACTCAGATACTGGCCCAAAACATGCTGAAAATCGATATTTTAGGTGTCCAAATTCAATATATGTATGCATCTTCTGCACCCGTTTATATCCCCAAATCAACCTCAAAACACCCCAAAATTCGATATTTTTGGGTCCTAGAAGCGATCTGTACATGCCTACTCCTAGTTAGAATGTTTTCAAGATACAGACCCAAAATATGCTCAAAATCGATATTTTATTTGCCCGAAAGTCGATATGTGCATGCATCTTCAGTACCTGTTTATATCTCAAATTCAGGCTCAAAACACCCGAAAATTCGATATTTTGGGGTCCCAGAAGCGATCTGTACATGCCTACTCCTTGTTAGAGTATTTTCGAAATACAGGCCCAAAGAATGCTGGAAATCGATATTTTAGGTGCCCAAAGTCAATATGTGCATACATTTTCTGTACCCGTTTATATCTCAAATTCAGGCTCAAAACACCCGAAAATTCGATATTTTGGGGTCCCAGAAGCGATCTGTACATGCCTACTCAGTGCTAGAATATTTTCAAAATATAGGCCCAAAACATGCTAAAAATTGATATTTTAGGTGCCCAAAGTCGATATATCAAATCCAGGCCCAAAACACCGGAAAATTCGATATTTTGAGGTCCCAGAAGCGATCTGTACATGCCTACTCCGTGTTAGAGTATTTTCAAAATACAGGCCCAAAACATACAGAAAATCGATATTTTAGGTGACCAGAAGTCGATATGTGCATGCATCTTCTGTACCCGTTTATATCTCAAATTCAGGCTCCAAACACCCGAAAATTCGATATTTTGGGGTCCCAGAAGCGATCTGTACATGCCTACTCAGATACTGGCACAAAACATGCTGAAAATCGATATTTTAGGTGTCCAAATTCAATATATGTATGCATCTTCTGCACCCGTTTATATCCCAAAATCAACCTCAAAACACCCCAAAATTCGATATTTTTGGGTCCCAGAAGCGATCTGTACATGCCTACTCCTAGTTAGAATGTTTTTAAGATACAGACCCAAAACATGCTCAAAATCGATATTTTAGGTGCCCAAAAGTCGATATGTGCATGCATCTTCTGTACCCGTTTATATCTCAAATTCAGGCTCAAAACACCCGAAAATTCGATATTTTGGGCTTCCAGAAGCGATCTGTACATGCCTACTCAGTGCTAGAATGTTTTCAAAATATAGGCCCAAAACATGCTAAAAATCGATATTTTTGGTGCCCAAAGTCTATATCTCAAATTCAGGCCCAAAACACCCGAAAATTCGATATTTTGGGGTCCCAGAAGCGATCTGTACATGCCTACTCCGTGTTAGAGTATTTTCAATATACAGGCCCAAAACATACTGAAAATCGATCTTTTAGGTGCCTAAAAGTCGATACGTGGATGCATCTTCTGCACCCGTTTATATCTAAAATTCAGGCTCCAAACACCCGAAAATTCGATATTTTGGGGTCCCAGAAGCGATCTGTACTTGCCTACTCAGTGTTAGAGTATTTTAAAAATACAGGCCCAAAACATGCTGAAAATCGATATTTTAGGCGACCAAAGTCAATATGTTTATGCATCTTTTGCACCCGTTTATATCCCAAATTCAACCTCAAAACACCCGAAAATTCGATATTTTGGGGTCCCAGAAGCGATCTGTACATGCCTACACCCGAAAATTCGATATTTTTGGGTCCCAGAAGCGATCTGTACATGCCTACTCAGTGCTAGAATGTTTTCAAAATATAGGCTCAAAACATGCTAAAAATCGATATTTTAAGTGTCCAAAGTCGATATGTGCATGCATCTTTTGTACCCGTTTATATCTCAAATTCAGGCTCAAAATACCCGAAAGTTCGATATTTTGGGGTCCTAAAAGCGATCTGTACATGCCTACTCCTAGTTAGAATATTTTCAAGATACAGACCCAAAACATGCTCAAAATCGATATTTTATTTGCCCAAAAGTCGATATGTGCATGCATCTTCAGTACCTGTTTATATCCCAAATTTAACCATAAAACACCCAAAAATTCGATATTTTTGGGTCCCAGAAGCGATCTGTACATGCCTTCTCAGTGCTAGAATGTTTTTTAAAATATAGGCTCAAAACATGCTAAAAATCGATATTTTAAGTGTCCAAAGTCGATATGAGCATGCATCTTCTGTACCCGTTTATATCTCAAATTCAACCTCAAAACATCTGATAATTCGATATTATGGGGTCCCAGAAGCTATCTGTACATGCCTACTCAGTGCTAGAATATTTTCAAAATATAGGCCCAAAACATGCTAAAAATCGATATTTTAGGTGCCCAAAGTCGATATCTCAAATTCAGGCCCAAAACACCCGAAAATTTGATATTTTGGGGTCCCAGAAGCGATCTGTACATGCTTACTCCGTGTTAGAGTATTTTCAAAATACAGGCCTAAAACATACAGAAAATCGATCTTTTAGGTGACCAGAAGTCGATATGTGCATGCATCTTCTGTACCCGTTTATATCTCAAATTCAGGCTCCAAACACCCGAATATTCGATATTTTGGGGTCCCAGAAGCTATCTGTACATGCCTACTCAGATACAGGCCCAAAACATGCTGAAAATCGATATTTTAGGTGCCCAAAGTCAATATATGTATGCATCTTCTGCACTCGTTTATATCTCAAATTCAACCTCAAAACACCCGAAAATTCGATATTTTTGGGTCCCAGAAGCAATCTGTACATGCCTACTCCTAGTTAGAATGTTTTCAAGATACAAACCCAAAACATGCTCAAAATCGTTATTTTAGGTGCCCAAAAGTCGATATGTGCATGCATCTTCAGTACCTGTTTATATTTCAAATTATGGCTCAAAACACCCGAAAATTCGATATTTTTGGGTCCCAGAAGCGATCTGTACATGCCTACTCCGTGTTAGAGTATTTTCAAATTACAGGCCCAAAACATGCTGAAAATCGATATTTTAGGTGCCCAGAGTCAATATGTGCATGCATTTTCTGTACCCGTTTATATCTCAAATTCAGGCTCAAAACACCCGAAAATTCGATATTTTGGGGTCCCAGAAGCTATCTGTACATGCCTACTCAGTGCTAGGATATTTTCAAAATATAGGCCCAAAACATGCTAAAATCGATATTTTAGGTGCCCAAAGTCGATATCTCAAATTCAGGCCCAAAACAACCGAAAATTCGATATTTTGGGGTCCCAGAAGCGATCTGTACATGCCTACTCCGTGTTAGAGTATTTTCAAAATACAGGCCCAAAACATACTGAAAATCGATCTTTTAGGTGCCCAAAAGTCGATATGTGCATGCATCTTCTGTACCCGTTTATATCTCAAATTCAGGCTCCAAATACCCAAAAATTCGATATTTTTGGGTCTCAGAAGCGATCAGTACATGCCTACTCAGATACAGGCCCAAAACATGCTGAAAATCGATATTTTAGGTGCCCAAAGTCAATATGTGTATGCATCTTCTGCACTCGTTTATATCTCAAATTCAACCTCAAAATACCCCGAAATATCGATATTTTTGGGTCCCAGAAACGATCTGTACATGCCTACTCAGATACAGGCCCAAAACATGCTGAAAATCGATATTTTAGGTGCAAAAGTCAATATGTGTATGCCTCTTCTGCACCCGTTTATATCCCAAATTCAACCTCAAAAAACCCGAAAATTCGATATTTTTGGGTCCCATAAGCGATCTGTACATGCTTACTCAGTGCTAGAATGTTTTCAAAATATAGGCTCAAAACATGCTCAAAATCGATATTTCAAGTGTCCAAAGTCGATATGTGCATGCGTCTTCTGTACCCGTTTATATCTCAAAATCAGTCGTAAAACACCGGAAAATTCGATATTTTGGGGTCCCAGAAGCGATCTGTACATGCCTACTCAGATACAGGCCCAAAACATGCTGAAAATCGATATTTTAGGTGCAAAAGTCAATATGTGTATGCCTCTTCTGCACCCGTTTATATCCCAAATTCAACCTCAAAAAACCCGAAAATTCGATATTTTTGGGTCCCATAAGCGATCTGTACATGCTTACTCAGTGCTAGAATGTTTTTAAAATATAGGCTCAAAACATGCTCAAAATCGATATTTCAAGTGTCCAAAGTCGATATGTGCATGCGTCTTCTGTACCCGTTTATATCTCAAAATCAGTCGTAAAACACCGGAAAATTCGATATTTTGGGGTCCCAGAAGCGATCTGTACATGCCTACTCAGATACAGGCCCAAAACATGCTGAAAATCGATATTTTAGGTGCCCAAAGTCAATATGTGCTTGCATCTTCTGCACCCGTTTATATCTCAAATTCAACCTCAAAATACCTGAAAATTCGATATTTTTGGGTCCCAGAAGTGATTTGTACATACCTACTCAGTGCTAGAATGTTTTCAAAATATAGGCTCAAAACATGCTAAAAATCGATATTTTAAGTGTCCAAAGTCGATATGTGCATGTGTCTTCTGTACCCGTTTATATCTCAAATTCAGGCTTAAAACACCTGAAAATTCAATATTTTTGGGTCCCAGAAGTGATCTGTACATGCCTACTCAGTGCTGGATAGTTTTCAAAATATAGGTTCAAAACATGCTAAAAATCGTTATTTTAAGTGTCCAAAGTCGATATGTGCATGTGTCTTCTGTACCCGTTTATATCTCAAATTCAGGCTCAAAACACCTGAAAATTCGGTGTTTTTGGGTCCTAGAAGCGATCTGTACATGACTACTCCGTGGTAGAGTATTTTCAATATAGAGGCCCAAAACATACTGAAAATCGATCTTTTACGTGCCCAAAAGTCGATATGTGGATGCATCTTCTGTACCCGTTTATATCTCAAATTCAGGTTCCAAACACCGAAAATTCGATATTTTGGAGTCCCAGAAGCGATATGTACTTGCCTACTCCGTGTTAGAGTATTTTCAAAATACAGGCCCAAAACATACTGAAAATCGATCTTTTACGTGCCCAAAAGTCGATATGTGGATGCATCTTCTGTACCCGTTTATATCCCAAATTCAGGCTCAAAACACTCGAAAATTCGATATTTTGGGGTCCCAGAAGCGATCTGTACATGCCTACTCAGTGCTAGAATATTTTAAAAATATAGGCCCAAAACATGCTAAAAATCGGTATTTTAGGTGCCCAAAGTCGACATCTCAAATTCAGGCCTAAAACACCCGAAAATTCGATATTTTGGGGTCCCAGAAGCGATCTGTACATGCCTACTCCGTGTTAGAGTATTTTCAAAATACAGGCCCAAAACATACTGAAAATCGATCTTTTAGGTGGCCAAAAGTCGATATGTGGATGCATCTTCTGTACCCGTTTATATCTCAAATTTAGGCTCCAAACACCCAAAAAATTCCATATTTTGGGGTCCCAGAAGCGATCTGTACATGCCTATTCAGAAACAGGCCCAAAACATGCTGAAAATCGATATTTTTGGTGCCCAAAGTCAATATGTGCATGCATCTTCTACACCCGTTTATATCTCAAATTCAACCTCAAAATACCCGAAAATTCGATATTTTTGGGTCCCAGAAGTGATTTGTACATACCTACTTAGTGCTAGAATGTTTTCAAAATATAGGCTCAAAACATGCTAAAAATCGATATTTTAAGTGTCCAAAGTCAATATGTGCATGCGTCTTCTGTACCCGTTTATATCTCAAATTCAGGCTAAAAACACCCGAAAATTCGGTATTTTTGGGTCCTAGAAGCAATCTGTACATGCCTACTCCTAGTTAGAATGTTTTCAAGATACAGACCCAAAACATGCTAAAAATCGATATTTTAGTTGCCCAAAAGTCGATATGTGCATGCATCTTCTGTACCCGTTTCTATCTCAAATTCAGGCTCAAATCACAGGAAGATTCGATATTTTGGGGTCCCAGAAGCGATCTATGCATGCCTACTCAGTGCTAGAATGTTTTCAAAATATAGGCTCAAAACATGCTATAAATCGATATTTTAAGTGTCCAAAGTTGATATGTGCATGCATCTTCTGTACCCGTTTATATCTCAAATTCAGGCTCAAAATACCCGAAAATTCGGTTACTTTGGGTCCTAGAAGCGATCTGTACATGCCTACTCCTAGTTAGAATGTTTTCAAGATACAGACCCAAAACATGCTCAAAATCGATATTTTAGGTGCCCAAAAGACGATATGTGCCTGCATCTTCTGTACCCGTTTATATCTCAAATTCAGGCTCAAAACACCCGAAAATTCGATATTTTGGGGTCCCAGAAGCGATCTGTACATGCCTACTCAGTGCTAGAATATTTTCAAAATATAGGCTTAAAACATGCTAAAAATCGATATTTTAGGTGCCCAAAGTCAATATCTCAAATTCAGGCCCATAACACCCGAAAATTCGATATTTTGGGGTCCCAGAAGCAATATGTACATGCCTACTACGTGGTAGAGTATTATCAATATAGAGGCCCAAAACATACTGAAAATCGATCTTTTACGTGCCCAAAAGTCGATATGTGGATGCATCTTCTGTACCCGTTTATATCTCAAATTCAGGCTCCAAACACCCGAAAATTCGATATTTTGGAGTCCCAGAAGCGATATGTACTTGCCTACTCCGTGTTAGAGTATTTTCAAAATACAGGCCCAAAACATGCTGAAAATTGATATTTTAGGTGACCAAAGTCAATATGGGTATGCATCTTCTGCACCCGTTTATATCTCAAATTCAGGCTCAAAACACCTGAAAATTCGGTGTTTTTGGGTCCTAGAAGCGATCTGTACATGCCTACTCCGTGGTAGAGTATTTTCAATATAGAGGCCCAAAACATACTGAAAATCGATATTTTAGGTGACCAAAGTCAATATGTGTATGCGTCTTCTGCACCCGTTTATATCCCAAATTCAGGCTCAAAACACTCGAAAATTCGATATTTTGGGGTCCCAGAAGCGATCTGTACATGCCTACTCAGTGCTAGAATATTTTAAAAATATAGGCCCAAAACATGCTAAAAAACGGTATTTTAGGTGCCCAATGTCGATATCTCAATTTTAGGCCCAAAACACCCGAAAATTCGATATTTTGGGGTCCCAGAAGCGATCTGTACATGCCTACTCCGTGTTAGAGTATTTTCAAAATACAGGCCCAAAACATACTGAAAATCGATCTTTTAGGTGCCCAAAAGTCGATATGTGCATGCATCTTCTGTACCCGTTTATATCTCAAATTTAGGCTCCAAACGCCCAAAAAAATCCATATTTTGGGGTCCCATAAGCGATCTGTACATGCCTACTCAGATACAGGCCCAAAACATGCTGAAAATCGATATTTTAGGTGCCCAAAGTCAATATGTGCATGCATCTTCTGCACCCGTTTATATCTCAAATTCAACCTCAAAATACCCTAAAATTCGATATTTTTGGGACCCAGAAGTGATTTGTACATACCTACTCAGTACTAGAATGTTTTCAAAATATAGGCTCAAAACATGCTAAAAATCGATATTTTAAGTGTCTAAAGTCGATATGTGCATGCGTCTTCTGTACCCGTTTATATCTCAAATTCAGGCTAAAAACACCCGAAAATTCGGTATTTTTGGGTCCTAGAAGCAATCTGTACATGCCTACTCCTAGTTAGAATTTTTTCAAGATACAGACCCAAAACATGCTCAAAATCGATATTTTAGGTGCCCAAAAGTCGATATGTGCATGCATCTTCTGTACCCGTTTATATCTCAAATTCAGGCTCAAAACACACGAAGATTCGATATTTTGGGGTCCCAGAAGCGATCTATACATGCCTACTCAGTGCTAGAAGGTTTTCAAAATATAGGCTCAAAACATGCTAAAAATCGATATTTTAAGTGTCCAAAGTCGATATGTGGATGCATCTTCTGTACCCGTTTATATCTCAAATTCAGGCTCAAAATACCCGAAAAGTCGGTTATTTTGGGTCCTAGAAGCGATCTGTACATGCCTACTCCTAGTTAGAATGTTTTCAAGATACAGACCCAAAACATGCTCAAAATCGATATTTTAGGTGCCCAAAAGACGATATGTGCCTGCATCTTCTGTACCCGTTTATATCTCAAATTCAGGCTCAAAACACCCGAAAATTCGATATTTTGGGGTCCCAGAAGCGATCTGTACATGCCTACTCAGTGCTAGAATATTTTCAAAATATAGGCTCAAAACATGCTAAAAATCAATATTTTAGGTGCCCAAAGTCGATATCTCAAATTCAGGCCCAAGACACCCGAAAATTCGATATTTTAGGGTCCAAGAAGCGATCTGTACATGCCTACTCCGTGGTAGAGTATTTTCAATATAGAGGCCCAAAACATACTGAAAATCGATCTTTTACGTGCCCAAAAGTCGATATGTGGATGGATCTTCTGTACCCGTTTATATCTCAAATTCAGGCTCCAAACAACCGAAAATTCGATATTTTGGAGTCCCAGAAGCGATATGTACTTGCCTACTCCGTGTTAGAGTATTTTCAAAATACAGGCCCAAAACATGCTGAAAATCGATATTTTAGGTGACCAAAGTCAATATGTGTATGCATCTTCTGCACCCGTTTATATCCCAAATTCAGGCTCAAAACACTCGAAAATTCGATATTTTGGGGTCCCAGAAGCGATCTGTACATGCCTACTCAGTGCTAGAATATTTTCTAAATATAGGCCCAAAACATGCTAAAAATCGATATATTAGGTGCCCAAAGTCGATATCTCAAATTCTGGCCCAAAACACCCGAAAGTTCGATATTTTGGGGTCCCAGAAGCGATCTGTACATGCCTACTCCGTGTTAGAGTATTTTCAAAATACAGGCCCAAAACATACTGAAAATCGATCTTTTAGGTGCCCAAAAGTCGATATGTGCATGCATCTTCTGTACCCGTTTATATCTGAAATGCAGGCTCCAAACACCCAGAAATTCGATATTTTTGGGTCCCAGAAGCGATCTGTACATGCCTACTCCGTGTTAGAGTATTTTCAAAATATAGGCTCTGTAAGTGGATAACTCATGAGTTCGAGATAGTTATCTCTTTCCAGGTTTCAGTTCCCCTTTTCGAGCTATTAGTTTATTGTGTTAGGTCTTTCTTTGTAAGGGGTCGAAGCTGTACCGTAATTCACCTCGAGGATAAGGAGTGTGAGATAGTCAGTCTACACTCACCACTCTCTCGAGGTGGGTTACTCTTCTACCCCTAGTGTTATACATTATGTTTAAGTGTTAAAAAATTAAGTTTACAAGTGCCATAAATTGTGTTTAAGTGTTAATGGTGATTCAAGTACCGTGCACCAGTGTATATTTATTTATTTGTTCTGTTTGCCAAGGGCCGGGCATAGAGGCGTCCCAGCAACCTACCCAACAGCAGACACTACTTGGGAAACAGGCTTGCGATTCGTTCAAACCTAACTAGGTATGTAGCCATATCCTCCCCATCTCTATAGATGGGAAGACTAGGCCGGGAAATGTCTATTGGAACATTAAGAGGACTGGATTTCAACTTTGCCATCTCTAATTCGTCCTGTAATCTGACTTTCTCCTGTTCTGTTTCGTGCTTTAACCTGTCTTTCTCCTGCTCTGTGGTCATCTTAGCAATATGCAACTCTCTTTCCCTAGCTCTTTCCTCTCTAGCAATAGCTTGCTGACTTATGACATACTGTGCTATGTCTGCATCAGACAATTTAAGGGCCTCAGCCTGAAGTTTGAGGGTTTCAAAAGAATAATCTCCCATTCTGAAGTCCAGGAAGATAATTAGTATATAAACACACAATGAGTCGTACCAAAAGAGTGATCAAGTAGTGGCTCTACTTAAATAGTTAAAAATAACAAGGTAGGGATGGATTACCCCTAACAAGACTTGCACAAGCTTGTTCAAAAAGGGAAATGATCAATCTTACCACAAAGGATAGCAACTCTTCACTTACAGAAGACACGTTAACTACCACTGGTAATCAATAAACTAATAATTCAATAATGTCATCTTCCGGGCCCCAAGGACAGATAACACCGGCAGGACTAGTTCCCGGCCGAACACAAACACTTTACTGAGATGCCCTGAACCCAGTGGAAGCTTGGAATCCTGGCGAGGTCGCCAGATGTGAGGGCCAGGATCTTTTATCAACCAGAGGCTTCCAAATGGGGTCAGAGAAACTCAGACAAAAACCTTAAAACATGTATTCATAATACAACACAGCTTCATAACCTCCCTAGCCACAACTCTTTTGAGACGGTAGTACTCAAACACCAATATCCCACTGCACCATCACAATACATTACCAAAGTAACAATAACGGTAGACTCGGGACCACCAATACCCAAACGGAGTGTTGCAGGATAGCTCGACATGGGCAGAGGTGATGAGCGAGGGGGCAATGACGCAGTAGTCACAGCTGTGGTATCTGGTGTTTCCCAAGTAGTGTCTGCTGTTGGGTAGGTTGCTGGGACGCCTCTATGCCCGGCCCTTGGCAAACAGAACAAATAAATAAATATACACTGGTGCACGGTACTTGAATCACCATTAACACTTAAACACAATTTATGGCACTTGTAAACTTAATTTTTTAACACTTAAACATAATGTATAACACTAGGGGTAGAAGAGTAACCCACCTCGAGAGAGTGGTGAGTGTAGACTGACTATCTCACACTCCTTATCCTCGAGGTGAATTACGGTACAGCTTCGACCCCTTACAAAGAAAGACCTAACACAATAAACTAATAGCTCGAAAAGGGGAACTGAAACCTGGAAAGAGATAACTATCTCGAACTCATGAGTTATCCACTTACAGAGCCTATATTTTGAAAATATTCTAGCACTGAGTAGGCATGTACAGATCGCTTCTGGGACCCCAAAATATCGAATTTTCGAGTGTTTTGAGCCTGAATTTGGGATATAAACGGGTGCAGAAGATGCATGCACATATCGACTTTTGGGCACCTAAAATATCGATTTTGAGCATGTTTTGGGTCTGTATCTTGAAAACATTCTAACTAGGAGTAGGCATGTACAGATCGCTTCTAGGACCCAAAAACACCGAATTTTAGGGTGTTTTAAGCCTGAATTTGAGATATAAACGGGTGCAGAAGACGCATGCACATATCGACTTTGGACACTTAAAATATCGATTTTTAGCATGTTTTGAGCCTATATTTTGAAAACATTCTAGCACTGAGTAGGCATGTACAGATCGCTTCTGGGACTCAAAAATATCGAATTTTCGGGTATTTTGAGGTTGAATTTGAGATATAAACGGGTGCAGAAGATGCATACACATATTGACTTTGGGCACCTAAAATATCGATTTTTAGCATGTTTTGGGCCTGTATCTGAGTAGGCATGTACAGATCGCTTCTGGGACCCAAAAATATCGAATTTCTGGGTTTTTGGAGACTGCATTTCAGATATAAACGGGTACAGAAGATGCACGCACATATCGACTTTTGGGCACCTAAAAGATCGATTTTTAGTATGTTTTGGGCCTGTATTTTGAAAATACTCTAACACGGAGTAGGCATGTACAGATCGCTTCTGGGACCCCAAAATATCGAATTTTCGGGTGTTTTGGGCATGAATTTGAGATATCGACTTTGGGCACCTAAAATATCAATTTTTAGCATGTTTTGGGCCTATATTTTGAAAATATTCTAGCACTGAGTAGGCATGTACAGATCGCTTCTGGGACCACAAAATATCGAATTTTCGGGTGTTTTGAGCCTGAATTTGGGATATAAACGGGTGCAGAAGATGCATACACATATTGACTTTGGTCACCTAAAATATCGATTTTCAGCATGTTTTGGGCCTGTATTTTGAAAATACTCTAACACGGAGTAGGCAAGTACATATCGCTTCTGGGACTCCAAAATATCGAATTTTCGGGTGTTTGGAGCCTGAATTTGAGATATAAACGGGTACAGAAGATGCATCCACATATCGACTTTTGGGCACGTAAAAGATCGATTTTCAGTATGTTTTGGGTCTCTATATTGAAAATACTCTACCACGGAGTAGGCATGTACAGATCGCTTCTTGGACCCCAAAATATCGAATTTTCGGGTGTTTTGGGCCTGAATTTGAGATATCGACTTTGGGCACCTAAAATATTGATTTTTAGCATGTTATGAGCCTATATTTTGAAAATATTCTAGCACTGAGTAGACATGTACAGATCGCTTCTAGGACCCAAAAACACCGAATTTTCGGGTGTTTTGAGCCTGAATTTGAGATATAAACAGGTACAGAAGACGCATGCACATATCGACTTTGGACACTTAAAATATCGATTTTTAGCATGTTTTGAGCCTATATTTTGAAAACATTCTAGCACTGAGTAGGCATGTACAGATCACTTCTGGGACCCAAAAATATCGAATTTTAGGGTGTTTTGAGGTTGAATTTGAGATATAAACGGGTACAGAAGATGCATACACATATTGACTTTGGTCACCTAAAATATCGATTTTCAGCATGTTTTGGGCCTGTATCTTGAAAATACTCTAACACGGAGTAGGCAAGTACATATCGCTTCTGGGACTCCAAAATATCGAATTTTCGGGTGTTTGGAGCCTGAATTTGAGATATAAACGGGTACAGAAGATGCATCTACATATCGACGTTTGGGCACGTAAAAGATCGATTTTCAGTATGTTTTGGGCCTCTATATTGAAAATACTCTACCACGGAGTAGGCATGTAGAGATTGCTTCTTGGACCCCAAAATATCGAATTTTCGGGGGTTTTGGGCCTGAATTTGAGATATCGACTTTGGGCACCTAAAATATCGATTTTTAGCATGTTTTAAGCCTATATTTTGAAAACATTCTAGCACTAAGTAGGTATGTACAAATCACTTCTGGGACCCAAAAATATCGAATTTTCAGGTATTTTGAGGTTGAATTTGAGATATAAACGGGTGCAGAAGATGCATGCACATATTGACTTTGGGCACCTAAATTATCGATTTTCAGCATGTTTTGGGCCTGTATCTGAGTAGGCATGTACAGATCGCTTCTGGGACCCCAAAATATGGAATTTTTTGGGTGTTTGGAGCCTAAATTTGAGATATAAACGGGTACAGAAGATGCATGCACATATCGTATTTTGGGCACCTAAAAGATTGATTTTCAGTATGTTTTGGGCCTGTATTTTGAAAATACTCTAACACGGAGTAGGCATGTACAGATCGCTTCTGGGACCCCAAAATATCGTATTTTCGGGTGTTTTGGGCCTGAATTTGAGATATCGACTTTGGGCATCTAAAATACCGATTTTTAGCATGTTTTGGGCCTATATTTTTAAAATATTCTAGCACTGAGTAGGCATGTACAGATTGCTTCTGGGACCCCAAAATATCGAATTTTCGAGTGTTTCGAGCCTGAATTTGGGATATAAACGGGTGCAGAAGATGCATACCCATATTGACTTTGGTCACCTAAAATATCGATTTTCAGCATGTTTTAGGCCTGTATTTTGAAAATACTGTAACACGGAGTAGGCAAGTACATATCGCTTCTGGGACTCCAAAATATCGAATTTTCGGGTGTTTGGAGCCTGAATTTGAGATATAAACGGGTACAGAAGATGCATCCACATATCGACTTTTGGGCACGTAAAAGATCGATTTTCAGTATGTTTTGGGCCTCTATATTGAAAATACTCTAACACGGAGTAGGCATGTACAGATTGCTTCTGGGACCCCAAAATATCGAATTTTCGGGTGTTATGGGCCTGAATTTGAGATATAGACTTTGGGCACCTAAAATATCGATTTTTAGCATGTTTTAAGCCTATATTTTGAAAATATTCTAGCACTGAGTAGGCATGTACAGATCGCTTCTGGGACTCAAAAATATCGAATTTTCGGGTATTTTGAGGTTGAATTTGAGATATAAACGGGTGCAGAAGATGCATACACATATTGACTTTGGGCACCTAAAATATCGATTTTTAGCATGTTTTGGGCCTGTATCTGAGTAGGCATGTACAGATCGCTTCTGGGACCCAAAAATATCGAATTTCTGGGTTTTTGGAGACTGCATTTCAGATATAAACGGGTACAGAAGATGCACGCACATATCGACTTTTGGGCACCTAAAAGATCGATTTTTAGTATGTTTTGGGCCTGTATTTTGAAAATACTCTAACACGGAGTAGGCATGTACAGATCGCTTCTGGGACCCCAAAATATCGAATTTTCGGGTGTTTTGGGCATGAATTTGAGATATCGACTTTGGGCACCTAAAATATCAATTTTTAGCATGTTTTGGGCCTATATTTTGAAAATATTCTAGCACTGAGTAGGCATGTACAGATCGCTTCTGGGACCACAAAATATCGAATTTTCGGGTGTTTTGAGCCTGAATTTGGGATATAAACGGGTGCAGAAGATGCATACACATATTGACTTTGGTCACCTAAAATATCGATTTTCAGCATGTTTTGGGCCTGTATTTTGAAAATACTCTAACACGGAGTAGGCAAGTACATATCGCTTCTGGGACTCCAAAATATCGAATTTTCGGGTGTTTGGAGCCTGAATTTGAGATATAAACGGGTACAGAAGATGCATCCACATATCGACTTTTGGGCACGTAAAAGATCGATTTTCAGTATGTTTTGGGTCTCTATATTGAAAATACTCTACCACGGAGTAGGCATGTACAGATCGCTTCTTGGACCCCAAAATATCGAATTTTCGGGTGTTTTGGGCCTGAATTTGAGATATCGACTTTGGGCACCTAAAATATTGATTTTTAGCATGTTATGAGCCTATATTTTGAAAATATTCTAGCACTGAGTAGACATGTACAGATCGCTTCTAGGACCCAAAAACACCGAATTTTCGGGTGTTTTGAGCCTGAATTTGAGATATAAACAGGTACAGAAGACGCATGCACATATCGACTTTGGACACTTAAAATATCGATTTTTAGCATGTTTTGAGCCTATATTTTGAAAACATTCTAGCACTGAGTAGGCATGTACAGATCACTTCTGGGACCCAAAAATATCGAATTTTAGGGTGTTTTGAGGTTGAATTTGAGATATAAACGGGTACAGAAGATGCATACACATATTGACTTTGGTCACCTAAAATATCGATTTTCAGCATGTTTTGGGCCTGTATCTTGAAAATACTCTAACACGGAGTAGGCAAGTACATATCGCTTCTGGGACTCCAAAATATCGAATTTTCGGGTGTTTGGAGCCTGAATTTGAGATATAAACGGGTACAGAAGATGCATCTACATATCGACGTTTGGGCACGTAAAAGATCGATTTTCAGTATGTTTTGGGCCTCTATATTGAAAATACTCTACCACGGAGTAGGCATGTAGAGATTGCTTCTTGGACCCCAAAATATCGAATTTTCGGGGGTTTTGGGCCTGAATTTGAGATATCGACTTTGGGCACCTAAAATATCGATTTTTAGCATGTTTTAAGCCTATATTTTGAAAACATTCTAGCACTAAGTAGGTATGTACAAATCACTTCTGGGACCCAAAAATATCGAATTTTCAGGTATTTTGAGGTTGAATTTGAGATATAAACGGGTGCAGAAGATGCATGCACATATTGACTTTGGGCACCTAAATTATCGATTTTCAGCATGTTTTGGGCCTGTATCTGAGTAGGCATGTACAGATCGCTTCTGGGACCCCAAAATATGGAATTTTTTGGGTGTTTGGAGCCTAAATTTGAGATATAAACGGGTACAGAAGATGCATGCACATATCGTATTTTGGGCACCTAAAAGATTGATTTTCAGTATGTTTTGGGCCTGTATTTTGAAAATACTCTAACACGGAGTAGGCATGTACAGATCGCTTCTGGGACCCCAAAATATCGTATTTTCGGGTGTTTTGGGCCTGAATTTGAGATATCGACTTTGGGCATCTAAAATACCGATTTTTAGCATGTTTTGGGCCTATATTTTTAAAATATTCTAGCACTGAGTAGGCATGTACAGATTGCTTCTGGGACCCCAAAATATCGAATTTTCGAGTGTTTCGAGCCTGAATTTGGGATATAAACGGGTGCAGAAGATGCATACCCATATTGACTTTGGTCACCTAAAATATCGATTTTCAGCATGTTTTAGGCCTGTATTTTGAAAATACTGTAACACGGAGTAGGCAAGTACATATCGCTTCTGGGACTCCAAAATATCGAATTTTCGGGTGTTTGGAGCCTGAATTTGAGATATAAACGGGTACAGAAGATGCATCCACATATCGACTTTTGGGCACGTAAAAGATCGATTTTCAGTATGTTTTGGGCCTCTATATTGAAAATACTCTAACACGGAGTAGGCATGTACAGATTGCTTCTGGGACCCCAAAATATCGAATTTTCGGGTGTTATGGGCCTGAATTTGAGATATAGACTTTGGGCACCTAAAATATCGATTTTTAGCATGTTTTAAGCCTATATTTTGAAAATATTCTAGCACTGAGTAGGCATGTACAGATCGCTTCTGGGACCCCAAAATATCGAATTTTCGGGTGTTTTGAGCCTGAATTTGAGATATAAACGGGTTCAGAAGATGCATGCACATATCGTCTTTTGGGCACCTAAAATATCGATTTCGAGCATGTTTTGGGTCTGTATCTTGAAAACATTCTAACTAGGAGTAGGCATGTACCGATCGCTTCTAGGACCCAAAATAACCGAATTTTCGGGTATTTTGAGGCTGAATTTGAGATATAAACGGGTACAGATGATGCATGCACATATCGACTTTGGACACTTAAAATATCGATTTTTAGCATGTTTTGAACCGATATTTTGAAAATATTCTAGCTCTGAGTAGTCATGTATAGATCGCTTCTGGGACCCCAGAATATCGAATCTTTGTGTGTTTTGAGCCTGAATTTGAGATATAAACGGGTACAGAAGATGCATGCACATATCGACTTTTGGGCACGTAAAATATCGATTTTGAGCATGTTTTGGGTCTGTATCTTGAAAACATTCTTACTAGGAGTAGGCATGTACAGATTGCTTCTAGGACCCAAAAATACCAAAATTTCGGGTGCTTTGAGCCTGAATTTGAGATATAAACGGGTAAAGAAGACGCATGCACATATCAACTTTGGACACTTAAAATATCGATTTTTAGCATGTTTTGAGCCTATATTTTGAAAACATTCTAGCACTGAGTAGGTATGTACAAATCACTTCTAAGACCCAAAAATATCGAATTTTCAGGTATTTTGAGGTTGAATTTGAGATATAAACGGGTGCAGAAGATGCATGCACATATTGACTTTGGGCACCTAAAATATCGATTTTCAGCATGTTTTGGGCCTGTATCTGAGTAGGCATGTACAGATCGCTTCTGGGACCCCAAAATATGGAATTTTTTTGGTGTTTGGAGACAAAATTTGAGATATAAACGGGTACAGAAGATGCATGCACATATCGACTTTTGGGCACCTAAAAGATCGATTTTCAGTATGTTTTGGGCCTGTATTATGAAAATACTCTAACACCGAGTAGGCATGTACTGATCGCTTCTGGGATCCCAAAATATCGAATTTTCGGGTGTTTTGGGCCTGAATTTGAGCTATCGACTTTGGGCACCTAAAATACCGATTTTTAGCATATTTTGGGCCTATATTTTTAAAATATTCTAGCACTAAGTAGGCATGTACAGATCGCTTCTGAGACCCCAAAATATCGAATTTTCGAGTGTTTTGAGCCTGAATTTGAGATATAAACGGGTGCAGAAGATGCATACACATATTGACTTTGGTCACCTAAAATATCGATTTTCAGCATGTTTTGGGCCTGTATTTTGAAAATACTCTAACGCGGAGTAGGTAAGTACATATCGCTTCTGGGACCCCAAAATATCGAATTTTCGGGTGTTTGGAGCCTGAATTTGAGATATAAACGGGTACAGAAGATGCATCCACTTATCGACATTTGGGCACCTAAAAGATCTATTTTCAGTATGTTTTGGGCCTCTATATTGAAATTACTCTACCACGGAGTAAGCATGTACAGATCGCTTCTGGGACCCCAAAATTACCGAATTTTCGGGTGTTTTGAGCCTGAATTTGAGATATAAACGGGTACAGAAGATGCATGCACATATCGACTTTTGGGCACCTAAAATATCGATTTTGAGCATGTTTTGGGTCTGTATCTTGAAAACATTCTAACTAGGAGTAAGCATGTACAGATCGTTTCTAGGACCCAAAAATACCGAATTTTCGGGTGTTTTGAGCCTGAATTTGAGATATAAACGGGTACAGAAGACGCATGCACATATCGACTTTGGACACTTGAAATATCGATTTTTAGCATGTTTTGAGCCTATATTTTGAAAACATTCTAGCACTGAATAGACATGTACAAATCGCTTCTGGGACCCAAAAATATAGAATTTTCGGGTTTTTTGAGGTTGAATTTGAGATATAAACGAGTGCAGAAGATGCATACACATATTGACTTTGGGCACCTAAAATATCGATTTTTAGCATGTTTTGAGCCTATATTTTGAAAACATTCTAGCACTGAGTAAGCATGTAAAGATCGTTTCTGGGACCCAAAAATATCGAATTTTCGGGTGTTTTGAGGTTGAATTTGGGATATAAACGGGTGCAGAAGAGGCATACACATATTGACTTTTGCACCTAAAATATCGATTTTCAGCATGTTTTGGGCCTGTATCTGAGTAGGCATGTACAGATCGCTTCTGGGACCTCAAAATATCGAATTTTTGGGTATTTGGAGCCTGAATTTGAGATATAAACGGGTACAGAAGATGCATGCACATATCGACTTTAGGGCACCTAAAAGATCGATTTTCAGTATGTTTTGGGCCTGTATTTTGAAAATACTCTAACACGGAGTAGGCATGTACAGATCGCTTCTGGGACCCCAAAATATCGAATTTTCGGTTGTTTTGGGCCTGAATTTGAGATATCGACTTTGGGCACCTAAAATATCGGTTTTTAGCATGTTTTGGGCCTATATTTTGAAAATATCCTAGCACTGAGTAGGGATGTACAGATCGCTTCTGGGACCCAAAAATATCGAATTTTCGGGTGTTTTGAGCCTGAATTTGAGATATAAACGGGTACAGAAGATGCATGCACTTATCGACTTTTGGGCACCTAAAATATCGATTTTGAGCATGTTTTGGGTCTGTATCTTGAAAACTTTCTAACTAGGAGTTGGCATGTACAGATCGCTTCTAGGACCCAAAAATACCAAATTTTCGGGTGTTTTGAGCCTGAATTTGAGATATAAACGGATACAGGAGATGCATGCACATATCGACTTTTGGGCACCTAAAATATCGATTTTCTGTATGTTTTGAGCCTGTACTCTGAAAAATACTCTAACACGGAGTAGGCATGTACAGATCGCTTCTGGGACCCCAAAATATCGAATTTTCGGGTGTTTTGGGCCTGAATTTAAGATCTCGACTTTGGGCAAATAAAATATCGATTTTTAGCATGTTTTGGGCCTTTATTTTGAAAATATTCTAGCACTGAGTAGGCATGTACAGATTGCTTCTGGGACCCCCAAATATCGAATTTTCGGGTGTTTTGAGCCTGAATTTGAGATATAAACGGGTACAGAAAATGCATGCACATATTGACTTTGGGCACCTAAAATATCGATTTTCAGCATGTTTTGGGCCTGTAATTTGAAAATACTCTAACACGGAGTAGGCATGTACAGATCGCTTCTGGGACCCAAAAATATCGGAGTTTCGGGTGTTTTGAGCCTGAATTTGAAATATAAACAGGTACTGAAGATGCATGCACATATCGACTTTTGGGCACTTAAAATAACGATTTTGAGCATGTTTTGGGTCTGTATCTTGAAAACATTCTAACTAGGAGTAGGCATGTACAGATCGCTTCTGGGACCCGAAAATATCGAATTTTCGGGTGTTTTGAGGTTGAATATGATATATAAACGAGTGCAGAAGATGCATACATATATTGACTTTGGGCACCTAAAATATCGATTTTAGCATGTTTTGGGCCTGTATCTGTGTAGGCATGTACAGAGAGCTTCTAGGACCCCAAAATATCGAATTTTCGGATGTTTGGAGCCTGAATTTGAGATATAAACGGGTACAGAAGATGCAAGCACATATCGACTTCTGGTCACCTAAAAGATCGATTTTCTGTATGTTTTAGGCCTGTATTTTGAAAATACTCTAACACGTAGTAAGCATGTACAGATCGCTTCTGGGACCCCAAAATATCAAATTTTCGGGTGTTTTGGGCCTGAATTTGAGATATCGACTTTGGGCACCTAAAATATCGATTTTTAGCATGTTTTGGGCCTATATTTTGAAAATATTCAAGCACTGAGTAGGCATGTACAGATTGCTTCTGGGACCCCAAAATATCGAATTTTCAGGTGTTTTGAGGTTGAATTTGAGATATAAACGGGTACAGAAGATGCATGCTCATATCGACTTTGGACACTTAAAATATCGATTTTTAGCATGTTTAAGCCTATATTTTGAAAAAATTCTAGCACTGAGTAGGCATGTACAGATCGCTTCTGGGGCCCAAAAATATCGAATTTTCGGGTGTTTTATGGTTGAATTTGGGATATAAACAGGTACTGAAGATCCATGAACATATCGACTTTTGGACAAATAAAATATCGATTTTGAGCATGTTTTGGGTCTGTATCTTGAAAACATTCTAACTAGGAGTAGGCATGTACAGATCGCTTCTAGGACCCAAAAATATCGAATTTTCGGGTATTTTCAGCCTGAATTTGAGATATAAACGGGTACAGAAGATGCATGCACATATCGACTTTGGACACTTAAAATATCGATTTTTAGCATGTTTTAAGCCTATATTTTGAAAACATTCTAGCACTGAGTAGGCATGTACAGATCGCTTCTGGGACCCAAAAATATCGAATTTTCGGGTGTAGGCATGTACAGATTGCTTCTGGGACCCAAAAATATCGAATTTTCGGGTGTTTTGAGATTGAATTTGAGATATAAACGAGTGCAGAAGATGCATACACATATTGACTTTGGGCACCTAAAATATCGATTTTCAGCATGTTTTGGGCCTGTATCTGAGTAGGCATGTACAGATCGCTTCTGGGACCCAAAAATATCGAATTTTCGGTTGTTTTGAGCCAGAATTTGAGATATCGACTTTGGGCACCTAAAATATTGATTTTGAGCATGTTTTGGGCCTATATTATTTAAAAATATTCTATCACTGAGTAGGCATGTATAGATCGCTTCTGGGACCCCAAAATATCGAATTTACGGGTGTTTTGGGCCTGAATTTGAGATATCGACTTTGGGCACCTAAAATATCGATTTTTAGCATGTTTTGGGCCGATATTTTGAAAATATTCTAGCACTGAGTAGGCATGTACAGATCGCTTCTGGGACCCCAAAATATTGAATTTTCGGGTGTTTTGAGCCTGAATTTGAGATATAAACGGGTACAGAAAATGTATGCACATATTGACTTTGGGCACCTAAAATATCGATTTCCAGCATGTTTTGGGCCTATATTTTGAAAATATTCTAGCACTGAGTAGGCATGTACAGTTCGCTTCTGGGACCCCAAAATATCGAATTTTCGGGTGTTTTGAGCCTGAATTTGAGATATAAACGGGTACCGAAGATGCATGCACATATCGACTTTGGACACTTAAAATATCGATTTTTAGCATGTTTTGAGCCTATAATTTGAAAACATTCTAGCACTGAATAGGCATGTACAGATCGCTTCTGGGACCCAAAAATGTCGAATTTTCGGGTGATATGAGGTTGAATTTGAGATATAAACGAGTGCAGAAGATGCATACACATATTGACTTTGGGCACCTAAAATATCGATTTTCAGCATGTTTTGGGTCTGTATCTGAGTAGGCATGTACAGATCACTTCTGGGACCCAAAAATATCGAATTTTAGGGTGTTTTGAGACTGAATTTGAGATATAAACGGGTACAGAAGATGCATGCACATATCGACTTTTGGGCACCTAAAAGATCGATTTTCAGTATGTTTTGTGCTTGTATTTTGAAAATACTCTAACACGGAGTAGGCATTGACAGTTCGCTTCTGGGACCCCAAAATATCGAATTTTCGGGTGTTTTTGGCCTGAATTTGAGATATCGACTTTTGGCACCTAAAATATAGATTTTTAGCATGTTTTGGGCCTATATTTTTAAAATATTCTAGCACTGACTAGGCATGTACAGATCGCTTCTGGGACCCCAAAATATCGAATTTTCAGGTGTTTTGAGGTTGAATTTGAGATATAAACGGGTACAGAAGATGCATGCTCATATCGACTTTGGACACTTAAAATATCGATTTTTAGCATGTTTTAAGCCTATATTTTGAAAACATTCTAGCACTGAGTAGGCATGTACAGATCGCTTCTGGGACCCAAAAATATCGAATTTTCGGGTGTTTTATGGTTGAATTTGGGATATAAACAGGTACTGAAGATGCATGCACATATCGACTTTTGGGCAAATAAAATATCGATTTTGAGCATGTTTTGGGTCTGTATCTTGAAAACATTCTAACTAGGAGTAGGCATGTACAGATCGCTTCTAAGACCCAAAAATATCGAATTTTCGGGTATTTTGAGCCTGAATTTGAGATATAAACGGGTACAGAAGATGCATGCACATATCGACTTTGGACACTTAAAATATCGATTTTTAGCATGTTTTAAGCCTATATTTTGAAAACATTCTAGCACTGAGTAGGCATGTACAGATCGCTTCTGGGACCCAAAAATATCGAATTTTCGGGTGTAGGCATGTACAGATCGCTTCTGGGACCCAAAAATATCGAATTTTCGGGTGTTTTGAGATTGAATTTGAGATATAAACGAGTGCAGAAGATGCATACACATATTGACTTTGGGCACCTAAAATATCGATTTTCAGCATGTTTTGGGCCTGTATCTGAGTAGGCATGTACAGATCGCTTCTGGGACCCAAAAATATCGAATTTTCGGTTGTTTTGAGCCAGAATTTGAGATATAAACGGGTACAGAAGATGCATGCACATATCGACTTTTGGGCACCTAACAGATCGATTTTTAGTATGTTTTGGGCTTGTATTTTGAAAATACTCTAACACGGAGTAGGCATGTACAGTTCGCTTCTGGGACCCCAAAATATCGAATTTTCGGGTGTTTTGGGCCTGAATTTGAGATATCGACTTTGGGCACCTAAAATATCGATTTTTAGCATGTTTTGGGCCTATACTTTGAAAATATTCTATCACTGAGTAGGCATGTACAGATCGCTTCTGGGACCCCAAAATATCGAATTTTCGGGTGTTTTGAGCCTGATTTTGAGATATAAACGGGTACAGAAAATGCATGCACATATTGACTTTGGGCACCTAAAATATCGATTTTCAGCATGTTTTGGGCCTGTAATTTGAAAATACTCTAACACGGAGTAAGCATGTACCGATCGCTTCTGGGACCCCAAAATATCAAATTTTCGGGTGTTTTGGGCCTGAATTTGAGATATCGACTTTGGGCACCTAAAATATCGATTTTTAGCATGTTTTGGGCCTATATTTTGAAAATATTCAAGCACTGAGTAGGCATGTACAGATCGCTTCTGGGACCCCAAAATATCGAATTTTCAGGTGTTTTGAGGTTGAATTTGAGATATAAACGGGTACAGAAGATGCATGCTCATATCGACTTTGGACATTTAAAATATCGATTTTTAGCATGTTTTAAGCCTATATTTTGAGAACATTCTAGCACTGAGTAGGCATGTACAGATCGCTTCTGGGGCCCAAAAATATCGAATTTTCGGGTGTTTTTTGGTTTAATTTGGGATATAAACAGGTACTGAAGATGCATGCACATATAGGCTTTTGGGCAAATAAAATATCTATTTTGAGCATGTTTTGGGTCTGTATCTAGAAAACATTCTAACTAGGAGTAGGCATGTACAGATCGCTTCTAGGACCCAAAAATATCGAATTTTCGGGTATTTTCAGCCTAAATTTGAGATATAAACGGGTACAGAAGATACATGCACATATCGACTTTGGACACTTAAAATATCGATTTTTAGCAAGTTTTAAGCCTATATTTTGAAAACATTCTAGCACTGAGTAGGCATGTACAGTTCGCTTCTGGGACCCAAAAATATCGAATTTTCGGGTGTAGGCATGTACAGATTGTTTCTGGGACCCAAAAATATCGAATTTTCGGGTGTTTTGAGATTGAATTTGAGATATAAACGAGTGCAGAAGATGCTTACACATATTGACTTTGGGCACCTAAAATATCGATTTTCAGCATGTTTTGGGCCTGTATCTGAGTAGGCATGTACAGATCGCTTCTGGGACCCAAAAATATCGAATTTTCGGGTGTTTTGAGCCAGAATTTGAGATATAAAAGGGTACAGAAGATGCATGCACATATCGACTTTTGGGCACCTAACAGATCGATTTTCAGTATGTTTTGGGCTTGTATTTTGAAAATACTCTAACACGGAGTAGGCATGTACAGTTCGCTTCTGGGACCCCAAAATATCGAATTTTCGGGTGTTTTGGGCCTGAATTTGAGATATCGACTTTGGGCATCTAAAATATCGATTTTTAACATGTTTTGGGCCTATATTTTAAAAATATTCTAGCACTAAGTAGGCATGTACAGATCACTTCTGGGACCCCAAAATATCGAATTTTCGGGTGTTTTGAGCCTGAATTTGAGATATAAACGGGCACAGAAGATGCATGCACATTTCGACTTTGGACACTTAAAATATCGATTTTTAGCATGTTTTGAGCCTATATTTTGAAAACATTCTAGCACTGAGTAGGCATGTACAGATCGCTTCTGGGACCCAAAAATATCGAATTTTCGGGTATTTTGAGGTTGAATTTGGGATATAAACGGGTGCAGAAGATGCATACACATATTGACTTTGGTCACCTAAAATATCGATTTTCAGCATGGTTTGGGCCTGTATTTTGAAAATACTCTAACACGGAGTAGGCAAGTACAGATCGCTTATGGGACCCCAAAATATCGAATTCTCGGGTGTTTTGGGCCTGAATTTGAGATATCGACTTTGGGCACCTAAAATATCGATTTTTAGCATGTTTTGGGCCTATATTTTGAAAATATTCTATCAATGAGTAGGCATGTACAGATCGCTTCTAGGACCCCAAAATATCGAATTTTCGGGTGTTTTGGGCCTGAATTTGAGATATCGACTTTGGACACTTAAAATATCGATTTTTAGCATGTTTTGAGCCTATATTTTGAAAACATTCTAGCACTGAGTAGGCATGTACAGATCGCTTCTGGGACCCAAAAATACCGAATTTTCGGGTGTTTTAAGCATGAATTTGAGATATAAACGGGTACAGAAGAAGCATGCACATATCGACTTTGGACACTTAAAATATAGATTTTTAGCATATTTTGAGCCTATATTTTATAAACATTCTAGCACTGAGTAGGCATGTACAGATCGCTTCTGGGACCCCAAAATATCGAATTTTCGGGTGTTTTGGGCCTGAATTTGAGATATCGACTTTGGGCACCTAAAATATCGATTTTTAGCATGTTTTGGGCCGATATTTTGAAAATATTCTAGCACTGAGTAGGCATGTACAGATCGCTTCTGGGACCCCAAAATATTGAATTTTCGGGTGTTTTGAGCCTGAATTTGAGATATAAACGGGTACAGAAAATGTATGCACATATTGACTTTGGGCACCTAAAATGTCGATTTCCAGCATGCTTTGGGCCTGTATTTTGAAAATACTCTAACACGGAGTAGGCATGTACAGTTCGCTTCTGGGACCCCAAAATATCGAATTTTCGGGTGTTTTGGGCCTGAATTTGAGATATCGACTTTGGGAACCTAAAATATCGATTTTTAACAAGTTTTGTGCCTATATATTGAAAATATTCTAGCACTAAGTAGGCATGTACAGATCACATCTGGGACCCCAAAATATCGAATTTTCGGGTGTTTTGAGCCTGAATTTTAGATATAAACGGGTACAAAAGATGCATGCACATATCGACTTTGGACACTTAAAATATCGATTTTTAGCATGTTTTGAGCCTATAATTTGAAAACATTCTAGCACTGAGTAGGCATGTACAGATCGCTTCTGGGACCCAAAAATGTCGAATTTTCGGGGGATTTGAGGTTGAATTTGATATATAAACGAGAGCAGAAGATGCATACACATATTGACTTTGGGCACCTAAAATATCGATTTTCAGCATGTTTTGGGCCTGTATCTGAGTAGGCATGTACAGATCGCTTCTGGGACCCAAAAATATCGAATTTTCGGGTGTTTTGAGCCTGAATTTGAGATATAAACGTGTAAAGAAAATGCATGCACATATTGACTTTGGGCACCTAAAATATCGATTTTCAGCATGTTTTGGGCCAGTATTTTGAAAATACTCTAACACGGAGTAGGCATTTACACATCTCTTCTGGGACCCAAAAATATCGGACTTTCGGGTATTTTGAGCCTGAATTTGAGATATAAACAGGTACTGAAGATGCATGTATATATCGACTTTTGGGAACCTAAAATATCGATTTTCATTATGTTTTGGGCCTGTATTTTGAAAATACTCTAACACGGAGTAGGCATGTACAGTTCGCTTCTGGAACACCAAAATATCGAATTTTCGGGTGTTTTGGACCTAAATTTGAGATATCGACTTTGGGCACCTAAAATATCGATTTTTAGCATGTTTTGGGCCTATATTTTATAAATATTCTAGCACAGAGTAGGCATGTACAGATCGCTTCTGGGACCCAAAAATATAGAATTTTCGGGGGTTTGGAGCTTGAATTTGAGATATAAACGGGTACAGAAGATGAATGCAAATATCGACTTTTGGTCACTTAAAATATCGATTTTCTGTATGTTTTGGGCCTGTATTTTGAAAATACTCTAACACAGACTAGGCATGTACATATCGCATATGGGACCCAAAAATATCGAATTTTCGGGTGTTTTGGGCCTGAATTTGAGATATCAACTTTGGGCTCCTAAAATATCGATTTTTAGCATGTTTTGGGCCTATATTTTGAAAATATTCTAGCACTGACTAGGCATGTACAGATCGCTTCTGGGACCCCAAAATATCGAATTTTCGGGTGTTTTGAGCCTGAATTTGAGATATAAACGGGTACAGAAAATGCATGCACATATTGACTTTGTTCACCTAAAATATCGATTTTCAGCATGTTTTGGGCCAGTATTTTGAAAATACTCTAACACGGAGTAGGCATGTACACATTGCTTCTGGGACCCCAAAAATATTGAATTTTCGGGTGTTTTGAGCCTGAATTTGAGATATAAACAGGTACTGAAGATGCATGCACATATCGACTTTTGGGCACTTAAAATATCGATTTTGAGCATGTTTTGGGTCTGTATCTTGAAAACATTCTAAGTATGAGTAGGCATGTACAGATTGCTTCTGGGACCCAAAAATACCGAATTTTCGGGTGTTTTGAGCCTGAATTTGAGATATAAACGGGTACAGAAGATGCATGCACATATCGACTTTTGGGCACTTAAAATATCGATTTTGAGCATGTTTTGTGTCTGTATCTTGAAAACATTCTAAGTAGTAGTAGGCATGTACAGATTGCTTCTGGGACCCAAAAATACCGAATTTTCGGGTGTTTTGAGCCTGAATTTGAGATATAAACGGGTACAGAAGATGCATGCACATATCGACTTTTGGGCACCTAAAAGATCAAATTTCAGTATGTTTTGGGCCAGTATTTAGAAATTCTTCTAACATGGAGTAGGCATGTACAGTTTGCTTCTGGGACCCCAAAATATCGAATTTTCGGGTGTTTTGGGCCTGAATTTGAGATATAAACGTGTGCAGAAAATGCATGCACATATTGACTTTGTTCACCTAAAATATCGATTTTCAGCATGTTTTGGGCCTGTATTTTGAAAATACTCTAACACGGAGTAGGCATGTACACATCGCTTCTGGGAACAAAAATATCAAATTTTCGGGTGTTTGGAGCCTGAATTTGAGATATAAACATGTATTGAAGATGCATGCACATATCGACTTTTGGGCACCTAAAATATCGATTTTTAGCATGTTTTGAGCCAATATTCTGAAAACATTCTAGCACTGAGTAGGCATGTACAGATCGCTTCTGGGACCCAAAAATATCGAATTTTCGGGTGTTATGAGGTTGAATTTGAGATATAAACGAGTGCAGAAGATGCATACACATATTGACTATGGGCACCTAAAATATAGATTTTTAGCATGTTTTGGGCCTGTATCTGAGTAGGCATGTACAGATCGCTTCTAGGACCATAAAATATCAAATTTTCGGGTGTTTGGAGCCTAAATTTGAGATATAAACGGGTACAGAAGATGCATGCACAAATCGACTTTTGGGCACCTAAAAGATCGATTTTTAGTATGTTTTGGGCCTGTATTTTGAAAATACTCTAACACGGAGTAGGCATGTACAGTTCGTTTCAGGGACTCCAAAATATCGAATTTTCGGGTTTTTTGGGCCTGAATTTGAGATATAAACGGGTCCAGAAGATGCATACAAATATTGACTTTGGTCACCTAAAATATCAATTTTCAGCATGTTTTGGGGCTGTATTTTAAAAATACTCTAACACGAAGTAGGCAAGAACAGATCGCTTCTGGGACACCAAAATGTCGAATTTTTGGGTGTTTGGAGCCTGAATTTGAGATATAAACGGGTACAGAAGATGCATCCACATATCGACTTTTGGGCACCTAAAAGATCGATTTTCAGTATGTTTTTTACCTGCATATTGAAAATACTCTAACACGGAGTAGGCATGTACAGATCGCTTCTGGGACCCCAATATATCGAATTTTCGGGTGTTTTGGGCCTGAATTTGAGATATTGACTCTGGGCACCTAAAATATCGATTTTTAGCATGTTATGGGCCTGTATTTTGGAAATACTCTAACACGGAGTAGGCATGTACGGATCGCTTCTGGGACCCAAAAATATCGAATTTTCGGGTGTTTTGGGCCTGAATTTGAGATATCGACTTTGGGCACCTAAAATATCGATTTTTAGCATGTTTTGGGGCTGTATTTTGAAAATACTCTAACACGAAGTAGGCAAGAACAGATCGCTTCTGGGACCCCAAAATGTCGAATTTTCGGGTGTTTGGAGCCTGAATTTAAAAAATAAACGGGTACAGAAAATGCATGCATATATCGACTTTTGGGCACCTAAAATATCGATTTTGAGCATGTTTTGGGCCTGTATCTTGAAAACATTCTAAATAGGAGTAGGCATATACAGATCGCTTCTAGGACCCAAAAATACCGAATTTTCGGGTGTTTTGAGCCTGAATTTGAGATATAAACGGGTAAAGAAGATGCATGTACATATCGACTTTGGACACTTAAAATATCGATTTTTAGCATGTTTTGAGCCTATATTTTGAAAACATTCTAGTACTGAGTAGACATGTACAGATTACTTCTGGGCCCCAAAAATATCGAATTTTCGGGTGTTTTGAGGTTGAATTTGATATATAAACGAGTGCAGAAGATGCATACACATATTGACTTTGGGCACCTAAAATATCGATTTTCTGTATGTTTTGGGCCTGTATTTTGAAAATACTCTAATACGGAGTAGGCATGTACAGATCGTTTCTGGGACCCCAAAATATCGAATTTTCAGGTGTTTTGGGCCTGAATTTGAGATATCGACTTTGGGCACCTAAAATATCGATTTTTAGCATGTTTTGGGCCTATATTTTGAAAATATTCTAGCACTGACTAGGCATGTACAGATAGCTTCTGGGACCCCAAAATATCGAATTTTCGGGTGTTTTGAGCCTGAATTTGAGATATAAACGGGTACAGAAAATGCATGCACATATTGACTTTGTTCACCTAAAATATCGATTTTCAGCATGTTTTGGGCCAGTATTTTGAAAATACTCTAACACGGAGTAGGCATGTACACATTGCTTCTGGGACCCAAAAAATATTGAATTTTCGGGTGTTTTGAGCCTGAATTTGAGATATAAACAGGTACTGAAGATGCATGCACATATCGACTTTTGGGCACTTAAAATATCGATTTTAAGCATGTTTTGGGTCTGTAACTTGAAAATATTCTAAGTAGGAGTAGGCATGTACAGATTGCTTCTGGGACCCAAAAATACCGAATTTTCGGGTGTTTTGAGCCTGAATTTGAGATATAAACGGGTACAGAAGATGCATGCACATATCGACTTTTGGGCACTTAAAATATCGATTTTGAGCATGTTTTGTGTCTGTATCTTGAAAACATTCTAAGTAGGAGTAGGCATGTACAGATTGCTTCTGGGACCCAAAAATACCGAATTTTCGGCTGTTTTGAGCCTGAATTTGAGATATAAACGGGTACAGAAGATGCATGCACATATCGACTTTTGGGCACCTAAAAGATCGAATTTCAGTATGTTTAGGGCCAGTATTTAGAAATTCTTCTAACATGGAGTAGGCATGTACAGTTTGCTTCTGGGACCCCAAAATATCGAATTTTCGGGTGTTTTGGGCCTGAATTTGAGATATAAACGTGTGCAGAAAATGCATGCACATATTGACTTTGTTCACCTAAAATATCGATTTTCAGCATGTATTGGGCCTGTATTTTGAAAATACTCTAACACGGAGTAGGCATGTACACATCGCTTCTGGGAACAAAAATATCAAATTTTCGGGTGTTTGGAGCCTGAATTTGAGATATAAACATGTATTGAAGATGCATGCACATATCGACTTTTGGGCACCTAAAATATCGATTTTTAGCATGTTTTGAGCCAATATTCTGAAAACATTCTAGCACTGAGTAGGCATGTAAAGATCGCTTCTGGGACCCAAAAATAACGAATTTTCGGGTGTTTTGAGGTTGAATTTGAGATATAAACGAGTGCAGAAGATGCATACACATATTGACTTTGGGCACCTAAAATATAGATTTTTAGCATGTTTTGGGCCTGTATCTGAGTAGGCATGTACAGATCGCTTCTGGGACCCCAAAATATCGAATTTTCGGGTGTTTGGAGCCTAAATTTGAGATATAAACGGGTACAGAAGATGCATGCACAAATCGACTTTTGGGCACCTAAAAGATCGATTTTTAGTATGTTTTGGGCTTGTATTTTGAAAATACTCTAACACGGAGTAGGCATGTACAGTTCGTTTCAGGGACCCCAAAATATCGAATTTTCGGGTGTTTTGTGCCTGAATTTGAGATATAAACGGGTGCAGAAGATGCATACACATATTGACTTTGGTCACCTAAAATATCGATTTTCAGCATGTTTTGGGGCTGTATTTTGAAAATACTCTAACACGAAGTAGGCAAGAACAGATCGCTTATGGGACCCGAAAATGTCGAATTTTCGGGTGTTTGGAGCCTGAATTTGAGATATAAACGGGTACAGAAGATGCATCCACATATCGACTTTTGGGCACCTAAAAGATTGATTTTCAGTATGTTTTTTACCTGCATATTGAAAATACTCTAACACGGAGTAGGCATGTACAGATCGCTTCTGGGACCCCAATATATCGAATTTTCGGGTGTTTTGGGCCTGAATTTGAGATATTGACTCTGGGCACCTAAAATATCGATTTTTAGCATGTTTTGGGCCAATATTTTGAAAATATTCTAGCATCGAGTAGGCATGTACAGATCGCTTCTGGGACCCCAAAATATCGAATTTTCGGGTGTTTTGAGCCTGAATTTGAAATATAAACGGGTACAGAAAATGCATGCACATATTGACTTTGGGCACCAAAAATATCGATTTTCAGCATGTTTTGGGCCTGTATTTTGAAAATACTCTTATACGGAGTAGGCATGTACAGATCGCTTCTGGGACCACAAAATATCGAACTTTCGGGTGTTTTGAGGTTGAATTTGGGATATAAACGGGTACAGAAGATAAATGCACATATCGACTTTGGACACTTGAAATATAGATTTTTAGCATGTTTTGAGCCTATATTTTGAAAACATTCTAGCACTGAGTAGGCATGTACAGATCGCTTCTGGGACCGCGAAATATCGAATTTTCGGGTGTTTTGGGCCTGAATTTGAGATATCGACTTTGGGCACCTAAAATATCGATTTATAGCATGTTTTGGGCCTGTATTTTGAAAATACTCTAACACGGAGTAGGCATGTACAAATCGCTTCAGGGATCCAAAAATATCGAATTTACGAGTGTTTTGGGCCTGAATTTATGATATCGATTTTGGGCACCTAATTTATCGATTTTTAGCATGTTTTGGGCCAATATTTTGAAAATATTCTAGCACTGAGTAGGCATAAACAGATCGCTTCTGGGACCCCAAAATATCGAATTTTCGGGTGTTTTGAGCCTGAATTTGAGATATAACGGGTACAGAATATGCATGCATATATCGACTTTTGGGCACCTTAAATATCAATTTTGAGCATGTTTTGGGTCTGTATCTTGAAAACATTCTAACTAGGATTAGGCATGTACAGATCGCTTCTGGGACCCTAAAATATCGAATTTTCGGGTGTTTTTAGCCTGAATTTGAGATATATACGGGTACAGAAAATGCATGCACATATTGACTTTGTTCACCTAAAATATCGATTTTCAGCATGTTTTGGGCCTGTATTTTGAAAATACTCTAACACGGAGTAGGCATGTACACATCGCTTCTGGGACCCAAAAATATCGAATTTTCGGGTGTTTTGAGCCTGAATTTGAGATATAACCAGGTACTGAAGATGCATGCACATATCGACTTTTGGGCACCTAAAAAATCGATTTTGAGCATGTTTTGGGTCTGTATCTTGAAAACATTCTAACTAGGAGTAGGCATGTACATATCACTTCTAGGACCCAAAAATACCGAATTTTCGGGTGTTTTGAGCCTGAATTTGAGATATAAACGGGTACAGAAGATGCATGCACATATCGACTTTGGACACTTAAATTATCGATTTTCAGCATGTTTTGAGCCTATATTTTGAAAACATTCTAGCACTGAGTAGGCATGTACAGATCGTTTCTGGGACCCCAAAATATTGAATTTTCGGGTGTTTGTAGCCTGAATTTGAGATATAAACGGGTACAGATGATGCATCCACATTTGGACTTTTGGGCACCTAAAAGATCGATTTTCAGTTTGTTTTGGGCCTGTATATTGAAAATACTCTAACACGGAGTAGACATGTACAGATCGCTTCTGGGGCCCCAAAATATCGAATTTTCGGTTGTTTTGGGCCTGAATTTGAGATATCGACTTTGGGCACCTAAAATTTTCATTTTTAGTATGTTTTGGGACTATATTTTGAAAATATTGTAGCACTGAGTAGTCATGTACAGATCGCTTCTCGGACCCAAAAATATCGAATTTTCTGGTGTTTTGAGCCTGAATTTGAGATATAAACAGGTACAGAAGATGCATGCACATATCGACTTTTGGGCACCTAAAATATCGATTTTGAGCATGTTTTGGGTCTGTATCTTGAAAACATTCTAACTAGGAGTAGGCATGTAGAGATCGCTTATAGGACCCAAAAATATCGAATTTTCGGGTGTTTTGAGGTTGAATTTGGGATATAAACGGGTGCAGAAGATGCATACACATATTGACTTTGGACAAATAAAATATCGATTTTCAGCATGTTTTGGGACTGTATCTAAGTAGGCATGTACAGATCGCTTCTTTGACCCCAAAATATCGAGTTTTCGGGTGTTTTTAGCCTGAATTTGATATATAAACGGGTACAGAAGATGCATGCACATATCGACTTTTGGGAACCTAAAAGATCGATTTTCATTATGTTTAGGGCGTGTATTTTGAAATTACTCTAACACGGAGTAGGCATGTACAGTTTGCTTCTGGGACCCCAAAATATTGAATTTTCGGGTGTTTTGGGCCTGAATTTGAGATATAAACGGGTGCAGAAAATGCATGCACATATTGACTTTGTTCACCTAAAATATCGATTTTCACCATGTTTTGGGCCTGTTTTTTGAAAATACTCTAACACGGAGTAGGCATGTATACATCGCTTCTGGGACCCAAAAATATCGAATTTTCGGGTGTTTTGAGCCTGAATTTGAGATATAAACGTGTACAGAAGATGCATGCACATATCGACTTTTGGGCACCTAAAATATCGATTTTGAGCATGTTTTGGGTCTGTATCTTGAAAACATTCTAACTAGAAGTAGGCATGTACAGATCGCTACTAGGACCCAAAAATATCGAACTTTCGGGTGTTTTGAGGTTGAATTTGGGATATAAACAGGTGCAGAAGATGCATACACATATTGACTTTGGACACCTAAAATATCGATTTTCAGCATGTTTTGGGACTTTATCTAAGTAGGCATGTACAGATCGCTTCTTCGACCCCAAAATATCGAGTTTTCGGGTGTTTTTAGCCTGAAATTGAGATATAAACGGGTACAGAAGATGTATGCGCATATCGACTTTTGGGCACCTAAAATATCGATTTTGAGTATGTTTTGGGTCTGTCTCTTGAAAACATTCTAACTAGGAGTAGGCATGTACAGATCGCTTCTAGGACCCAAATATACCGAATTTTCGTGTGTTTTGAGCCTGAATTTGAGATATAAACGGGTACAGAAGATGCATTCACAAATCGACTTTTGGACACCTAAAAGATCGATTTTCAGTATGTTTTAGGCCTGTATTTTGAAAATACTCTAACACGGAGTAGGCATGTACAGTTCGCTTCTGGGACCCCAAAATATCGAATTTTCGGGTGTTTTGGGCCTGAATTTGAGATATAAACGGGTGCAAAAGATACATACACATATTGACTTTGGTCACCTAAAATATCGATTTTCAGCATGTCTTGGGCCTGTATTTTTAAAATACTCTAACACGGAGTAGGCAAGAACAGGTCGCTTCTGGGACCCCAAAATATCGAATTTTCGGGTTTTTGGAGAATGAATTTGAGATATAAACGGGTACAGAAGATGCATCCACATATCGACTTTTGGGCACCTAAGAGATCGATTTTCAGTATGTTTTGGGCCTGTATATTGAAAATACTCTAACACGGAGAAGGCATGTACAGATCGCTTCTGGGACCCCAAAATATCGAATTTTCGGGTGTTTTGGGCCTGAATTTGAGATATCGACTTTGAGCACCTAAAACATCGATTTTTAGCATGTTTTGGGCCTGTATTTTGAAAATACTCTAACACAGAGTAGGCATGTACAGATCGCTTTTGGGACCCAAAAATATCGAATTTTCGGGTGTTTTGGGCCTGAATTTGAGATATTGACTTTGGGCACTTAAAATATCGATTTTTAGCATGTTTTGGGCCAATATTTTGAAAATATACTAGGACCGAGTAGGCATGTACAGATCGCTTCTGGGACCCCAAAATATCGAATTTTCGGGTGTTTTGAGCCTGAATTTGAAATATAAACGGGTACAGAAAATGCATGCACATATTGACTTTGGGCACCAAAAATATCGATTTTCAGCATGTTTTGGGCCTGTATTTTGAAAATACTCTAACACGCAGTAGGCATGTACAGATCGCTTCTGGGACCCAAAAATATCGAATTTTCGGGTGTTTTGGGCCCGAATTTGAGATATCGACTTTGGGCACCTAAAATATTCATATTTAGCATGTTTTGGACCTGTATTTTGAAAATACTCTAACACGGAGTAGGCATGTTCAGATCGCTTCTGGGACCCAAAAATATCGAATTTTCGGGTGTTTTGGGCCTGAATTTGAGATATCAACTTTGGGCACCTAAAATATCGATTTTTAGTATGTTTTGAGTCTTTTTTTTGAAAATATTTTAGCAATGAGTAGGCATGTACAGATCGCTTCTCGGACCCAAAAATATCGAATTTTCGGGTGTTTTGAGCCTGAATTTGAGATATAAACGGTACAGAAGATGCATGCACAAATCGACTTTTGGGCACCTAAAAGATCGATTTTCAGTATGTTTTGGGCCTGTTTTTTGAAAATACTCTAACACGGAGTAGGCATGTACAGTTCGCTTCTGGGAACCCAAAATATCGAATTTTCGGGTGTTTTGGGCCTGAATTTGAGATATAAATGGGTACAGAAGATGCATGCACAAATCGACTTTTGGGCACCTAAAAGATCGATTTTCAGTATGTTTTGGGCCTGTATTTTGAAAATACTTTAACACGGAGTAGGTATGTACAGTTCGCTTATGGGAACCCAAAATATCGAATTTTCCGGTATTTTGGGCCTGAATTTGGGATATAAACGGGTACAGAAGATTCATCCACATATCAACTTTAGGGCACCTAAAAGATCGATTTTCAGTATGTTTTGGGCCGGTATATTGAAAATACTCTAACACGGAGTAGGCATGTACAGATCGCTTCTGGGACTCCAAAATATCGAATTTTCGGGTGTTTTGGACCAGAATTTGAGATATCGACTTCGGGCACCTAAAATATCGATTTTTAGCATGTTTTGGGCCTGTATTTTGAAAATACTCTAATACGGAGTAGGCATGTACAGATCGCTTCTGGGACCCAAAAATATCAAATTTTCGGGTGTTTTGGGCCTGAATTTGAGATATCGACTTTGGGCACCTAAAATATCGACTTATAGCATGTTTTGGGCCAATATTTTGAAAATATTCTAGGACCGAGTAGGCATGTACAGATCGCTTCTGGGACCCCAAAATATCGAATTTTCGGGTGTTTTTAACCTGAATTTGAAATATAAACGGGTACAGAAAATGCATGCACATATTGACTTTGGGCACAAAAATTTCGATTTTCAACATGTTTTGGGCCTGTATTTTGAAAATACTCTAACACGGAGTAGGCATGTACAGATCGCTTCTGGGACCCAAAAATATCGAATTTTCGGGTGTTTTGAGGTTGAATTTGGGATATAAACGGGTACAGAAGATTCATAAACATATTGACTTTGTGCACTTAAAATATCGATTTTCAGCATGTTTTGGGCCTGTATCAGAGTAGGCATGTACAGATCGCTTCTGGGACCCCAAAATATCGAATTTTCGGGTGTTTTGAGCCTGAATTTGAGATATAAGCGTGTACAGAAGATGCACGCACATATCGACTTTTGGGCACCTAAAATATCGATTTTGAGCATGTTTTGGGTCTGTTTCTTGAAAACATTCTAACTAGGAGTAGGCATGTACAGATCGCTTCTGGGACCCCAAAATATCGAATTTTCGGGTGTTTTTAGCCTGAATTTGAGATATAAACGGGTACAGAAGATGCATGCACAAATCGACTTTTGGGCACCTAACAGATCGATTTTCAGTATGTTTTGGGCCTGTATTTTGAAAATACTCTAACACGGAGTAGGCATGTAGAGTTTACTTCTGAAACAACAAAATATCGAATTTTCGGGTGTTTTGGGCCTGAATTTGAGATATAAACGGGTGCAGAAGATGCATACACATATTGACTTTGGTCTCCTAAAATATCGATTTTCAGCATGTTTTGGGCCTGTATTTTGAAAATACTCTAACACGGAGTAGGGAAGAACAGATCGCTTTTGGGACCCCAAAATATCGAATTTTCGGGTTTTTTGGGCCTGAATTTGAGATATCGACTTTGGGCACCTTAAATATCGATTTTGAGCATGTTTTGGGTCTGTATCTTGAAAACATTCTAACTAGGAGTAGGCATGTACAGATCGCTTCTAGGACCCAAAAATACCGAATTTTAGGGTGTTTTGAACCTGAATTTGAGTTATAAACGGGTACAGAAGATGCATGCACATATCGACTTTGGATAATTAAAATATCGATTTTTAGCATGTTTTGAGCCAATATTTTGAAAACGTTCTAGCACTGAGTAGGCATGTACAGATCGCTTCTGGGATCCAAAAATATCGAATTTTTGGGTGTTTTGAGGTTGAATTTGGGATATAAACGAGTGCAGAAGATGCATACACATATTGACTTTGGTCATCTAAAATATCGATTTTCATCATGTTTTGGGCCTGTATTTTGAAAACGTTCTAGCACTGAGTAGGCATGTACAGATCGCTTCTAAGATACAAAAATATCGAATTTCCGGGTGTTTTGAGGTTGAATTTGGGATATAAACGGGTGCAGAAGATGCATACACATATTGACTTTGGTCTCCAAAAATATCGATTTTCAGTATGTTTTGGGCCTGTATATTGAAAATGCTATAACACGGAGTAGGCATGTACAGATCGCTTCTGGGATCCAAAAATATCGAATTTTCGGGTGTTTTGGGCCTGAATTTGAGATATCAACTTTGGGCACCTAAAATATCGATTTTTAGCATGTTTTGGGCCTATATCGTGAAAATATTCTAGCACTGAGTAGGCATGTACAGATCGCTTCTGGGACTCCCAAATATCGAATTTTCGGGTGTTTTGAGCCTGAACTTGAGATATAAACGGGTTCAAAAGATGCACTCACATATCGACTTTTGGGCACCTAAAATATCGATTTTGAGCATGTTTTGGGTCTGTTTCTTGAAAACATTCTAACTAGGAGTAGGCATGTACAGGTCGCTTCTAATACCCAAAAATACCGAATTTTCGGGTGTTTTGAGCCTGAATTTGAGATATAAACGGGTACAGAAGATGCATGCACATATCGACTTTGGACACTTAAAATATCGATTTTTAGCATGTTTTTTGCCTATATTTTGAAAACATTCTAGCACTGAGTAGGCATGTACAGATCGCTTCTGGGACCCCAAAATATCGAATTTTCGGGTGTTTGGAGACTGAATTTGAGATATAAACGGGTACAGAAGATGCATCCACATATCGACTTTTGGGCACCTAAAACATCGATTTTCAGTATGTTTTGGGCCTGTATATTGAAAATACTCTAACACGGAGTAGGCATGTACAGATAGCTTCTGGGATCCAAAAATATCGAATTTACGGGTGTTTTGGGCCTGAATTTGTGATATCGACTTCGTGCACCTAAAATATCGATTTTGAGCATGTTTTGGGTCTGTATCTTGAAAACATTCTAACTAGGAGTAGGCATGTACAGATCGCTTCTAGGACCCAAAAATACCGATTTTTCGGGTGTTTTGAGCCTGAATTTGAGATATAAACGGGTACAGAAGATACATGCACATATCGACTTTGTACACTTAAAATATCGATTTTTAGCTTGTTTTAAGCCTATATTTTGAAAACATTCTAGCACTGAGTAGGCATGTACAGATCGCTTCTGGGACCCCAAAATATCGAATCTTTTGGTGATTTGAGCCTGAATTTGAGATATAAACAGGTAATGAATATGCATGCACATATCGACTTTTTTGCACCTAAAATATCGATTTTGAGCATGTTTTGGGTCTGTATCTTGAAAACATTCCAACTAGGAGTAGGCATGTACAGATCGCTTCTAGGACCCAAAAATACCGAATTTTAGGGTGTTTTGAGCCTGAATTTGAGATATAAACGGGTACAGAAGATGGATGCACATATCGACTTTGGACACTTAAAATATCGATTTTTAGCATGTTTTGAGCCTATATTTTGAAAACGTTCTAGCACTGAGTAGGCATGTACAGATCGCATCTGGGATCCAAAAATATCGAATTTTTGGGTGTTTTGAGGTTAAATTTGGGATATAAACGAGTGCAGAAGATGCATACACATATTGACTTTGGTCATATAAAATATCGATTTTCAGCATGTTTTGGGCCTGTATTTTGAAAATACTCTAACGCGGAAGGGGCAAGTACAGCTCGCTTCTGGGACCCCAAAATAACGAATTTTCGGGTGTTTGGAGGCTGATTTTGAGATATAAACGGGTACAGAAGATGAATCCACATATCGACTTTTGGGCAACTAAAAGATTGATTTTCAGTATGTTTTGGGCCTGTATATTGAAAATACTCTAACACGGAGTAGGCATGTACAGATCGCTTCTGGGACCCCAAAATATCGAATTTTCGGGTGTTTTGGGCCTGAATTTGAGATATCGACTTTGGGCACCTAAAATATCGATTTTTAGCATGTTTTGGGCCTATATCGTGAAAATATTCTAGCACTGAGTAGGCATGTACAGATCGCTTCTGGGACCCCAAAATATCGAATTTTCGGGTGTTTTGAGCCTGAATTTGAGATATAAACGGGTTCAAAAGATGCACTCACATATCGACTTTTGGGCACCTAAAATATTGATTTTGAGCATGTTTTGGGTCTGTTTCTTGAAAACATTCTAACTAGGAGTAGGCATGTACAGATTGCTTCTAGGACCTAAATATATCGAATTTTCGGGTATTTTGAGTTTGAATTTGGGATATAAACGGGTACAGAAGATGCATACATATATTGACTTTGGACACCTAAAATATCGATTTTCATCATGTTTTAGGACTGTATCTGAGTAGGCATGTACAGATCGCTTCTGGGACCCCAAAATATCGAATTTTCGGGTGTTTTTAGCCTGAATTTGAGATATAAACGGGTACAGAAGATGCATGCACATATCGACTTTTGGGCACCTAAGAGATCGATTTTCAGTATGTTTTGGGCGTGTATTTTGAAATTACTCTAACACAGAGTAGGCATGTACAGTTCGTTTCTGGGGCCCCAAAATATCGAATTTCCGGGTGTTTTGGGCCTGAATTTGAGATATAAACGCGTGCAGAAAATGCATGCTCCTATTGACTTCGTTCACCTAAAATATTGATTTTCAGCATGTTTTGGGCCTGTATTTTGAAAATACTCTAACATGGAGTAGGCATGTACAGATCGCTTATAGGACCCAAAAATACCGAATTTTCGGGTGTTTTGAGCCTGAATTTGAGAATAAACGGGTACAGATGCATGCCCATATCGACATTGGACATTTAAAAAATCGATTTTTAGCATGTTTTGAGCCTATATTTTGAAAACATTCTAGCATTGAGTAGGCATGTACAGATCGCTTCTGGGACCCAAAAATATCGAATTTTCGGGTGTTTTGAGGTTGAATTTGATATATAAACGAGTGCAGAAGATGCATACACATATTGACTTTTGGCACCTAAAATAGCGATTTTCTGCATGTTTTGGGCCTGCATCTGAGTAGGCATGTACAGATCGCTTCTGGGACCCCAAAATATCGAATTTTCGGGTGTTTGGAGCCTAAATTTGAGATATAAACGGGTAAAAAAGATGCATGCACAAATCGACTTTTGGGCACCTAAATGATCGATTTTCAGTATATTTTGGGCCTGTACTTTGAAAATACTCTAACACAGAGTAGGGATGTACAAATCGCTTCTGGGACCCAAAAATATCGAATTTTCGGGTGTTTTGGGCCTGAATTTGAGATATCGACTTTGGGCACCTAAAATATCGATTTTTAGCATGTTTTGGGTAAATATTTTGAAAATATTCAAGCACCGAGTAGGCATGTACTGATCGCTTCTGGAACCCCAAAATATCGAATTTTCGCGTGTTTTGAGCCTGAATTTGAAATATAAACGGGTACAGAAAATGCATGCACATATTGACTTTGGGCACCAAAAATATCGATTTTCAGCATGTTTTGGGCCTGTATTTTGAAATTACTATAACACGGAGTAGGCATGTACAGATCGCTTCTGCGACCCAAAAATATCGAATTTTCAGGTGTTTTAAAGGTTGAATTTGGGATATAAACGGGTCCAGAAGATACATGCACATATCGACTTTGGACACTTAAAATTTCGATTTTTAGCATGTTTTGAGCCTATATTTTGAAAACATTCTAGCACTGAGTAGGCATGTACAGATTGCTTCTGGGACCCCAAAATATCGAATTTTGGGTGTTTTGAGCCTGAATTTGAGATATAAACGGGTACAGAATATGCATGCACATATCGACTTTTGGGCACCTTAAATATCGATTTTGAGCATGTTTTGGGTCTGTATCTTGAAAACATTTTAACCAGAAGTAGGCATGTACAGATCGCTTCTAGGACCCAAAAATACCGAATTTTCGGGTGTTTTGAGCCTGAATTTGATATATAAACGGGTACAGAAGATGCATGCACAAATCGACTTTGGACACTTAAAATATCGATTTTTATCATGTTTTGAGCCTATACTTTGAAAACATTCTAGCACTGAGTAGGCATGTACAGATAGTTTCTGGGACCCCAAAATATCGAATTTTCGGGTGTTCTGAGCCTGAATTTGATATATAAACAGGTAATGAAGATGCATTCTCATATCGACTTTTGGGCACCTAAAATATCGATTTTGAGCATGTTTTGGGTCTGTATCTTGAAAACATTCCAACTAGGAGTAGACATGTACAGATCGCTTCTAGGACCCAAAAATACCGAATTTTCGGGTGTTTTGAGCCTGAATTTTAGATATAAACGGGTACAGAAGATGCATGCACTTATCGACTTTGGATACTTAAAATATCGATTTTTAGCATGTTTTGAGCCTATATTTTAAAAACATTCTAGCACTGAGTAGGCATGTACAGATCGCTTCTGGGACCCAAACATATCGAATTTTCGGGTGTTTTGAGGTTGAATTTGAGATATAAACGAGTGCAGAAGATGCATACACATATTGACTTTGTGCACCTAAAATATCGATTTTGAGCATGTTTTGGGCCTGTATCTGAGTAGGCATGTACAGATCGCTTCTGGGACCCCAAAATATCGAATTTTCGGGTGTTTTGGGCCTGAATTTGAGATATCGACTTTTTGCACCTAAAATATCGATTTTAAGCATGTTTTGGGCCAATATTTTGAAAATATTCAAGCACCGAGTAGGCATGTACAGATCGCTTATGGGACCCCAAAATATCGAATTTTCGCGTGTTTTGAGCCTGAATTTGAAATATAAACGGGTACAGAAAATGCATACACAGATTGACTTTGGGCACCAAAAATATCGATTTTCTGCATGTTTTGGGCCTGTATTTTGAAATTACTATAACACGGAGTAGGCATGTACAGATCGCTTCTGCGACCCAAAAATATCGAATTTTCGGGTGTTTTAAAGGTTGAATTTGGGATATAAACGGGTCCAGAAGATACATGCACATATCGACTTTGACACTTAAAATATCGATTTTTAGCATGTTTTGAGCCTATATTTTGAAAACATTCTAGCAGTGAGTTGGCATGTACAGATTGCTTCTGGGACCCCAAAATGTCGAGTTTTGGGTGTTTTGAGCCTGAATTTGAGATATAAACGGGTACAGAATATGCATGCACATATCGACTTTTGGGCACCTTAAATATCGATTTTGAGCATGTTTTGGGTCTGTATCTTGAAAACATTTTAACCAGAAGTAGGCATGTACAGATCGCTTCTAGGACCCAAAAATACCGAATTTTCGGGTGTTTTGAGCCTGAATTTGATATATAAACGGGTACAGAAGATGCATGCACAAATCGACTTTGGACACTTAAAATATCGATTTTTATCATGTTTTGAGCCTATACTTTGAAAACATTCTAGCACTGAGTAGGCATGTACAGATAGTTTCTGGGACCCCAAAATATCGAATTTTCGGGTGTTCTGAGCCTGAATTTGATATATAAACAGGTAATGAAGATGCATTCACATATCGACTTTTGGGCACCTAAAATATCGATTTTGAGCATGTTTTGGGTCTGTATCTTGAAAACATTCCAACTAGGAGTAGACATGTACAGATCGCTTCTAGGACCCAAAAATACCGAATTTTCGGGTGTTTTGAGACTGAATTTGAGATATAAACGGGTACAGAAGATACATGCACTTATCGACTTTGGACACTTAAAATATCGATTTTTAGCATGTTTTGAGCCTATAATTTAAAAACATTCTAGCACTGAGTAGGCATGTACAGATCGCTTCTGGGACCCAAACATATCGATTTTTCGGGTGTTTTGAGGTTGAATTTGAGATATAATGGAGTGCAGAAGATGCATACACATATTGACTTTGTGCACCTAAAATATCGATTTTCAGCATGTTTTGGGCCTGTATCTGAGTAGGCATGTACAGATCGCTTCTGGGACCCCAAAATATAGAATTTTCGGGGGTTTGAAGCTTGAATTTGAGATATAAACGGGTACAGAAGATGCATGCACATATCGACTTTTGGTCACTTAAAATATCGATTTTCTGTATGTTTTGGGCCTGTATTTTGAAAATACTCTAACACAGACTAGGCATGTACACATCGCATATGGGACCCAAAAATATCGAATTTTCGGGTGTTTTGGGCCTGAATTTGAGATATCAACTTTGGGCACCTAAAATATCAATTTTTAGCATGTTTTGGGCCTATATTTTGAAAATATTCTAGCACTGAGTCGGCATGTACAGATCGCTTCTGGGACCCCAAAATATCGAATTTTCGGGTGTTTTGAGCCTGAATTTGAGATATAAATGGGTACAGAAAATGCATGCACATATTGACTTTGGGCACCTAAAATATCGATTTTGAGCATGTTTTGGGTCTGTATCTTGAAAACATTCTAAATAGGAGTAGGCATATACAGATCGCTTCTAGGACCCAAAAATACCGAATTTTCGGGTGTTTTGAGCCTGAATTTGAGATATAAACGGGTAAAGAAGATGCATGTACATATCGACTTTAGACACTTAAAATATCGATTTTTAGCATGTTTTGAGCCTATATTTTGAAAACATTCTAATACTGAGTAGACATGTACAGATTACTTCTGGGCCCCAAAAATATCGAATTTTCGGGTGTTTTGAGGTTGAATTTGATATATAAACGAGTGCAGAAGATGCATACACATATTGACTTTGGGCACCTAAAATATCGATTTTCTGTATGTTTTGGGCCTGTATTTTGAAAATACTCTAATACGGAGTAGGCATGTACAGATCGTTTCTGGGACCCCAAAATATCGAATTTTCAGGTGTTTTGGGCCTGAATTTGAGATATCGACTTTGGGCACCTAAAAGATCGATTTTTAGCATGTTTTGGGCCTATATTTTGAAAATATTCTAGCACTGACTAGGCATGTACAGATCGCTTCTGGGACCCCAAAATATCGAATTTTCGGGTGTTTTGAGCCTGAATTTGAGATATAAACGGGTACAGAAGATGCATACACATATTGACTTTGGTCACCTAAAATATCGATTTTCAGCATGTTTTGGGGCTGTATTTTGAAAATACTCTAACACGAAGTAGGCAAGAACAGATCGCTTCTGGGACCCCAAAATGTCGAATTTTCGGGTGTTTGGAGCCTGAATTTGAGATATAAACGGGTACAGAAGATGCATCCACATATCGACTTTTGGGCACCTAAAAGATCGATTTTCAGTATGTTTTTTACCTGCATATTGAAAATACTCTAACACGGAGTAGGCATGTACAGATCGCTTCTGGGACCCCAATATATCGAATTTTCGGGTGTTTTGGTCCTGAATTTGAGATATCGACTCTGGGCACCTAAAATATCGATTTTTAGCATGTTATGGGCCTGTATTTTGAAAATACTCTAACACGGAGTAGGCATGTACGGATCGCTTGTGGGACCCAAAAATATCGAATTTTCGGGTGTTTTGGGCCTGAATTTGAGATATCGACTTTGAGCACCTAAAATATCGATTTTTAGCATGTTTTGGGCCAATATTTTGAAAATATTCTAGCATCGAGTAGGCATGTACAGATCGCTTCTGGGACCCCAAAATATCGAATTTTCGGGTGTTTTGAGCCTGAATTTGAAATATAAACGGGTACAGAAAATGCATGCACATATTGACTTTGGGCACCAAAAATATCGATTTTCAGCATGTTTTGGGCCTGTATTTTGAAAATACTCTTACACGGAGTAGGCATGTACAGATCGCTTCTGGGACCCCAAAATATCGAACTTTCGGGTGTTTTGAGGTTGAATTTGGGATATAAACGGGTACAGAAGATAAATGCACATATCGACTTTGGACACTTGAAATATAGATTTTTAGCATGTTTTAAGCCTATATTTTGAAAATATTCTAGCACTGACTAGGCATGTACAGATCGCTTTTGGGACCCCAAAATATCGAATTTTCGGGTGTTTTGAGCCTGAATTTGAAATATAAACGGGTACAGAAAATGCATGCACATATTGACTTTGTTCACCTAAAATATCGATTTTCAGCATGTTTTGGGCCAGTATTTTGAAAATACTCTAACACGGAGTAGGCATGTACATATTGCTTCTGGGACCCCAAAAATATTGAATTTTCGGGTGTTTTGAGCCTGAATTTGAGATATAAACAGGTACTGAAGATGCATGCACATATCGACTTTTGGGCACTTAAAATATCGATTTTGAGCATGTTTTGGGTCTGTATCTTGAAAACATTCTAAGTAGGAGTAGGCATGTACAGATTGCTTCTGGGACCCAAAAATACCGAATTTTCGGGTGTTTTGAGCCTGAATTTGAGATATAAACGGGTACAGAAGATGCATGCACATATCGACTTTTGGGCACTTAAAATATCGATTTTGAGCATGTTTTGTGTCTGTATCTTGAAAACATTCTAAGTAGGAGTAGGCATGTACAGATTGCTTCTGGGACCCAAAAATAACGAATTTTCGGGTGTTTTGAGCCTGAATTTGAGATATAAACGGGTACAGAAGATGCATGCACATATCGACTTTTGGGCACCTAAAAGATCGAATTTCAGTATGTTTAGGGCCAGTATTTAGAAATTCTTCTAACATGGAGTAGGCATGTACAGTTTGCTTCTGGGACCCCAAAATATCGAATTTTCGGGTGTTTTGGGCCTGAATTTGAGATATAAACGTGTGCAGAAAATGCATGCACATATTGACTTTGTTCACCTAAAATATCGATTTTCAGCATGTTTTGGGCCTGTATTTTGAAAATACTCTAACACGGAGTATGCATATACACATCGCTTCTGGGAACAAAAATATCAAATTTTCGGGTGTTTGGAGCCTGAATTTGAGATATAAACATGTATTGAAGATGCATGCACATATCGACTTTTGGGCACCTAAAATATCGATTTTTAGCATGTTTTGAGCCAATATTCTGAAAACATTCTAGCACTGAGTAGGCATGTACAGATCGCTTCTGGGACCCAAAAATATCGAATTTTCGGGTGTTTTGAGGTTGAATTTGATATATAAACGAGTGCAGAAGATGCATACACATATTGACTTTGGGCACCTAAAATATAGATTTTTAGCATGTTTTGGGCCTGTATCTGAGTAGGCATGTACAGATCGCTTCTGGGACCCCAAAATATCGAATTTTCGGGTGTTTGGAGCCTAAATTTGAGATATAAACGGGTACAGAAGATGCATGCACAAATCGACTTTTGGGCACCTAAAAGATCGATTTTTAGTATGTTTTGGGCCTGTATTTTGAAAATACTCTAACACGGAGTAGGCATGTACGATTCGTTTCAGGGACCCCAAAATATCGAATTTTCGGGTGTTTTGGGCCTGAATTTGAGATATAAACGGGTACAGAAGATGCATACACATATTGACTTTGGTCACCTAAAATATCGATTTTCAGCATGTTTTGGGGCTGTATTTTGAAAATACTCTAACACGAAGTAGGCAAGAACAGATCGCTTCTGGGACCCCAAAATGTCGAATTTTCGGGTGTTTGGAGCCTGAATTTGAGATATAAACGGGTACAGAAGATGCATCCACATATCGACTTTTGGGCACCTAAAAGATCGATTTTCAGTATGTTTTTTACCTGCATATTGAAAATACTCTAACACGGAGTAGGCATGTACAGATCGCTTCTGGGACCCCAATATATCGAATTTTCGGGTGTTTTGGGCCTGAATTTGAGATATCGACTCTGGGCACCTAAAATATCGATTTTTAGCATGTTATGGGCCTGTATTTTGAAAATACTCTAACACGGAGTAGGCATGTACGGATCGCTTGTGGGACCCAAAAATATCGAATTTTCGGGTGTTTTGGGCCTGAATTTGAGATATCGACTTTGAGCACCTAAAATATCGATTTTTAGCATGTTTTGGGCCAATATTTTGAAAATATTCTAGCATCGAGTAGGCATGTACAGATCGCTTCTGGGACCCCAAAATATCGAATTTTCGGGTGTTTTGAGCCTGAATTTGAAATATAAACGGGTACAGAAAATGCATGAACATATTGACTTTGGGCACCAAAAATATCGATTTTCAGCATGTTTTGGGCCTGTATTTTGAAAATACTCTTACACGGAGTAGGCATGTACAGATCGCTTCTGGGACCCCAAAATATCGAACTTTCGGGTGTTTTGAGGTTGAATTTGGGATATAAACGGGTACAGAAGATAAATGCACATATCGACTTTGGACACTTGAAATATAGATTTTTAGCATGTTTTAAGCCTATATTTTGAAAACATTCTAGAACTGAGTAGGCATGTACAGATCGCTTCTGGGACCGCGAAATATCGAATTTTCGGGTGTTTTGGGCCTGAATTTGAGATATCGACTTTGTGCACCTAAAATATCGATTTATAGCATGTTTTGGGCCTGTATTTTGAAAATACTCTAACACGAAATAGGCATGTACAAATCGCTTCAGGGATCCAAAAATATCGAATTTACGAGTGTTTTGGGCCTGAATTTAAGATATCGACTTTGGGCACCTAAAATATCGATTTTTAGCATGTTTTGGGCCAATATTTTGAAAATATTCTAGCACTGAGTAGGCATAAACAGATCGCTTCTGGGACCCCAAAATATCGAATTTTCGGGTGTTTTGAGCCTGAATTTGAGATATAAACGGGTACAGAATATGCATGCATATATCGACTTTTGGGCACCTTAAATATCAATTTTGAGCATGTTTTGGGTCTGTATCTTGAAAACATTCTAACTAGGATTAGGCATGTACAGATCGCTTCTGGGACCCTAAAATATCGAATTTTCGGGTGTTTTTAGCCTGAATTTGAGATATATACGGGTACAGAAAATGCATGCACATATTGACTTTGTTCACCTAAAATATCGATTTTCAGCATGTTTTGGGCCTGTATTTTGAAAAAAATCTAACACGGAGTAGGCATGTAAACATCGCTTCTGGGACCCAAAAATATCGAATTTTAGGGTGTTTTGAGCCTGAATTTGAGATATAACCAGGTACTGAAGATGCATGCACATATCGACTTTTGGGCACCTAAAAAATCGATTTTGAGCATGTTTTGGGTCTGTATCTTGAAAACATTCTAACTATGAGTAGGCATGTACAGATCACTTCTAGGACCCAAAAATACCGAATTTTCGGGTGTTTTGAGCCTGAATTTGAGATATAAACGGGTACAGAAGATGCATGCACATATCGACTTTGGACACTTAAATTATCGATTTTCAGCATGTTTTGAGCCTATATTTTGAAAACATTCTAGCACTGAGTAGGCATGTACAGATCGTTTCTGGGACCACAAAATATTGAATTTTCGGGTGTTTGTAGCCTGAATTTGAGATATAAACGGGTACAGATGATGCATCCACATTTGGACTTTTGGGCACCTAAAAGATCGATTTTCAGTTTGTTTTGGGCCTGTATATTGAAAATACTCTAACACGGAGTAGACATGTACAGATCGCTTCTGGGGCCCCAAAATATCGAATTTTCGGTTGTTTTGGGCCTGAATTTGAGATATCGACTTTGGGCACCTAAAATTTTGATTTTTAGTATGTTTTGGGACTATATTTTGAAAATATTGTAGCACTGAGTAGTCATGTACAGATCGCTTCTCGGACCCAAAAATATCGAATTTTCTGGTGTTTTGAGCCTGAATTTGAGATATAAACGGGTACAGAAGATGCATGCACATATCGACTTTTGGGCACCTAAAATATCGATTTTGAGCATGTTTTGGGACTGTATCTAAGTAGGCATGTACAGATCGCTTCTTTGACCCCAAAATATCGAGTTTTCGGGTGTTTTTAGCCTGATTTTGAGATATAAACGGGTACAGAAGATGCATGCACATATCGACTTTTGGGAACCTAAAAGATCGATTTTCATTATGTTTAGGGCGTGTATTTTGAAATTACTCTAACACGGAGTAGGCATGTACAGTTTGCTTCTGGGACCTTAAAATATCGAATTGTCGGGTGTTTTGGGTCTGAATTTGAGATATAAACGGGTGCAGAAAATGCATGCACATATTGACTTTGTTCACCTAAAATATCGATTTTCACCATGTTTTGGGCCTGTATTTTGAAAATACTCTAACACGGACTAGGCATGTACACATCGTTTCTGGGGCCCAAAAATAACGAATTTTCGGGTGTTTTGAGCCTGAATTTGAGATATAAACAGGTACTGAAGATGCATGCACATATCGACTTTTGGGCACCTAAAATATCGATTTTGAGTATGTTTTGGGTCTGTCTCTTGAAAACATTCTAACTAGGAGTAGGCATGTACAGATAGCTTCTAGGACCCAAATATACCGAATTTTCGTGTGTTTTGAGCCTGAATTTGAGATATAAACGGGTACAGAAGATGCATTCACAAATCGACTTTTGGACACCTAAAAGATCGATTTTCAGTATGTTTTAGGCCTGTATTTTGAAAATACTCTAACACGGAGTAGGCATGTACAGTTCGCTTCTGGGACCCCTAAATATCGAATTTTCGGGTGTTTTGGGCCTGAATTTGAGATATAAACGGGTGCAAAAGATACATACACATATTAACTTTGGTCACCTAAAATATCGATTTTCAGCATGTCTTGGGCCTGTATTTTTAAAATACTCTAACACGGAGTAGGCAAGAACAGATCGCTTCTGGGACCCCAAAATATCGAATTTTCGGGTTTTTGGAGCATGAATTTGAGATATAAACGGGTACAGAAGATGCATCCACATATCGACTTTTGGGCACCTAAGAGATCGATTTTCAGTATGTTTTGGGCCTGTATATTGAAAATACTCTAACAAGGAGTAGGCATGTACAGATCGCTTCTGGGACCCCAAAATATCGAATTTTCGGGTGTTTTGGGCCTGAATTTGAGATATCGACTTTGAGCACCTAAAACATCGATTTTTAGCATGTTTTAGGCCTGTATTTTGAAAATACTCTAACACAGAGTAGGCATGTACAGATCGCTTTTGGGACCCAAAAATATCGAATTTTCGGGTGTTTTGGGCCTGAATTTGAGATATCGACTTTGGGCACTTAAAATATCGATTTTTAGCATGTTTTGGGCCAATATTTTGAAAATATACTAGGACCGAGTAGGCATGTACAGATCGCTTCTGGGACCCCAAAATATCGAATTTTCGGGTGTTTTGAGCCTGAATTTGAAATATAAACGGGTACAGAAAATGCATGCACATATTGACTTTGGGCACCAAAAATATCGATTTTCAGCATGTTTTGGGCCTGTAATTTGAAAATACTCTAACACGCAGTAGGCATGTACAGATCGCTTCTGGGACCCAAAAATATCGAATTTTCGGGTGTTTTGGGCCCGAATTTGAGATATCGACTTTTGGCACCTAAAATATTCATATTTAGCATGTTTTGGACCTGTATTTTGAAAATACTCTAACACGGACTAGGCATGTACACATCGTTTCTGGGACCCAAAAATAACGAATTTTCGGGTGTTTTGAGCCTGAATTTGAGATATAAACAGGTACTGAAGATGCATGCACATATCGACTTTTGGGCACCTAAAATATCGATTTTGAGTATGTTTTGGGTCTGTCTCTTGAAAACATTCTAACTAGGAGTAGGCATGTACAGATAGCTTCTAGGACCCAAATATACCGAATTTTCGTGTGTTTTGAGCCTGAATTTGAGATATAAACGGGTACAGAAGATGCATTCACAAATCGACTTTTGGACACCTAAAAGATCGATTTTCAGTATGTTTTAGGCCTGTATTTTGAAAATACTCTAACACGGAGTAGGCATGTACAGTTCGCTTCTGGGACCCCTAAATATCGAATTTTCGGGTGTTTTGGGCCTGAATTTGAGATATAAACGGGTGCAAAAGATACATACACATATTAACTTTGGTCACCTAAAATATCGATTTTCAGCATGTCTTGGGCCTGTATTTTTAAAATACTCTAACACGGAGTAGGCAAGAACAGATCGCTTCTGGGACCCCAAAATATCGAATTTTCGGGTTTTTGGAGCATGAATTTGAGATATAAACGGGTACAGAAGATGCATCCACATATCGACTTTTGGGCACCTAAGAGATCGATTTTCAGTATGTTTTGGGCCTGTATATTGAAAATACTCTAACAAGGAGTAGGCATGTACAGATCGCTTCTGGGACCCCAAAATATCGAATTTTCGGGTGTTTTGGGCCTGAATTTGAGATATCGACTTTGAGCACCTAAAACATCGATTTTTAGCATGTTTTAGGCCTGTATTTTGAAAATACTCTAACACAGAGTAGGCATGTACAGATCGCTTTTGGGACCCAAAAATATCGAATTTTCGGGTGTTTTGGGCCTGAATTTGAGATATCGACTTTGGGCACTTAAAATATCGATTTTTAGCATGTTTTGGGCCAATATTTTGAAAATATACTAGGACCGAGTAGGCATGTACAGATCGCTTCTGGGACCCCAAAATATCGAATTTTCGGGTGTTTTGAGCCTGAATTTGAAATATAAACGGGTACAGAAAATGCATGCACATATTGACTTTGGGCACCAAAAATATCGATTTTCAGCATGTTTTGGGCCTGTAATTTGAAAATACTCTAACACGCAGTAGGCATGTACAGATCGCTTCTGGGACCCAAAAATATCGAATTTTCGGGTGTTTTGGGCCCGAATTTGAGATATCGACTTTTGGCACCTAAAATATTCATATTTAGCATGTTTTGGACCTGTATTTTGAAAATACTCTAACACGGAGTAGGCATGTTCAGATCGCATCTGGGACCCAAAAATATCGAATTTTCGGGTGTTTTGAGCATGAATATGAGATATCAACTTTGGGCACCTAAAATATCGATTTTTAGTATGTTTTGAGCCTTTTTTTTGAAAATATTTTAGCAATGAGTAGGCATGTACAGATCGCTTCTCGGACCCAAAAATATCGAATTTTCGGGGGTTTTGAGCCTGAATTTGAGATATAAACGGTACAGAAGATCCATGCACAAATCGACTTTTGGGCACCTAAAAGATTGATTTTCAGTATGTTTTGGGCCTGTTTTTTGAAAATACTCTAACACGGAGTAGGCATGTACAGTTCGCTTCTGGGAACCCAAAATATCGAATTTTCGGGTGTTTTGGGCCTGAATTTGAGATATAAATGGGTGCAGAAGATGCATGCACATATCGACTTTAGGGCACCTAAAAGATCGATTTTCAGTATGTTTTGGGCCGGTATATTGAAAATACTCTAACACGGAGTAGGCATGTACAGATCGCTTCTGGGACTCCAAAATATCGAATTTTCGGGTGTTTTGGACCAGAATTTGAGATATCGACTTCGGGCACCTAAAATATCGATTTTTAGCATGTTTTGGGCCTGTATTTTGAAAATACTCTAACACGGAGTAGGCATGTACAGATCGCTTCTGGGACTCCAAAATATCGAATTTTCGGTTGTTTTGGGCCTGAATTTGAGATATCGACTTTGGGCACCTAAAATATCGACTTATAGCATGTTTTGGGCCAATATTTTGAAAATATTCTAGGACCGAGTAGGCATGTACAGATCGCTTCTGGGACCCCAAAATATCGAATTTTCGGGTGTATTTAACCTGAATTTGAAATATAAACGGGTACAGAAAATGCATGCACATATTGACTTCGGGCACCTAAAATATCGATTTTTAGCATGTTTTGGGCCTGTATTTTGAAAATACTCTAACACGGAGTAGGCATGTACAGATCGCTTCTGGGACTCCAAAATATCGAATTTTCGGTTGTTTTGGGCCTGAATTTGAGATATCGACTTTGGGCACCTAAAATATCGATTTTGAGCATGTTTTGGGTCTGTATCTTGAAAACATTCTAACTAGGAGTAGGCATGTACAGATCGCTTCTAGGACCCAAAAATACCGAATTTTACGGTGTTTTGAGCCTGAATTTGAGTTATAAACGGGTACAGAAGATGCATGCACATATCGACTTTGGACAATTAAAATATCGATTTTTAGCATGTTTTGAGCCAATATTTTGAAAACGTTCTAGCACTGAGTAGGCATGTACAGATCGCTTCTGGGATCCAAAAATATCGATTTTTCGGGTGTTTTGAGGTTGAATTTAGGATATAAACGAGTGCAGAAGATGCATACACATATTGACTTTGGTCATCTAAAATATCGATTTTCAGCATGTTTTGGGCCTGTATTTTGAAAACGTTCTAGCACTGAGTAGGCATGTACAGATCGCTTCTGGGATACAAAAATATCGAATTTTTGGGTGTTTTGAGGTTGAATTTGGGATATAAACAGGTGCAGAAGATGCATACACATATTGACTTTGGTCTCCTAAAATATCGATTTTCAGTATGTTTTGGGCCTGTATATTGAAAATACTATAACACGGAGTAGGCATGTACAGATCGCTTCTGGGATCCAAAAATATCGAATTTTCGGGTGTTTTGGGCCTGAATTTGAGATATCGACTTTGGGCACCTAAAATATCGATTTTTAGCATGTTTTGGGCCTATATCGTGAAAATATTCTAGCACTGAGTAGGCATGTACAGATCGCTTCTGGGACTCCCAAATATCGAATTTTCGGGTGTTTTGAGCCTGAACTTGAGATATAAACGGGTTCAAAAGATACACTCACATATCGACTTTTGGGCACCTAAAATATCGATTTTGAGCATGTTTTGGGTCTGTTTCTTGAAAACATTCTAACTAGGAGTAGGCATGTACAGATCGCTTCTAGGACCCAAAAATACCGAATTTTCGGGTGTTTTGAGCCTGAATTTGAGATATAAACAGGTACAGAAGATGCATGCACATATCGACTTTGGACACTTAAAATATCGATTTTTAGCATGTTTTGAGCCTATATTTTGAAAACATTCTAGCACTGAGTAGGCATGTACAGATCGCTTCTGGGATCCAAAAATATCGAATTTTCGGGTGTTTTGAGGTTGAATTTAGGATATAAACGAGTGCAGAAGATGCATACACATATTGACTTTGGTCATCTAAAATATCGATTTTCAGCATGTTTTGGGCCTGTATTTTGAAAACGTTCTAGCACTGAGTAGGCATGTACAGATCGCTTCTGGGATACAAAAATATCGAATTTCCGGGTGTTTTGAGGTTGAATTTGGGATATAAACGGGTGCAGAAGATGCATACACATATTGACTTTGGTCTCCTAAAATATCGATTTTCAGTATGTTTTGGGCCTGTATATTGAAAATACTATAACACGGAGTAGGCATGTACAGATCGCTTCTAGGACCCAAAAATACCGAATTTTAGGGTGTTTTGAGCCTGAATTTGAGATATAAACGGGTACAGAAGATGCATGCACATATCGACTTTGGACACTTAAAATATCGATTTTTAGCATGTTTTGAGCCTATATTTTGAAAACGTTCTAGCACTGAGTAGGCATGTACAGATCGCATCTGGGATCCAAAAATATCGAATTTTTGGGTGTTTTGAGGTTAAATTTGGGATATAAACGAGTGCAGAAGATGCATACACATATTGACTTTGGTCATCTAAAATATCGATTTTCAGCATGTTTTGGGCCTGTATTTTGAAAATACTCTAACGCGGAAGGGGCAAGTACAGCTCGCTTCTGGGACCCCAAAATAACGAATTTTCGGGTGTTTGGAGGCTGAATTTGAGATATAAACGGGTACAGAAGATGAATCCACATATCGACTTTTGGGCAACTAAAAGATTGATTTTCAGTATGTTTTGGGCCTGTATATTGAAAATACTCTAACACGGAGTAGGCTTGTACAGCTCGCTTCTGGGACCCCAAAATATCGAATTTTCGGGTGTTTTGGGCCTGAATTTGAGATATCGACTTTGGGCACCTAAAATATCGATTTTTAGCATGTTTTGGGCCTATATCGTGAAAATATTCTAGCACTGTGTAGGCATGTACAGATCGCTTCTGGGACCCCAAAATATCGAATTTTCGGGTGTTTTGAGCCTGAATTTGAGATATAAACGGGTTCAAAAGATGCACTCACATATCGACTTTTGGGCACCTAAAATATCGATTTTGAGCATGTTTTGGGTCTGTTTCTTGAAAACATTCTAACTAGGAGTAGGCATGTACAGATCGCTTCTAGGACCTAAATATATCGAATTTTCGGGTGTTTTGAGGTTGAATTTGGGATATAAACGGGTACAGAAGATGCATACATATATTGACTTTGGACACCTAAAATATCGATTTTCATCATGTTTTAGGACTGTATCTGAGTAGGCATGTACAGATCGCTTCTGGGACCCCAAAATATCGAATTTTCGGGTGTTTTTAGCCTGAATTTGAGATATAAACGGGTACAGAAGATGCATGCACATATCGACTTTTGGGCACCTAAGAGATCTATTTTCAGTATGTTTTGGGCGTGTATTTTGAAATTACTCTAACACAGAGTAGGCATGTACAGTTCGTTTCTGGGGCCCCAAAATATCGAATTTCCGGGTGTTTTGGGCCTGAATTTGATATATAAACGCGTGCAGAAAATGCATGCTCCTATTGACTTCGTTCACCTAAAATATTGATTTTCAGCATGTTTTGGGCCTGTATTTTGAAAACGTTCTAGCACTGAGTAGGCATGTACAGATCGCTTCTGGGATCCAAAAATATCGAATTTTCGGGTGTTTTGATGTTGAATTTGGGATATAAACGGGTGCAGAAGATGCATACACATATTGACTTTGGTCATCTAAAATATCGATTTTCAGCATGTTTTGGTCCTGTATTTTGAAAATACTCTAACACGGAGTAGGCATGTACAGATCGCTTCTAGGACCCCAAAATAACGAATTTTCGGGTGTTTGGAGGCTGAATTTGAGATATAAACGGGTACAGAAGATGCATCCACATATCGACTTTTGGGCACCTAAAAGATTGATTTTCAGTATGTTTTGGGCCTATATATTGAAAATACTCTAACACGGAGTAGGCATGTACAGATCGCTTCTGGGACCCCAAAATATCGAATTTTCGGGTGTTTTAACCGGAATTTGAGATATAAACGGGTACAGAAGATGCATGGACATATCGACTTTTGGGCACCTAAAAGATCGATTTTCAGTATGTTTTGGGCCTGTATTTTGAAATTACTCTAACACGGAGTAGGCATGTACAGTTCGCTTCTGGGACCCCAAAATATCGAATTTTCGGGTGTTTTGGGCCTGAATTTGAGATATAAACGGGTGCAGAAAATGCATGCACAAATTGACTTTGTTCACCTAAAATATCGATTTTCAGCATGTTTTGGGCCTGTATTTTGAAAATACTCTAACATGGAGTAGGCATGTACAGATCGCTTCTAGGACCCAAAAATACCGAATTTTCGGGTGTTTTGAGCCTGAATTTGAGAATAAACGGGTACAGATGCATGCCCATATCGACATTGGACATTTAAAAAATCGATTTTTAGCATGTTTTCAGCCTATATTTTGAAAACATTCTAGCATTGAGTAGGCATGTACAGATCGCTTCTGGGACCCAAAAATATCGAATTTTCGGGTGTTTTGAGGTTGAATTTGATATATAAACGAGTGCAGAAGATGCATACACATATTGACTTTTGGCACCTAAAATAGCGATTTTCTGCATGTTTTGGGCCTGCATCTGAGTAGGCATGTACAGATCGCTTCTGGGACCCCAAAATATCGAATTTTCGGGCGTTTGGAGCCTAAATTTGAGATATAAACGGGTAAAAAAGATGCATGCACAAATCGACTTTTGGGCACCTAAATGATCGATTTTCAGTATATTTTGGACCTGTACTTTGAAAATACTCTAACACAGAGTAGGGATATACAAATCGCTTCTGGGACCCAAAAATATCGAATTTTCGGGTGTTTTGGGCCTGAATTTGAGATATCGACTTTGGGCACCTAAAATATCGATTTTTAGCATGTTTTGGGTAAATATTTTGAAAGTATTCAAGCACCGAGTAGGCATGTACAGATCGCTTCTGGGACCCCAAAATATCGAATTTTCGCGTGTTTTGAGCCTGAATTTGAAATATAAACGGGTACAGAAAATGCATGCACATATTGACTTTGGGCACCAAAAATATCGATTTTCATCATGTTTTGGGCCTGTATTTTGAAATTACTATAACACGGAGTAGGCATGTACAGATCGCTTCGCGACCCAAAAATATCGAATTTTCAGGTGTTTTAAAGGTTGAATTTGGGATATAAACGGGTCCAGAAGATACATGCACATATCGACTTTGGACACTTAAAATATCGATTTTTAGCATGTTTTGAGCCTATATTTTGAAAACATTCTAGCACTGAGTAGGCATGTACAGATTGCTTCTGGGACCCCAAAATATCGAATTTTGGGTGTTTTGAGCCTGAATTTGAGATATAAACGGGTACAGAATATGCATGCACATATCGACTTTTGGGCACCTTAAATATCGATTTTGAGCATGTTTTGGGTCTGTATCTTGAAAACATTTTAACCAGTAGTAGGCATGTACAGATCGCTTCTAGGACCCAAAAATACCGAATTTTCGGGTGTTTTGAGCCTGAATTTGATATATAAACGGGTATAGAAGATGCATGCACAAATCGACTTTGGACACTTAAAATATCGATTTTTATCATGTTTTGAGCCTATACTTTGAAAACAATCTAGCACTGAGTAGGCATGTACAGATAGTTTCTGGGATCCCAAAATATCGAATTTTCGGGTGTTCTGAGCCTGAATTTGATATATAAACAGGTAATGAAGATGCATTCTCATATCGACTTTTGGGCACCTAAAATATCGATTTTGAGCATGTTTTGGGTCTGTATCTTGAAAACATTCCAACTAGGAGTAGACATGTACAGATCGCTTCTAGGACCCAAAAATACCGAATTTTCGGGTGTTTTGAGCCTGAATTTTAGATATAAACGGGTACAGAAGATGCATGCACTTATCGACTTTGGACACTTAAAATATCGATTTTTAGCATGTTTTGAGCCTATATTTTAAAAACATTCTAGCACTGAGTAGGCATGTACAGATTGCTTCTGGGACCCAAACATATCGAATTTTCGGGTGTTTTGAGGTTGAATTTGAGATATAAACGAGTGCAGAAGATGCATACACATATTGACTTTGTGAACCTAAAATATCGATTTTCAGCATGTTTTGGGCCTGTATCTGAGTAGGCATGTACAGATCGCTTCTGGGACCCCAAAATATCGAATTTTCGGGTGTTTTGGGCCTGAATTTGAGATATCGACTTTGGGCACCTAAAATATCGATTTTAAGCATGTTTTGGGCCAATATTTTGAAAATATTCAAGCACCGAGTAGGCATGTACAGATCGCTTCTGGGACCCCAAAATATCGAATTTTCGCGTGTTTTGAGCCTAAATTTGATATATAAACGGGTACAGAAAATGCATGCACATATTGACTTTGGGCACCAAAAATATCGATTTTCAGCATGTTTTGGGCCTGTATTTTGAAATTACTATAACACGGAGTAGGCATGTACAGATCGCTTCTGCGACCCAAAAATATCGAATTTTCGGGTGTTTTAAAGGTTGAATTTGGGATATAAACGGGTCCACAAGATACATGCACATATCGACTTTGGACACTTAAAATATCGATTTTTAGCATGTTTTGAGCCTATATTTTGAAAACATTCTAGCACTGAGTTGGCATGTACAGATTGCTTCTGGGACCCCAAAATGTCGAGTTTTGGGTGTTTTGAGCCTGAATTTGAGATATAAACGGGTACAGAATATGCATGCACATATCGACTTTGTGAACCTAAAATATCGATTTTCAGCATGTTTTGGGCCTGTATCTGAGTAGGCATGTACAGATCGCTTCTGGGACCCCAAAATATCGAATTTTCGGGTGTTTTGGGCCTGAATTTGAGATATCAACTTTGGGCACCTAAAATATCGATTTTAAGCATGTTTTGGGCCAATATTTTGAAAATATTCAAGCACCGAGTAGGCATGTACAGATCGCTTCTGGGACCCCAAAATATCGAATTTTTGCGTGTTTTGAGCCTAAATTTGATATATAAACGGGTACAGAAAATGCATGCACATATTGACTTTGGGCACCAAAAATATCGATTTTCAGCATGTTTTGGGCCTGTATTTTGAAATTACTATAACACGGAGTAGGCATGTACAGATCGCTTCTGCGACCCAAAAATATCGAATTTTCGGGTGTTTTAAAGGTTGAATTTGGGATATAAACGGGTCCACAAGATACATGCACATATCGACTTTGGACACTTAAAATATCGATTTTTAGCATGTTTTGAGCCTATATTTTGAAAACATTCTAGCACTGAGTTGGCATGTACAGATTGCTTCTGGGACCCCAAAATGTCGAGTTTTGGGTGTTTTGAGCCTGAATTTGAGATATAAACGGGTACAGAATATGCATGCACATATCGACTTTTGTGCACCTTAAATATCGATTTTGAGCATGTTTTGGGTCTGTATCTTGAAAACATTCTAACTAGGAATAGGCATGTACAGATCGCTTCTAGGACCCAAAAATACCGAAATTTCGGGTGTTTTGAGCCTGAATTTGAGATATAAACGGGTACAGAAGATGCATGCACGTATCGACTTTGGACACTTAAAATATCGATTTTTAGCATGTTTTGTTCTATATTTTGAAAAAAATCTAGCACTGAGTAGGCATGTACAGATCGCTTCTGGGACCCTAAAATATCGAATTTTCAGGTGTTTTGAGCCTGAATTTGATATATAAACAGGTAATGAAGATGCATGCACATCTCGACTTTTGGGCACTTAAAATATCGATTTTGAGCATGTTTTGAGTCTGTATCTTGAGAACAGTCCAACTAGGAGTAGGCATGTACAGATCGCTTCTAGGACCCAAAAATACCGAATTTTCGGTTGTTTTGAGCCTGAATTTTAGATATAAACGGGTACAGAAGATGCATGCACATATTGACTTTGGACACTTAAAATATCGATTTTTAGCATGTTTTGAGCCTATAATTTGAAAACATTCCAGCACTGAGTAGGCATGTACAGATCGCTTCTGGGACCCAAAAATATGGAATTTTCCGGCGTTTTGAGTTTGAATTTGAGATATAAACTAGTGCAGAAGATGCATAAACATATTGACTTTGTGCACTTAAAATATCGATTTTCAGCATGTTTTGGGTCTGTATCAGAGTAGGCATGTACAGATCGCTTCTGGGACCCCAAAATATCGAATTTTCGGGTGTTTTTAGCCTGAATTTGAGATATAAACGGGTACAGAAGATGCATGCACAAATCGACTTTTGGGCACCTAACAGATCGATTTTCAGTATGATTTGGGCCTGTATTTTGAAAATACTCTAACACGGAGTAGGCATGTAGAGTTTGCTTCTGAAACCCCAAAATATCGAATTTTCGGGTGTTTTGGGCCTGAATTTGAGATATAAACGGGTGCAGAAGATGCATACACATATTGACTTTGGTCTCCTAAAATATCGATTTTCAGCATGTTTTGGGCCTGTATTTTGAAAACGTTCTAGCACTGAGTAGGCATGTACAGATCGCTTCTGGGATCCAAAAATATCGAATTTTCGGGTGTTTTGAGGTTGAATTTAGGATATAAACGAGTGCAGAAGATGCATACACATATTGACTTTGGTCATCTAAAATATCGATTTTCAGCATGTTTTGGGCCTGTATTTTGAAAACGTTCTAGCACTGAGTAGGCATGTACAGATCGCTTCTGGGATACAAAAATATCGAATTTTTGGGTGTTTTGAGGTTGAATTTGGGATATAAACGGGTGCAGAAGATGCATACACATATTGACTTTGGTCTCCTAAAATATCGATTTTCAGTATGTTTTGGGCCTGTATATTGAAAATACTATAACACGGAGTAGGCATGTACAGATCGCTTCTGGGATCCAAAAATATCGAATTTTCGGGTGTTTTGGGCCTGAATTTGAGATATCGACTTTGGGCACCTAAAATATCGATTTTTAGCATGTTTTGGGCCTATATCGTGAAAATATTCTAGCACTGAGTAGGCATGTACAGATCGCTTCTGGGACTCCCAAATATCGAATTTTCGGGTGTTTTGAGCCTGAACTTGAGATATAAACGGGTTTAAAAGATACACTCACATATCGACTTTTGGGCACCTAAAATATCGATTTTGAGCATGTTTTGGGTCTGTTTCTTGAAAACATTCTAACTAGGAGTAGGCATGTACAGATCGCTTCTAGGACCCAAAAATACCGAATTTTCGGGTGTTTTGAGCCTGAATTTGAGATATAAACAGGTACAGAAGATGCATGCACATATCGACTTTGGACACTTAAAATATCGATTTTTAGCATGTTTTGAGCCTATATTTTGAAAACATTCTAGCACTGAGTAGGCATGTACAGATCGCTTCTGGGATCCAAAAATATCGAATTTTCGGGTGTTTTGAGGTTGAATTTAGGATATAAACGAGTGCAGAAGATGCATACACATATTGACTTTGGTCATCTAAAATATCGATTTTCAGCATGTTTTGGGCCTGTATTTTGAAAACGTTCTAGCACTGAGTAGGCATGTACAGATCGCTTCTGGGATACAAAAATATCGAATTTCCGGGTGTTTTGAGGTTGAATTTGGGATATAAACGGGTGCAGAAGATGCATACACATATTGACTTTGGTCTCCTAAAATATCGATTTTCAGTATGTTTTGGGCCTGTATATTGAAAATACTATAACACGGAGTAGGCATGTACAGATCGCTTCTGGGATCCAAAAATATCGAATTTTCGGGTGTTTTGGGCCTGAATTTGAGATATCGACTTTGGGCACCTAAAATATCGATTTTTAGCATGTTTTAGGCCTATATCGTGAAAATATTCTAGCACTGAGTAGGCATGTACAGATCGCTTCTGGGACTCCCAAATATCGAATTTTCGGGTGTTTTGAGCCTGAACTTGAGATATAAACGGGTTCAAAAGATACACTCACATATCGACTTTTGGGCACCTAAAATATCGATTTTGAGCATGTTTTGGGTCTGTTTCTTGAAAACATTCTAACTAGGAGTAGGCATGTACAGATTGCTTCTAGGACCCAAAAATACCGAATTTTCGGGTGTTTTGAGCCTGAATTTGAGATATAAACAGGTACAGAAGATGCATGCACATATCGACTTTGGACACTTAAAATATCGATTTTTAGCATGTTTTGAGCCTATATTTTGAAAACATTCTAGCACTGAGTAGGCATGTACAGATCGCTTCTGGGACCCCAAAATATCGAATTTTCGGGTGTTTGGAGCCTGAATTTGAGATATAAACGGGTACAGAAGATGCATCCACATATCGTCTTTTGGGCACCTAAAACATCGATTTTCAGTATGTTTTGGGCCTGTATATTGAAAATACTCTAACACGGAGTAGGCATGTACAGATCGCTTCTGGGATCCAAAAATATCGAATTTACGGGTGTTTTGGGCCTGAATTTGAGATATCGACTTTGGGCACCTAAAATATCGATTTTGAGCATGTTTTGGTTCTGTATCTTGAAAACATTCTAACTAGGAGTAGGCATGTACAGATCGCTTCTAGGACCCAAAAATACCGATTTTTCGGGTGTTTTGAGCCTGAATTTGAGATATAAACGGGTACAGAAGATACATGCACATATCGACTTTGTACACTTAAAATATCGATTTTTAGCTTGTTTTAAACCTATATTTTGAAAACATTCTAGCACTGAGTAGGCATGTACAGATCGCTTCTGGGACCCCAAAATATCGAATTTTTTGGTGATTTGAGCCTGAATTTGAGATATAAACAGGTAATGAATATGCATGCACATATCGACTTTTTTGCACCTAAAATATCGATTTTGACCATGTTTTAGGTCTGTATCTTGAAAACATTCCAACTAGGAGTAGGCATGTACAGATCGCTTCTAGGACCCAAAAATACCGAATTTTAGGGTGTTTTGAGCCTGAATTTGAGATATAAACGGGTACAGAAGATGCATGCACATATCGACTTTGGACACTTAAAATATCGATTTTTAGCATGTTTTGAGCCTATATTTTGAAAACGTTCTAGCACTGAGTAGGCATGTACAGATCGCATCTGGGATCCAAAAATATCGAATTTTTGGGTGTTTTGAGGTTAAATTTGGGATATAAACGAGTGCAGAAGATGCATACACATATTGACTTTGGTCATCTAAAATATCGATTTTCAGCATGTTTTGGGCCTGTATTTTGAAAATACTCTAACGCGGAAGGGGCAAGTACAGCTCGCTTCTGGGACCCCAAAATAACGAATTTTCGGGTGTTTGGAGGCTGAATTTGAGATATAAACGGGTACAGAAGATGAATCCACATATCGACTTTTGGGCAACTAAAAGATTGATTTTCAGTATGTTTTGGGCCTGTATATTGAAAATACTCTAACACGGAGTAGGCATGTACAGCTCGCTTCTGGGACCCCAAAATATCGAATTTTCGGGTGTTTTGGGCCTGAATTTGAGATATCGACTTTGGGCACCTAAAATATCGATTTTTAGCATGTTTTGGGCCTATATCGTGAAAATATTCTAGCACTGAGTAGGCATGTACAGATCGCTTCTGGGACCCCAAAATATCGAATTTTCGGGTGTTTTGAGCCTGAATTTGAGATATAAACGGGTTCAAAAGATGCACTCACATATCGACTTTTGGGCACCTAAAATATCGATTTTGAGCATGTTTTGGGTCTGTTTCTTGAAAACATTCTAACTAGGAGTAGGCATGTACAGATCGCTTCTAGGACCTAAATATATCGAATTTTCGGGTGTTTTGAGGTTGAATTTGGGATATAAACGGGTACAGAAGATGCATACATATATTGACTTTGGACACCTAAAATATCGATTTTCATCATGTTTTAGGACTGTATCTGAGTAGGCATGTACAGATCGCTTCTGGGACCCCAAAATATCGAATTTTCGGGTGTTTTTAGCCTGAATTTGAGATATAAACGGGTACAGAAGATGCATGCACATATCGACTTTTGGGCACCTAAGAGATCTATTTTCAGTATGTTTTGGGCGTGTATTTTGAAATTACTCTAACACAGAGTAGGCATGTACAGTTCGTTTCTGGGGCCCCAAAATATCGAATTTCCGGGTGTTTTGGGCCTGAATTTGATATATAAACGCGTGCAGAAAATGCATGCTCCTATTGACTTCGTTCACCTAAAATATTGATTTTCAGCATGTTTTGGGCCTGTATTTTGAAAACATTCTAGCAATGAGTAGGCATGTACAGATCGCTTCTGGGATCCAAAAATATCGAATTTTCGGGTGTTTTGATGTTGAATTTGGGATATAAATGGGTGCAGAAGATGCATACACATATTGACTTTGGTCATCTAAAATATCGATTTTCAGCATGTTTTGGGCCTGTATTTTGAAAATACTCTAACACGGAGTAGGCATGTACAGATCGCTTCTGGGACCCCAAAATAACGAATTTTCGGGTGTTTGGAGGCTGAATTTGAGATATAAACGGGTACAGAAGATGCATCCACATATCGACTTTTGGGCACCTAAAAGATTGATTTTCAGTATGTTTTGGGCCTATATATTGAAAATACTCTAACACGGAGTAGGCATGTACAGATCGCTTCTGGGACCCCAAAATATCGAATTTTCGGGTGTTTTAACAGGAATTTGAGATATAAACGGGTACAGAAGATGCATGCACATATCGACTTTTGGGCACCTAAAAGATCGATTTTCAGTATGTTTTGGGCCTGTATTTTGAAATTACTCTAACACGGAGTAGGCATGTACAGTTCGCTTCTGGGACCCCAAAATATCGAATTTTCGGGTGTTTTGGGCCTGAATTTGAGATATAAACGGGTGCAGAAAATGCATGCACAAATTGACTTTGTTCACCTAAAATATCGATTTTCAGCATGTTTTGGGCCTGTATTTTGAAAATACTCTAACATGGAGTAGGCATGTACAGATCGCTTCTAGGACCCAAAAATACCGAATTTTCGGGTGTTTTGAGCCTGAATTTGAGAATAAACGGGTACAGATGCATGCCCATATCGACATTGGACATTTAAAAAATCGATTTTTAGCATGTTTTCAGCCTATATTTTGAAAACATTCTAGCATTGAGTAGGCATGTACAGATCGCTTCTGGGACCCAAAAATATCGAATTTTCGGGTGTTTTGAGGTTGAATTTGATATATAAACGAGTGCAGAAGATGCATACACATATTGACTTTTGGCACCTAAAATAGCGATTTTCTGCATGTTTTGGGCCTGCATCTGAGTAGGCATGTACAGATCGCTTCTGGGACCCCAAAATATCGAATTTTCGGGTGTTTGGAGCCTAAATTTGAGATATAAACGGGTAAAAAAGATGCATGCACAAATCGACTTTTGGGCACCTAAATGATCGATTTTCAGTATATTTTGGACCTGTACTTTGAAAATACTCTAACACAGAGTAGGGATGTACAAATCGCTTCTGGGACCCAAAAATATCGAATTTTCGGGTGTTTTGGGCCTGAATTTGAGATATCGACTTTGGGCACCTAAAATATCGATTTTTAGCATGTTTTGGGTAAATATTTTGAAAGTATTCAAGCACCGAGTAGGCATGTACAGATCGCTTCTGGGACCCCAAAATATCGAATTTTCGCGTGTTTTGAGCCTGAATTTGAAATATAAACGGGTACAGAAAATGCATGCACATATTGACTTTGGGCACCAAAAATATCGATTTTCATCATGTTTTGGGCCTGTATTTTGAAATTACTATAACACGGAGTAGGCATGTACAGATCGCTTCGCGACCCAAAAATATCGAATTTTCAGGTGTTTTAAAGGTTGAATTTGGGATATAAACGGGTCCAGAAGATACATGCACATATCGACTTTGGACACTTAAAATATCGATTTTTAGCATGTTTTGAGCCTATATTTTGAAAACATTCTAGCACTGAGTAGGCATGTACAGATTGCTTCTGGGACCCCAAAATATCGAATTTTGGGTGTTTTGAGCCTGAATTTGAGATATAAACGGGTACAGAATATGCATGCACATATCGACTTTTGGGCACCTTAAATATCGATTTTGAGCATGTTTTGGGTCTGTATCTTGAAAACATTTTAACCAAAAGTAGGCATGTACAGATCGCTTCTAGGACCCAAAAATACCGAATTTTCGGGTGTTTTGAGCCTGAATTTGATATATAAACGGGTACAGAAGATGCATGCACAAATCGACTTTGGACACTTAAAATATCGATTTTTATCATGTTTTGAGCCTATACTTTGAAAACATTCTAGCACTGAGTAGGCATGTACAGATAGTTTCTGGGACCCCAAAATATCGAATTTTCGGGTGTTCTGAGCCTGAATTTGATATATAAACAGGTAATGAAGATGCATTCTCATATCGACTTTTGGGCACCTAAAATATCGATTTTGAGCATGTTTTGGGTCTGTATCTTGAAAACATTCCAACTAGGAGTAGACATGTACAGATCGCTTCTAGGACCCAAAAATACCGAATTTTCGGGTGTTTTGAGCCTGAATTTGAGATATAAACGGGTACAGAAGATGCATGCACTTATCGACTTTGGACACTTAAAATATCGATTTTTAGCATGTTTTGAGCCTATATTTTAAAAACATTCTAGCACTGAGTAGGCATGTACAGATCGCTTCTGGGACCCAAACATATCGAATTTTCGGGTGTTTTGAGGTTGAATTTGAGATATAAACGAGTGCAGAAGATGCATACACATATTGACTTTGTGAACCTAAAATATCGATTTTCAGCATGTTTTGGGCCTGTATCTGAGTAGGCATGTACAGATCGCTTCTGGGACCCCAAAATATCGAATTTTCGGGTGTTTTGGGCCTGAATTTGAGATATCGACTTTGGGCACCTAAAATATCGATTTTAAGCATGTTTTGGGCCAATATTTTGAAAATATTCAAGCACCGAGTAGGCATGTACAGATCGCTTCTGGGACCCCAAAATATCGAATTTTCGCGTGTTTTGAGCCTAAATTTGATATATAAACGGGTACAGAAAATGCATGCACATATTGACTTTGGGCACCAAAAATATCGATTTTCAGCATGTTTTGGGCCTGTATTTTGAAATTACTATAACACGGAGTAGGCATGTACAGATCGCTTCTGCGACCCAAAAATATCGAATTTTCGGGTGTTTTAAAGGTTGAATTTGGGATATAAACGGGTCCACAAGATACATGCACATATCGACTTTGGACACTTAAAATATCGATTTTTAGCATGTTTTGAGCCTATATTTTGAAAACATTCTAGCACTGAGTTGGCATGTACAGATTGCTTCTGGGACCCCAAAATGTCGAGTTTTGGGTGTTTTGAGACTGAATTTGAGATATAAACGGGTACAGAATATGCATGCACATATCGACTTTGTGAACCTAAAATATCGATTTTCAGCATGTTTTGGGCCTGTATCTGAGTAGGCATGTACAGATCGCTTCTGGGACCCCAAAATATCGAATTTTCGGGTGTTTTGGGCCTGAATTTGAGATATCGACTTTGGGCACCTAAAATATCGATTTTAAGCATGTTTTGGGCCAATATTTTGAAAATATTCAAGCACCGAGTAGGCATGTACAGATCGCTTCTGGGACCCCAAAATATCGAATTTTCGCGTGTTTTGAGCCTAAATTTGATATATAAACGGGTACAGAAAATGCATGCACATATTGACTTTGGGCACCAAAAATATCGATTTTCAGCATGTTTTGGGCCTGTATTTTGAAATTACTATAACACGGAGTAGGCATGTACAGATCGCTACTGCGACCCAAAAATATCGAATTTTCGGGTGTTTTAAAGGTTGAATTTGGGATATAAACGGGTCCACAAGATACATGCACATATCGACATTGGACACTTAAAATATCGATTTTTAGCATGTTTTGAGCCTATATTTTGAAAACATTCTAGCACTGAGTTGGCATGTACAGATTGCTTCTGGGACCCCAAAATGTCGAGTTTTGGGTGTTTTGAGCCTGAATTTGAGATATAAACGGGTACAGAATATGCATGCACATATCGACTTTTGGGCACCTTAAATATCGATTTTGAGCATGTTTTGGGTCTGTAACTTGAAAACATTTTAACCAGAAGTAGGCTTGTACAGATCGCTTCTAGGACCCAAAAATACCGAATTTTCGGGTGTTTTGAGCCTGAATTTGATATATAAACGGGTACAGAAGATGCATGCCCAAATCGACTTTGGACACTTAAAATATCGATTTTTATCATGTTTTGAGCCTATACTTTGAAAACATTCTAGCACTGAGTAGGCATGTACAGATAGTTTCTGGGACCCCAAAATATCGAATTTTCGGGTGTTCTGAGCCTGAATTTGATATATAAACAGGTAATGAAGATGCATTCACATATCGATTTTTGGGCACCTAAAATATCGATTTTGAGCATGTTTTGGGTCTGTATCTTGAAAACATTCCAACTAGGAGTAGACATGTACAGATCGCTTCTAGGACCCAAAAATACCGAATTTTAGGGTGTTTTGAGCCTGAATTTGAGATATAAACGGGTACAGAAGATACATGCACTTATCGACTTTGGACACTTAAAATATCGATTTTTAGCATGTTTTGAGCCTATATTTTGAAAACGTTCTAGCACTGAGTAGGCATGTACAGATCGCATCTGGGATCCAAAAATATCGAATTTTTGGGTGCTTTGAGGTTAAATTTGGGATATAAACGAGTGCAGAAGATGCATACACATATTGACTTTGGTCATCTAAAATATCGATTTTCAGCATGTTTTGGGCCTGTATTTTGAAAATACTCTAACGCAGAAGGGGCAAGTACAGATCGCTTCTGGGACCCCTAAATAACGAATTTTCGGGTGTTTGGAGGCTGAATTTGAGATATAAACGGGTACAGGAGATGAATCCACATATCGACTTTTGGGCAACTAAAAGATTGATTTTCAGTATGTTTTGGGCCTGTATATTGAAAATACTCTAACACGGAGTAGGCATGTACAGATCGCTTCTGGGACCCCAAAATATCGAATTTTCGGGTGTTTTGGGCCTGAACTTCAGATATCGACTTTGGGCACCTAACATATCGATTTTTAGCATGTTTTGGGCCTATATCGTGAAAATATTCTAGCACTGAGTAGGCATGTACAGATCGCTTCTGGGACCCCAAAATATCGAATTTTCGGGTGTTTTGATGTTGAATTTGAGATATAAACGGGTTCAAAAGATGCACTCACATATCGACTTTTGGGCACCTAAAATATCGATTTTGAGCATGTTTTGGGTCTGTTTCTTGAAAACATTCTAACTAGGAGTAGGCATGTACAGATCGCTTCTAGGACCTAAATATATCGAATTTTCGGATGTTTTGAGGTTGAATTTGGGATATAAACGGGTACAGAAGATGCATACATATATTGACTTTGGACACCTAAAATATCGATTTTCATCATGTTTTAGGACTATATCTGAGTAGGCATGTACAGATCGCTTCTGGGGCCCCAAAATATCGAATTTCCGGGTGTTTTGGGCCTGAATTTGAGATATAAACGCGTGCAGAAAATGCATGCTCCTATTGACTTCGTTCACCTAAAATATTGATTTTTAGCATGTTGTGGGCCTGTATTTTGAAAACGTTCTAGCACTGAGTAGGCATGTACAGATCGCTTCTGGGATCCAAAAATATCGAATTTTCGGGTGTTTTGAGGTTGAATTTGGGATATAAACGGGTGCAGAAGATGCATACACATATTGACTTTGGTCATCTAAAATATCGATTTTCAGCATGTTTTGGGCCTGTATTTTGAAAATACTCTAACACGGAGTAGGCATGTACAGATCGCTTCTGGGACCCCAAAATAACGAATTTTCGGGTGTTTGGAGGCTGAATTTGAGATATAAACGGGTACAGAAGATGCATCCACATATCGACTTTTGGGCACCTAAAAGATTGATTTTCAGTATGTTTTGGGCCTGTATATTGAAAATACTCTAACACGGAGTAGGCATGTACAGATCGCTTCTGGGACCCCAAAATATCGAATTTTCGGGTGTTTTGGGCCTGAATTTGAGATATCGACTTTGGGCACCTAAAATATCGATTTTTAGCATTTTTTGAGCCTATATCTTGAAAATAATCTAGTACTGAGTAGGCATGTACAGATCGCTTCTGGGACCCCCAAATATCGAATTTTCGGGTGTTTTGAGCCTGAATTTGAGATATAAACGGGTACAGAAGATGCACGCACATATCGACTTTTGTGCACCTAACATATCGATTTTGAGCATGTTTTGGGTCTGTTTCTTGAAAACATTCTAACTAGGAGTAGGCATGTACAGATCGCTTCTAAGACCTAAAAATATCGAATTTTCGGGTGTTTTGAGGTTGAATTTGGGATATAAACGGGTGCAGAAGATGCATAGACATATTGACTTTGGACACCTAAAATATCGTATTTCATCATGTTTTGGGCCTGTATTCTTAGTAGGCATGTACAGATCGCTTCTGGGACCCCAAAATATCGAATTTTCGGGTGTTTTAACCGGAATTTGAGATATAAACGGGTACAGAAGATGCATGCACATATCGACTTTTGGGCACCTAAAAGATCGATTTTCAGTATGTTTTAAGCCTGTATTTTGAAATTACTCTAACACGGAGTAGGCATGTACAGTTCGCTTCTGGGACCCCAAAATATCGAATTTTCGGGTGTTTGAGCCTGAATTTGAGATATAAACAGGTACTGAAGATGCATGCACATACCCACTTTTGGGCACCTAAAATATCGATTTTGAGCATGTTTTGGGTTTGTATCTTTAAAACATTCTAACAAGGAGTAGGCATGTACAGATCGCTTCTAGGACCCAAAAATACCGAATTTTCGGATGTTTTGAGCCTGAATTTGAGAATAAACGGGTACAGATGCATGCCCATATCGACATTGGACATTTAAAAAATCGATTTTTAGCATGTTTTCAGCCTATATTTTGAAAACATTCTAGCATTGAGTAGGCATGTACAGATCGCTTCTGGGACCCAAAAATATCGAATTTTCGGGTGTTTTGAGGTTGAATTTGATATATAAACGAGTGCAGAAGATGCATACACATATTGACTTTTGGCACTTAAAATAGCGATTTTCTGCATGTTTTGGGCCTGCATCTGAGTAGACATGTACAGATCGCTTCTGGGACCCCAAAATATCGAACTTTCGGGTGTTTGGAGCCTAAATTTGAGATATAAACGGGTAAAAAAGATGCATGCACAAATCGACTTTTGGGCACCTAAATGATCGATTTTCAGTATATTTTGGGCCTGTATTTTGAAAATACTCTAACACAGAGTAGGGATGTACAAATCGCTTCTGGGACCCAAAAATATCGAATTTTCGGGTGTTTTGGGCCTGAATTTGAGTTATCGACTTTGGGCACCTAAAATATCGATTTTTAGCATGTTTTGGGTAAATAATTTGAAAATATTCAAGCACCGAGTAGGCATGTACAGATCGCTTCTGGGACCCCAAAATATCGAATTTTCGCGTGTTTTGAGCCTGAATTTGAAATATAAACGGGTACAGAAAATGCATGCACATATTGACTTTGGGCACCAAAAATATTGATTTTCAGCATGTTTTGGGCCTGTATTTTGAAATTACTATAACACGGAGTAGGCATGTACAGATCGCTTCTGCGACCCAAAAATATCGAATTTTCGGGTGTTTTAAAGGTTGAATTTGGGATATAAACGGGTCCAGAAGATACATGCACATATCGACTTTGGACACTTAAAATATCGATTTTTAGCATGTTTTGAGCCTATATTTTGAAAACATTCTAGCACTGAGTAGGCATGTACAGATTGCTTCTGGGACCCCAAAATATCGAATTTTGGGTGTTTTGAGCCTGAATTTGAGATATAAACGGGTACAGAATATGCATGCACATATCGACTTTTGGGCACCTTAAATATCGATTTTGAGCATGTTTTGGGTCTGTATCTTGAAAACATTTTATCCAGAAGTAGGCATGTACAGATCGCTTCTAGGACCCAAAAATACCGAATTTTCGGGTGTTTTGAGCCTGAATTTGATATATAAACGGGCACAGAAGATGCATGCACAAATCGACTTTGGACACTTAAAATATCGATTTTTATCATGTTTTGAGCCTATACTTTGAAAACATTCTAGCACTGAGTAGGCATGTACAGATAGTTTCTGGGACCCCAAAATATCGAATTTTCGGGTGTTCTGAGCCTGAATTTGATATATAAACAGGTAATGAAGATGCATTCACATATCGACTTTTGGGCACCTAAAATATCGATTTTGAGCATGTTTTGGGTCTGTATCTTGAAAACATTCCAACTAGGAGTAGACATGTACAGATCGCTTCTAGGACCCAAAAATACCGAATTTTCGGGTGTTTTGAGCCTGAATTTTAGATATAAACGGGTACAGAAGATGCATGCACTTATCGACTTTGGACACTTAAAATATCGATTTTTAGCATGTTTTGAGCATATATTTTAAAAACATTCTAGCACTGAGTAGGCATGTACAGATCGCTTCTGGGACCCAAGCATATCGAATTTTCGGGTGTTTTGAGGTTGAATTTGAGATATAAACGAGTGAAGAAGATGCATACACATATTGACTTTGTGCACCTAAAATATCGATTTTCAGCATGTTTTGGGCCTGTATCTGAGTAGGCATGTACAGATCGCTTCTGGGACCCCAAAATATCGAATTTTCGGGTGTTTTGGGCCTGAATTTGAGATATCGACTTTGGGCACGTAAAATATCGATTTTAAGCATGTTTTGGGCCTGTATTTTGAAAATACTCTAACACAGAGTAGGGATGTACAGATCGCTTCTGGGACCCAAAAATATCGAATTTTCGGGTGTTTTGGGCCTGAATTTGAGATATCGACTTTGGGCACCAAAAATATCGATTTTTAGCATGTTTTGGGCCAATATTTTGAAAATATTCAAGCACCGAGTAGGCATGTACAGATCGCTTCTGGGACCCCAAAATATCGAATTTTCGCGTGTTTTGAGCCTGAATTTGAAATATAAACGGGTACAGAAAATGCATGCACATATTGACTTTGGGCACCAAAAATATCGATTTTAAGCATGTTTTGGGCCTGTAATTTGAAATTACTATAACACGGAGTAGGCATGTAAAGATCGCTTCTGCGACCCAAAAATATCGAATTTTCGGGTGTTTTAAAGGTTGAATTTGGGATATAAACGGGTCCAGAAGATACATGCACATATCGACTTTGGACACTTAAAATATCGATTTTTAGCATGTTTTGAGCCTATATTTTGAAAACATTCTAGCACTGAGTAGGCATGTACAGATTGCTTCTGGGACCCCAAAATATCGAGTTTTGGGTGTTTTGAGCCTGAATTTGAGATATAAACGGGTACAGAATATGCATGCACATATCGACTTTTGGGCACCTTAAATATCGATTTTGAGCATGTTTTGGGTCTGTATCTTGAAAACATTTTAACCAGAAGTAGGCATGTACAGATCGCTTCTAGGACCCAAAAATACCGAATTTTCGGGTGTTTTAAGCCTGAATTTGATATATAAACGGGTACAGAAGATGCATGCACAAATCGACTTTGGACACTTAAAATATCGATTTTTATCATGTTTTGAGCCTATACTTTGAAAACATTCTAGCACTGAGTAGGCATGTACAGATAGTTTCTGGGACCCCAAAATATCGAATTTTCGGGTGTTCTGAGCCTGAATTTGATATATAAACAGGTAATGAAGATGCATTCACATATCGACTTTTGGGCACCTAAAATATCGATTTTGAGCATGTTTTGGGTCTGTATCTTGAAAACATTCCAACTAGGAGTAGACATGTACAGATCGCTTCTAGGACCCAAAAATACCGAATTTTCGGGTGTTTTGAGCCTGAATTTGAGATATAAACGGGTACAGAAGATACATGCACTTATCGACTTTGGACACTTAAAATATCGATTTTTAGCATGTTTTGAGCCTATAATTTAAAAACATTCTAGCACTGAGTAGGCATGTACAGATCGCTTCTGGGACCCAAACATATCGATTTTTCGGGTGTTTTGAGGTTGAATTTGAGATATAATGGAGTGCAGAAGATGCATACACATATTGACTTTGTGCACCTAAAATATCGATTTTCAGCATGTTTTGGGCCTGTATCTGAGTAGGCATGTACAGATCGCTTCTGGGACCCCAAAATATCGAATTTTCGGGTGATTTGAGTCTGAATTTGAGATAAAAACGGGTACAGAAGATGCATGCATATATCGACTTTTGGGCACCTAAAAGATCGATTTTCAGTATGTTTTGGGCCTGTATTTTGAAAATACTCTAACACGGAGTAGGCATGTACAGTTCGCTTCTGGGACCCCAAAATATCGAATTTTTGGGTGTTTTGGGCCTGAATTTGAGATATCGACTTTGGGCACTTAAAATTTCGATTTTTAGCATTTTTTGGGCCCATATTGTGAAAATATTCTAGCACTAAGTAGGCATGTACAGATCACTTCTGGGACCCCAAAATATCGAATTTTCGGGTTTTTTGAGCCTGAATTTGAGATATAAACGGGTACGGAAGATGCATGCACATATTGACTCGGGACACCTAAAATATCGATTTTCAGCATGTTTTGGGCCTGTATTTTGAAAACATTCTAGCACTGAGTAGGCATGTACAGATCGCTTCTGGGACCCAAATATATCGAATTTTCGGGTGTTTTGAGGTTGAATTTGGGATATAAACGGGTGCAGAAGATGCATACACATATTGACTTTGGTCACCTAAAATATCGATTTTCAGCATGTTTTGGGCCTGTAATTTGAAAATACTCTAACACGGAGTAGGCAAGTTCAGATCGCTTCTAGGACCCACAAATATCGAATTTTCGGGTGTTTTGAGCCTGAATTTGAGATATAAACAGGTACCTAAGATGCATGCACATATCGACTTTTGGGCACCTAAAAGATCGATTTTCAGTATGTTTTGGGCCTGTATATTGAAAATACACTAACACGAAGTAGGCATGTACAAATCGATTCTGGGAAACCAAAATATCGAATTTTCGGGTGTTTTGGGCCTGAATTTGAGATATCGACTTTGGGCACCTAAAATATCGATTTTGAGCATGTTTTGGGTCTGTATCTTGAAAACATTCCAACTAGTAGTAGGCTTGTGCAGATCGCTTCTAGGACCCAAAATTACCGAATTTTAGGGTGTTTTGAGCCTGAATTTGAGATATAAACGGGTACAGAAGATGCATGCACATATCGACTTTGGACAATAAAAATATCGATTTTTAGCATGTTTTGGGCCTGTATTTTGAAAATACTCTAACACTGAGTAGGCAAGTACAGATCGCTTCTGGGACCCAAAAATATCGAATTTTCGGGTGTTTGGAGCCTGAATTTGAGATATAAACGGGTACAGAAGATGCATGCACATATTGACTCTTGACACCTAAAATATCGATTTTCAGCATGTTTTGGGCCTGTAATTTGAAAATACTCTAACACGGAGTAGGCAAGTTCAGATCGCTTCTAGGGACCACAATTATTGAATTTTCGGGTGTTTGGAGCCTGAATTTGAGATATAAACAGGTACTTAAGATGCATGCACATATCGACTTTTGGGCACCTAAAATATCGATTTTGAGCATGTTTTGGGTCTGTATCTTGAAAACATTCTAACTAGGAGTAGGCATGTACTGATCGCTTCTAGGACCCAAAAATACCGAATTTTCGAGTGTTTTGAGCCTGAATTTGAGATATAAACGGTTACAGAAGATGCATGCACATATCGACTTTGGACACTTAAAATATCGATTTTTAGCATGTTTTGAGCCTATATTTTGAAAACATTCTAGCATTGAGTAGGCATGTACAGATCGCTTCTGGGACCCAAATCTATCGAATTTTCGGGTGTTTTGAGGTAGAATTTGGGATATAAACGGGTGCAGAAGATGCATACACATATTGACTTTGGTCACCTAAAATATCGATTTTCAGCATGTTTTGGGCCTGTATTTTGAAAATACTCTAACACGGAGTAGGCAAGTAGAGATCGCTTCTGGGACCCAAAAATATCGAATTTTCGGGTGTTTGGAGCCTGAATTTGAGATATAAAAGGGTACAGTAGATGCATCCACATATCGACTTTTGGGCACCTAAAAGATCGATTTTCAGTATGTTTTGGGCCTGTATATTGAAAATACACTAACACGAAGTAGGCATGTACAAATCGATTCTGGGACCCCAAAATATCGAATTTTCGGGTGTTTTGGGCCTGAAATTGAGATATCGACTTTGGGCACCTAAAATATCGATTTTGAGCATGTTTTGAGTCTGTATCTTGAAAACATTCCAACTAGTAGTAAGCTTGTACAGATCGCTTCTAGGACCCAAAAATACCGAATTTTAGGGTGTTTTGAGCTTGAATTTGAGATATAAATGGGTACAGAAGATGCATGCACATATCGACTTTGGACACTTAATATATCGATTTTTAGCATGTTTTGAGCCTATATTTTGAAAACATTCTAGCACTGAGTAGGCATGTACAGATCGCTTCTGGGATCCAAAAATATCGAATTTTCGGGTGTTTTGAGGTTGAATTTGGGATATAAACGGGTGCAGAAGATGCATACACATATTGGCTTTGGTCATCTAAAATATCGATTTTCAGCATGTTTTTGGCCTGTATTTTGAAAATACTCTAACACGGAGTAGGCATGTACAGATCGCTTCTGGAACCCCAAAATATCGAATTTTCGGGTGTTTTGGGCCTATATCTTGAAAATATTCTAGCACTGAGTAGGCATGTACAGATCGCTTCTGGGACCCCAAAATATAGAATTTTCGGGTATTTTGAGCCTGAATTTGAGATATAAACGGGTACAGAAGATGCACGCACATATCGACTTTTGGGCACCTAAATTATCGATTTTGAGCATGTTTTGGGTCTGTTTCTTGAAAACATTCTAACTAGGAGTAGGCATGTACAGTTCGTTTCTTGGACCCCAAAATATCGAATTTCCGGGTGTTTTGGGCCTGAATTTGAGATATAAACGGGTGCAGAAAATGCATGCGCATATTGACTTCGTTCACCTAAAATATCGATTTTCAGCATGTTTTGGGCCTGTATTTTGAAAACGTTCTAGCACTGAGTAGGCATGTACAGATCGCTACTGGGATCCAAAAATATCGAATTTTCGGGTGTTTGGAGGCTGAATTTGAGATATAAACGGGTACAGAAGATGCATCCACATATCGACTTTTGGGCACCTAAAAGATTGATTTTCAGTATGTTTTGGGCATGTATATTGAAAATACTCTAACACGGAGTAGGCATGTACAGATCGCTTCTGGGACCCCAAAATATCGAATTTTCGGGTTTTTTGGGCCTGAATTTGAGTTATCGACTTTGGGCACCTAAAATATTGATTTTTAGCATGTTTTGGGCCTATATCTTGAAAATATTCTAGTAATGAGTAGGCATGTACAGATCGCTTCTGGGACCCCAAAATATCGAATTTTCGGGTGTTTTGAGCCTGAATTTGAGATAGAAACGGGTACAGAAGATGCACGCACATATCGACTTTTGGGCACCTAAAATATCGATTTTTAGCTTGTTTTTAAGCCTATATTTTGAAAACATTCTAGCACTGAGTAGGCATGTACAGATCGCTTTTGGGACCCCAAAATATCGAATTTTTGGGTGTTTTAAGCCTGAATTTGAGATATAAACAGGTAATGAAGATGCATGCACATATCGACTTTTTGGCACCTAAAATATCGATTTTGAGCATGTTTTCGGTCTGTATCCTGAAAACATTCCAAATAGGAGTAGGCATGTACAGATCGCTTCTAGGACCCAAAAATACCGAATTTTAGGGTGTTTTGAGCCTGACTTTCAGATATAAACGGGTACAGAAGATGCATGCACATATCGACTTTGGACACTTAAAATATAGATTTTTAGCATGATTTGAGCCTATATTTTGAGAACGTTCTAGCACTGAGTAGGCATGTACAGATTGCTTCTGGGATCCAAAAATATCGAATTTTCGGGTGTTTTGAGGTTGAATTTGGGATATAAACGGGTGCAGAAGATGCATACACATATTGACTTTGGTCATCTAAAATATCGATTTTCAGCATGTTTTGGGCCTGTATTTTGAAAATACTCTAACACGGAGTAGGCAAGTACAGATCGCTTCTGGGACCCCAAAATAACGAATTTTCGGGTGTTTGGAGGCTGAATTTGAGATAGAAACGGGTACAGAAGATGAATCCACATATTGACTTTTGGGCACCTAAAAGATTGATTTTCAGTATGTTTTGGGCCTGTATATTGAAAATACTCTAACACGGAGTAGGCATGTACAGATCGCTTCTGGGACCCCAAAATATCGAATATTCGGGTGTTTTGGGCCTGAATTTGAGATATAAACGGATGCAGAAAATGCATGCACATATTGACTTTGTTCACCTAAAATATCGATTTTCAGCATGTTTTGGGCCTGTATTTTGAAAATACTCTAACACGGAGTAGGCATGTATACATCGCTTCTGGGACCCAAAAATATCGAATTTTCGGGTGTTTTGAGCCTGAATTTGAGATATAAACAGGTACTGAAGATGCATGCACATATCGACTTTTGGGCACCTAAAAAATCGATTTTGAGCATGTTTTGGGTGTGTATCTTTAAAACATTCTAACTAGGAGTAGGCATGTACAGATCGCTTCTAGGACCCAAAAATACCAAATTTTCGGGTGTTTTGAGCCTGAATTTGAGATATAAACGGGTACAGATGCATGCACATATCGACTTTGGACATTTAAAAAATCGATTTTTAGCATGTTTTGAGCCTATATTTTGAAAACTTTCTAGCACTGAGTAGGCAAGTACAGATCGCTTCTGGGACCCAAAAATATCGAATTTTCGGGTGTTTTGAGGTTGAATTTGAGATATAAACGAGTGCAGAAGATGCATGAATATATCGACTTTTGGGCACCTAAAATATCGATTTTGAGCATGTTTTGGGTCTGTATCTTGAAAACATTCCAACTAGGAGTAGGCATGTACAGATCGCTTCTAGGACCCTAAAATACCGAATTTTCGGGTGTTTTGAGCCTAAATTTGAGATATAAACGGGTACAGAAGATGCATGCACATATCGACTTTGGACACTTAAAATATCGATTTTTAGCATGTTTTGAGCCTATAATTTGAAAACATTCTAGCACTGAGTAGGCATGTACAGATCACTTCTGGGACCCCAAAATATCGAATTTTCGGGTGTTTTTAGCCTGAATTTGAGATATAAACGGGTACAGAAGATGCATGCACATATCGACTTTTGGGCACCTAAAAGATCGATTTTCAGTATGTTTTGGGTTTGTATTTTGAAAATACTCTAACACGGAGTAAGCATGTACAGATCGCTTCTGGGACCCAAAAATATCGAATTTTCGGGTGTTTTGGGCCTGAATTTGAGATATCGACTTTGGGCACCTAAAATATCGTTTTTTAGCATGTTTTGGGTAAATATTTTGAAAATATTCTAGCACCGAGTAGGCATGTACAGATCGCTTCTGGGACCCCAAAATATCGAATTTTCGGGTGTTTTGAGCCTGAATTTGAAATATAAACGGGTACAGAAAATGCATGCACATATTGACTTTGGGCACCAAAAATATCGATTTTCAGCATGTTTTGGGCCTGTATTTTGAAAATACTCTAACACGGAGTAGGCATCTACAGATCGCTTCTGCGACCCAAAAATATCGAATTTTTGGGTGTTTTGAGGTTGAATTTGGGATATAAACGGGTACAGAAGATACATTCACATATCGACTTTGGACACTTAAAATATCGATTTTTAGCATGTTTTGAGCCTATATTTTGAAAACATTCTAGCACTGAGTAGGCATGTACAGATCGCTTCTGGGACCCCAAAATATCGAATTTTTGGGTGTTTTGAGCCTGAATTTGAGATATAAACGGGTACAGAATATGCATGCACATATCGACTTTTGGGCACCTTAAATATCGATTTTGAGCATGTTTTGTGTCTGTATCTTGAAAACATTTTAACTAGGAGTAGGCATGTACAGATTGCTTCTAGGACCCAAAAATACTGAATTTTCTGGTGTTTTGAGCCTGAATTTGATATATAAACGGGTACAGAAGATGCATGCACAAATCGACTTTGGACACTTAAAATATCGATTTTTAGCATGTTTTGAGCCTATACTTTGAAAACATTCTAGCACTGAGTAGGCATGTACCGATCGTTTCTGGGACCCCAAAACATCGAATTTTCGGGTGTTTTGAGCATGAATTTGAGATATAAACAGGTATTGAAGATGCATGAATATATCGACTTTTGGGCACCTAAAATATCGATTTTGAGCATGTTTTGGGTCTGTATCTTGAAAACATTCCAACTAGGAGTAGGCATGTACAGATCGCTTCTAGGACCCAAAAATACCAAATTTTCGGGTGTTTTGAGCCTAAATTTGAGATATAAACGGGTACAGAAGATGCATGCACATATCGACTTTGGACACTTAAAATATCGATTTTTAGCATGTTTTGAGCCTATAATTTGAAAACATTCCAGCACTGAGTAGGCATGTACAGATCGCTTCTGGGACCCCAAAATATCGAATTTTCGGGTGTTTTTAGCCTGAATTTGAGATATAAACGGGTACAGAAGATGCATGCACATATCGACTTTTGGGCACCTAAAAGATCGATTTTCAGTATGTTTTGGGCTTGTATTTTGAAAAAACTCTAAAACGGAGTAGGCATGTACAGATCGCTTCTGGGACCCCAAAATATCGAATTTTCTGGTGTTTTGGGCCTGAATTTGAGATATCGACTTTGGGCAGCAAAAATATCGATTTTAAGCATGTTTTGGGCCTGTATTTTGAAAATACTATAACACAGAGTAGGCATGTACAGATCGCTTCTGGGACCCAAAAATATCGAATTTTCGGGTGTTTTGGGCCTGAATTTGAGATATCGACTTTGGGCACCTAAAATATCGATTTTTAGCATGTTTTGGGTAAATATTTTGAAAATATTCTAGCACCGAGTAGGCATGTACAGATCTCTTCTGGGACCCCAAAATATCGAATTTTCGGGTGTTTTGATCCTGAATTTGAAATATAAACGGGTACAGAAAATGCATGCACATATCGACTTTTGGGCACCTAAAAGATCGATTTTCAGTATGTTTTGGGCTTGTATTTTGAAAATACTCTAACACGGAGTAGGCATGTACAGATCGCTGCTGGGACCCAAAAATATCGAATTTTTGGGTGTTTTGAGGTTGAATTTGGGATATAAACGGGTACAAAAGATACATGCACATATCGACTTTGGACACTTAAAATATCGATTTTTAGCATGTTTTGAGCCTATGTTTTGAAAACATTCTAGCACTGAGTAGGCATGTACAGATCGCTTCTGGGACCCCAAAATATCGAATTTTTGGGTGTTTTGAGCATGAATTTGAGATATAAACGGGTACAGAATATGCATGCACATATCGACTTTTGGGCACCTAAAATATCGATTTTGAGCATGTTATGGGTCTGTATCTTGAAATCATTCCAACTAGGAGTAGGCATGTACAGATCGCTTCTAGGACCCTAAAATACCGAATTTTCGGGTGTTTTGAGCCTAAATTTGAGATATAAACGGGTACAGAAGATGCATGCACATATCGACTTTGGACACTTAAAATATCGATTTTTAGCATGTTTTGAGCCTATAATTTGAAAACATTCTAGCACTGAGTAGGCATGTACAGATCACTTCTGGGACCATAAAATATCGAATTTTAGGGTGTTTTGAGCCTGAATTTGAGATATAAACGGGTACAGAAAATGCATGCACATATCGACTTTGGACACTTAAAATATCGATTTTTAGCATGTTTTGAACCTATATTTCGAAAACGTTCTAGCACTGAGTAGGCATGTACAGATCGCTTCTGGGTTCCAAAAAAATCGAATTTTCGGGTGTTTTGAGGTTGAATTTGGGATATAAACAGGTGCAGAAGATGCATACACATATTGACTTTGGTCATCTAAAATATCGATTTTCAGCATGTTTTGGGCCTGTATTTTGAAAATACTCTAACACGGAGTAGGCATGTACAGATCGCTTCTGGGACCCCAAAATATCGAATTTTCGGGTGTTTTGGGCCTGAATTTGAGATATAAACGGGTGCAGAAAATGCATGGACATATTGACTTTGTTCACCTAAAATATCGATTTTTTAGCATGTTTTGGGCCAGTATTTTGAAAATACTCTAACACGGAGTAGGCATGTACACATCGCTACTGGGACCCAAAAATATCGAATTTTCTGGTGTTTTGAGCCTGAATTTGAGATATAAACAGGTACTGAAGATGCATGCACATATCGACTTTTGGGCACCTAAAATATCGATTTTGAGCATGTTTTGGGTGTGTATCTTTAAAACATTCTAACTAGGAGTAGGCATGTACAGATCGCTTCTAGGACACAAAAATACCGAATTTTCGGGTGTTTTGAACCTGAATTTGAGATATAAACGGGTACAGATGCATGCACATATCGACTTTGGACATTTAAAAAATCGATTTTTAGCATGTTTTGAGCCTATATTTTGAAAAAATTCTAGAACTGAGTAGGCATGTACAGATCGCTTCTGGGACCCAAAAATATCGAATTTTCGGGTGTTTTGAGGTTGAATTTGAGATATAAACGAGTTCAGAAGATGCATACACATATTGACTTTGGGCACCTAAAATAGCGCTTTTCTGCATGTTTTGGGCTTGTATCTGAGTAGGCATGCACATATCGCTTCTGGGACCCCAAAATATCGAATTTTCGGGTGTTTGGAGCCTAAATTTGAGATATAAACGGGTAAAGAAGATGCATGCACAAATCGACTTTTGGGCACCTAAAAGATCAATTTTCAATATGTTTTGGCCCTGTATTTTGAAAATGCTCTAAGACGGAGTAGGCATGTACAGTTCGCTTCTGGGACCCCAAAATATCGAATTTTCGGGTGTTTTGGGCCTGAATTTGAGATATAAACGGGTGCAGAAGATGCATACACATATTGACTTTGGTCACGTAAAATATCGATTTTCAGCATGTTTTGGGCTTGTATTTTGAAAATACTCTAACACGGATTAGGGAAGAACAGATCGCTTCTGGGACCCCAAAATATCGAATTTTCGGGTGTTTGGAGCCTGAATTTGAGATATAAACGGGTACAGAAGATGCATCCACATATCGACTTTTGGGCACCTAAAAGAACGATTTTCAGTATGTTTTGGGCCTGTATATTGAAAATACTCTAACACGGAGTAGGCATGTACAGATCGCTTCTGGGACCCCAAAATATCGAATTTTCTGGTGTTTTGAACCTGAATTTGAGATATCGACTTTGGGCACCTAAAATATCGATTTTAAGCATGTTTTGGGCCTGTATTTTGAAAATACTCTAACACGGAGTAGGCATGTACAGATCGCTTCTGGGACCCAAAAATATCGAATTTTCGGGTGTTTTGGGCCTGAATTTGAGATATCGACTTTGGGCACCTAAAATATCGTTTTTTAGCATTTTTTGGGCCCATATTTTGAAAATATTCTAGCACTAAGTAGGCATGTACAGATCACTTCTGGGACCCCAAAATATCGAATTTTCGGGTGTTTTGAGCCTGAATTTGAGATATAAACGGGTACAGATGATGCATGCGCATATCGACTTTGGACACTTAAAATATTGATTTTTAGCATGTTTTGAGCCTATATTTTGAAAACTTTCTAGCACTGAGTAGGCATGTACAGATCGCTTCTAGGACGCAAAAATACCGAATTTTCGGGTGTTTTGAGGTTGAATTTGAGATATAAACGAGTGCAGAAGATGCATACACATATTGACTTTGGGCACCTAAAATATCGATTTTTAGCATGTTTTGGGCCTGTATTTTGAAAATACTCTAACACTGAGTAGGCAAGTACAGATTGCTTCTGGGACCCGAAATAATCGAATTTTCGGGTGTTTGGAGACTGAATTTGAGATATAAAAGGGTACAGAAGATGCATCCACATATCGACTTTTGGGCACCTAAAAGATCGATTTTTAGTATGTTATGGGCCTGTATATTGAAAATACACTAACACGGAGTAGGCATGTACAAATCAATTCTGGGACCCCAAAATATCGAATTTTCGGGTGTTTTGGGCCTGAATTTGAGATATTGACTTTGGGCACCTAAAATATCGATTTTTAGCATGTTTTGGGACTATATTTTGAAAATATTCTAGCACCGAGTAGGCATGTACAGATCGCTTCTGGGACCCCAAAATATCGAATTTTCGAGTGTTTTGAGCCTGAATTTGAAATATAAACGGGTACAGAAAATGCATGCACATATTGACTTTGGGAACCAAAAATATCGATTTTCAGCATGTTTTGGGCCTGTATTTTGAAAATACTCTAACACGGAGTAGGCATCTACAGATCGCTTCTGCGACCCAAAAATATCGAATTTTTGGGTGTTTTGAGGTTGAATTTGGGATATAAACGAGTACAGAAGATACATACCCATATCGACTTTGGACACTTAAAATATCGATTTTTAGCATGTTTTGAGCCTATATTTTGAAAACATTCTAGCACTGAGTAGGCATGTACAGATCGCTTCTGGGACCCCAAAATATCGAATTTTTGGGTGTTTTGAGCCTGAATTTGAGATATAAACGGGTACAGAATATGCATGCACATATCGACTTTTGGGCACCTTAAATATCGATTTTGAGCATGTTTTGAGTCTGTATCGTGAAAACATTTTAACTAGGAGTAGGCATGTACAGATTGCTTCTAGGACCCAAAAATACTGAATTTTCGGGTGTTTTGAGCCTGAATTTGATATATAAACGGGTACAGAAGATGCATGCACATATTGACTTTGGACACTTAAAATATCGATTTTTAGCATGTTTTGAGCCTATAATTTGAAAACATTCCAGCACTGAGTAGGCATGTACAGATCGCTTCTGGGACCCCAAAAAATCTAATTTTCGGGTGTTTTTAGCCTGAATTTGAGATATAAACGGGTACAGAAGATGCATGCACATATCGACTTTTGGGCACCTAAAAGATCGATTTTCAGTATGTTTTGGGCTTGTATTTTGAAAAAACTCTAACACGGAGTAGGCATGTACAGATCGCTTCTGGGACCCCAAAATATCGAATTTTCTGGTGTTTTGGGCCTGAATTTGAGATATCGACTTTGGGCACCTAAAATATCGATTTTAAGCATGTTTTGGGCCTGTATTTTGAAAATACTCTAACACGGAGTAGGCATGTACAGATCGCTTCTGGGACCCAAAAATATCGAATTTTCGGGTGTTTTGGGCCTGAATTTGAGATATCGGCTTTGGGCACCTAAAATATCGATTTTTAGCATGTTTTGGGTAAATATTTTAAAAATATTCTAGCACCGAGTAGGCATGTACAGATCGCTTCTGGGACCCCAAAATATCGAATTTTCGGGTGTTTTGAGCCTGAATTTGAGATATAAACGGGTACAGAAGATGCATGCGCATATCGACTTTGGACACTTAAAATATCGATTTTCAGCATGTTTTGAGCCTATATTTTGAAATTTTTCTAGCACTGAGTAGGCGTGTACAGATCGCTTCTAGGACGCAAAAATACCGAATTTTCGGGTGTTTTGAGGTTGAATTTGAGATATAAACGAGTGCAGAAGATGCATACACATATTGACTCTGGACACCTAAAATATCGATTTTCAGCATGTTTTGGGCCTGTAATTTGAAATTCTCTAACACGGAGTAGGCAAGTACAGATCGCTTCTAGGACCCACAAATATCGAATTTTCGGGTGTTTTGAGCCTGAATTTGAGATATAAACAGGTACTTAAGATGCATGCACATATCGACTTTTGGGCACCTAAAATATCGATTTTGAGCATGTTTTGGGTCTGTATCTTGAAAACATTCTAACTAGGAGTAGGCATGTACTGATCGCTTCTAGGACCCAAAAATACCGAATTTTCGAGTGTTTTGAGCCTGAATTTGAGATATAAACGGGTACAGAAGATGCATGCGCATATCGACTTTGGACACTTAAAATATCGATTATTATCATGTTTTGAGCCTATATTTTGAAAACATTCTAGCACTGAGTAGGCATGTACAGATCGCTTCTAGGACCCAAATATATCGAATTTTCGGGTGTTTTGAGGTTGAATTTGGGATATAAACGGGTGCAGAAGATGCATACACATATTGACTTTGGTAACCTAAAATATCGATTTTCAGCTTGTTTTGGGCCTGTATTTTGAAAATACTCTAACACTGAGTAGGCAAGTACAGATTGCTTCTGGGACCCCAAATAATCGAATTTTCGGGTGTTTGGAGCCTGAATTTGAGATATAAAAGGGTACAAAAGATGCATCCACATATCGACTTTTGGGCATCTAAAAGATCGATTTTTAGTATGTTATGGGCCTGTATATTGAAAATACACTAACACGGAGTAGGCATGTACAAATCAATTCTGGGACCCCAAAATATCGAATTTTCGGGTGTTTTGGGCCTGAATTTGAGATATCGACTTTGGGCACCTAAAATATCGATTTTTAGCATGTTTTGGGACTATATTTTGAAAATATTCTAGCATTGAGTAGGCATGTACAGATCGCATGTGGGTCCCCAAAATATCGAATTTTGGGGTGTTTTTGAGCCTGAATTTGAGATAGAAAACGGGTACAGAAGATGCATGCACATATCGACTTTCGGGCACCTAAAATATCCATTTTGAGCATGTTTTGTGTATGTATCTTGAAAACATTCTAACTAGGAGTAGGCATGCACAGATCGCTTCTAGGACCCAAAAATATCGAATTTTCGGGTGTTTTGAGGTTGAATTTGAGATATAAACGGGTATAGAAGATGCATGCACAAATCTACTTTTGGGCACCTAAAATATCGATTTTCAGCATGTTTTGGGCCTGTATCTGAGTAGGCATGTACAGATTGCTTCTGGGACCCCAAAATATCGAATTTTCGGGTGTTTGGAGCCTGAATTTGAGATATAAACGGGTACAGAAGATGCATGCACATATCGTCTTCTGGTCACCTAAAATATCGATTTTCTGTATGTTTTGGGCTTGTATTTTGAAAATACTCTAACACGGAGTAGGCATGTACAGATCGCTTCTGGGACCTCAAAATATCGAATTTTCCGGTGTTTTGGGCCTGAATTTGAGAAATCGACTTTGGTCACCTAAAATATCGATTTTTAGCATGTTTTGGGCCTATATTTTGAAAATATTCTAGCTCTGAGTAGGCATGTACAGATCGCTTCTGGGACCCCAAAATATCGAATTTTCTTGTGTTTTGAGCCTGAATTTGAGATATAAACAGGTACTGAAAATGCATGCACATATCGACTTTTGGGCACCTAAAATATCGATTTTCGGTATGTATTAGGCCAGTATTTTGAAAATACTCTAACACGGAGTAAGCATGTACAGATCGCTTCTGGGACCATAAAATGTCGAATTTTCGGGGGTTTTGGGCCTAAATTTGATATATAAACGAGTGCAGAAGATGCATACACATATTGATTTTGGGCACCTAAAATAGCGATTTTCTGCATGTTTTGGGCTTGTATCTGAGTAGGAATGTACATATCGCTTCTGGGACCCCAAAATATAGAATTTTCGGGTGTTTGGAGCCTAAATTTGAGATATAAACGGGTAAAGAAGATGCATGCACAAATCGACATTTGGGCACCTAAAAGATCGATTTTCAGTATGTTTTGGCCCTGTATTTTGAAAATGCTCTAATACGGAGTAGGCACGTACAGTTCGCTTCCGGGACCCCAAAATATCGAATTTTCGGGTTTTTTGGGCCTGAATTTGAGATATAAACGGGTGCAGAAGATGCATACACATATTGACTTTGGTCACGTAAAATATCGATTTTCAGCATGTTTTGGGCTTGTATTTTGAAAATACTCTAACACGGATTAGGGAAGAACAGATCGCTTCTGGGACCCCAAAATATCGAATTTTCGGGTGTTTGGAGCCTGAATTTGAGATATAAACGGGTACAGAAGATGCATCCACATATCGACTTTTGAGCACCTAAAAGAACGATTTTCAGTATGTTTTGGGCCTGTATATTGAAAATACTCTAACACAGAGTAGGCATGTACAGATCGCTTCTGGGACCCCAAAATATCGAATTTTCTGGTGTTTTGAGCCTGAATTTGAGATATCGACTTTGGGCACCTAAAATATCGATTTTAAGCATGTTTTGGGCCTCTATTTTGAAAATACTATAACACGGAGTAGGCATGTACAGATCGCTTCTGGGACCCAAAAATATCGAATTTTCGGGAGTTTTGGGCCTGAATTTGAGATATCGACTTTGAGCACCTAAAATATCGATTTTTAGCATGTTTTGGGTAAATATTTTGAAAATATTCTATCACTGAGTAGGCATGTACAGATCACTTCTGGGACCCCAAAATATCGAATTTTCGGGTGTTTTGAGCCTGAATTTGAGATATAAACGGGTACAGAAGATGCATGTACATATCGACTTTGGACACTTAAAATATCGATTTTTAGCATGTTTTGAGCCTATATTTTGAAAACTTTCTAGCACTAAGTAGGCATGTACAGATCGCTTCTAGGACGCAAAAATACCGAATTTTCGGGTGTTTTGAGGTTGAATTTGAGATATAAACGAGTGCAGAAGATGCATACACATATTGACTCTGGACACCTAAAATATCGATTTTCAGCATGTTTTGGGCCTGTAATTTGAAAATACTCTAACACGGAGTAGGCAAGTACAGATCGCTTCTAGGACCCACAAATATCGAATTTTCGGGTATTTTGAGCCTGAATTTGAGATATAAATAGGTACTTAAGATGCATGCACATATCGACTTTTGGGCACCTAAAATATCGATTTTGAGCATGTTTTGGGTCTGTATCTTGAAAAAATTCTAACTAGGAGTAGGCATGTACTGATCGCTTCTAGGACCCAAAAATACCGAATTTTCGAGTGTTTTGAGCCTGAATTTGAGATATAAACGGGTACAGAAGATGCATGCACATATCGACTTTGGACACTTAAAATATCGATTTTTAGCATGTTTTGAGCCTATATTTTGAAAACATTCTAGCACTGAGTAGGCATGTACAGATCGCTTCTAGGACCCAAATATATCGAATTTTCGGGTGTTTTGAGGTTGAATTTGGGATATAAACGGGTGCAGAAGATGCATACACATATTGACTATGGTCACCTAAAATATCGATTTTCAGCATGTTTTGGGCCTGTATTTTGAAAATACTCTAACACTGAGTAGGCAAGTACAGATTGCTTCTGGGACTCCAAAATGTCCAATTTTCGGGTGTTTGGAGCCTGAATTTGAGATATAAAAGGGTACAGAAGATGCATCCACATATCGACTTTTGGGCACCTAAAAGATCGATTTTCAGTATGTTATGGGCCTGTATATTGAAAATACACGAACATGGAGTAGGCATGTACAAATCGATACTGGGACCCCAAAATATCGAATTTTCGGGTGTTTTGGTCCTGAATTTGAGATATCGACTTTTGAGCACCTAAAAGATCGATTTTTAGTATGTTTTGGGCTTGTATTTTGAAAATACTCTAACACGGAGTAGGCATGTACAGTTCGCTTCTGGGACCCCAAAATATCGAATTTTCGGGTTTTTTGGGCCTGAATTTGAGATATCGACTTTGGGCACCTATAATTTCGATTTTTAGCATTTTTTGGGCCCATATTTTGAAAATATTCTAGCACTAAGTAGGCATGTACAGATCACTTCTGGGACCCCAAAATATCGAATTTTCGGGTGTTTTGAGCCTGAATTTGAGATATAAACGGGTACAGAAGATGCATGCGCATATCGACTTTGGACACTTAAAATATTGATTTTTAGCATGTTTTGAGCCTATATTTTGAAAACTTTCTAGCACTGAGTAGGCATGTACAGATCGCTTCTAGGACGCAAAAATACCGAATTTTCCGGTTTTTTGAGGTTGAATTTGAGATATAAACGAGTGCAGAAGATGCATACACATATTGACTTTGGGCACCTAAAATATCGATTTTTAGCATGTTTTGGGCCTGTATTTTGAAAATACTCTAACACTGAGTAGGCAAGTACAGATTGCTTCTGGGACCCGAAATAATCGAATTTTCGGGTGTTTGGAGCCTGAATTTGAGATATAAAAGGGTACAGAAGATGCATCCACATATCGACTTTTGGGCACCTAAAAGATCGATTTTTAGTATGTTATGGGCCTGTATATTGAAAATACACTAACACGGAGTAGGCATGTACAAATCAATTCTGGGACCCCAAAATATCGAATTCTCGGGTGTTTTGGGCCTGAATTTGAGATATTGACTTTGGGCACCTAAAATATCGATTTTTAGCATGTTTTGGGACTATATTTTGAAAATATTCTAGCACTGAGTAGGCATGTACAAATCGCATGTGGGACCCCAAAATATGGAATTTTCGGGTTTTTTGAGCCTGAATTTGAGATATAACGGGCACAGAAGATGCATGCACATATCGACTTTTGGGCACCTAAAATATCGATTTTGAGCATGTTTTGGGTATGTATCTTGAAAACATTCTAACTAGGAGTAGGCATGCACAGATCGCTTCTAGGACCCACAAATATCGAATTTTCGGGTGTTTTGAGGTTCATTTTGGGATATTAACGGGTGCAGAAGATGCATACACATATTGATTTTGGACACCTAAAATATCGATTTTCAGCATGTTTTGGGCCTGTATCTGAGTAGGCATGTACAGATTGCTTCTGGGACCCCAAAATATCGAATTTTCCGGTGTTTTGGGCCTGAATTTGAGATATCGACTTTGGTCACCTAAAATATCGATTTTTTGCATGTTTTGGGCCTATATATTGAAAATATTCTAGCTCAGAGTAGGCATGTACAGATCGCTTCTGGGACCCCAAAATATCGAATTTTCGGGTGTATTTAAGTGGAATTTGGGATATAAACGTGCGCAGATGATGCATACACATATTGACTTTGGTCAACTAAAATATCGATTTTCAGCATGTTTTGGGCCTGTATTTTGAAAAAATTCTGACTAGGAGTAGGCATGTACAGATCGCTTCTAGGACCCAAAAATACCGAATTTTTGGGTGTTTGAGCCTGAATTTGAGATATAAACAGGTACTTAAGATGCATGCACATATCGACTTTTGAGCACCTAAAATATCGATTTTGAGCATGTTTTGGGTCTGTATCTTGAAAACATTCTAACTAGGAGTAGGCATGTACTGATCGCTTCTATGACCCAAAAATACCGAATTTTCGGGTGTTTTGAGCCTGAATTTGAGATATAAACGGGTACAGAAGATGCATGAACATATCGACTTTGGACACTTAAAATATCGATTTTTAGCTTGTTTTGACCCTATAATTTGAAAACATTCTAGCACTGAGTAGGCATGTACAGATAGCTTCTGGGACCCAAAAATATCGAATTTTCGGGTGTTTTGAGGATAAATTTGAGATATAAACGAGTGCAGAAGATGCATACACATATTGACCTTGTGCACCTAAAATATCGATTTTTAGCATGTTTTGGGCCTGTATTTAAAAAATACTCTAACACGGAGTAGGCATGTACAAATCGCTTCTGGGACCAAAAAATATCGAATTTTTGGGTGTTTAGGGCCTGAATTTGAGATATAAACGGGTGCAGAAGAAGCATACACATATTGACTTTGGTCACCTAAAATATCGATTTTCAGCATGTTTTGGGCCTGTATATTGAAAATACTCTAACACGGAGTAGGCATGTACAGATCGCTTCTGGGACCCCAAAATATCGAATTTTTGGGTGTTTTGGGCCTGAATTTGAGATATCGACTTTGGGGACCTAAAATATCGATTTTTAGCATGTTTTGTGCTTGTATTTTGAAAATACTCTAACAAGGAGTAGGCATGTACAGATCACTTCTGGGACCCAAAAATATCGAATTTTCGGGTGTTTTGGGCCTGAATTTGAGATATCGACTTTGGGCACCTAAAATATCGATTTCTAGCATGTTTCGGGCCAATATTTTGAAAATATTCTAGCATCTAGTAGGCATGTACAGATTGCTTCTGGGACCCCAAAATATCGAATTTTCGGGTGTTTTGAGCCTGAATTTGAAATATAAACGAGTAGAGAAAATGCATGCACATATTGACCTTGGGCACCAAAAATATCGATTTTCAGCTTGTTTTGGGCCTGTATTTTGAAAATACTCTAACAAGGAGTAGGCATGTACAGATCGCTTCTGGGACCCAAAAATATCGAATTTTCGGGTGTCTTGAGGTTGAATTTGGGATATAAGCGGGCACAGAAGATACATGCACTTATCGACTTTGGACACATAAAATATCGATTTCTAGCATGTTTTGAGCCTATATTTTGAAAACATTCTAGCACTGAGTAGGCATGTACAAATCGCTTCTGGGACCCAAAAATATCGAATTTTCGTGTGTTTTGGGCCTGAATTTGAGATATCGACTTTGGGCACCTAAAATATCGATTTTTATTATGTTTTGGGGCTGTATTTTAAAAATACTCTAGCATGTAGTAGGCATGTACAGATCGCTTCTGGGACACAAAAATATCAAATTTTCGGGTGTTTTTGGCCTGAATTTGAGATATCGACTTTGGGCACCTAAAATATCGATTTTGAGCATGTTTTGATTCTGTATCTTGAAAACATTCTAACTAGGAGTAGGCATGTACAGATCGCTTCTAGGACCCAAAAATACCGAATTTTCGGGTGTTTTGAGCCAGAATTTGAGATATAAACGGGTACAGAAGATACATGCACATATCGACTTTGGACACTTAAAATATCGATTTTTAGCATGTTTTGAGCCTATCTTTTGAAAACGTTTTAGCACTGAGTAGGCATGTACAGATCGCTTCTGAAATCCAAAAATATCGAATTTTCGGGTGTTTTGTGGTTGAATTTGGGATATAAACGGGTTCAGTATATGCATGCACATATCGACTTTTTGGCACCTAAAATATCGATTTTCAGCATGTTTTGGGTCTGTATCTTGAAAACATTCCAACTAGGAGTAGACATGTACAGATCACTTCTAGGACCCAAAAATACCGATTTTTCGGGTGTTTTGAGCCTGAATTTGAATTATAAACGGGTACAGAAGATGCATGCACATATCGACTTTGTACACTTAAAATATTGGTTTTTAGCATGTTTTAAGCCTATATTTTGAAAACGTTCTAGCACTGAGTAGGCATGTACAGATTGCTTGTGGGATCCAAAAATATCGAATTTTCGGGTGTTTTGTGGTTGAATTTAAGATATAAACGTGTGCAGAAGATGCATACACATATTGACTTTGGTCATCTAAATTATCGATTTTCAGCATGTTTTGGGCCTGTATTTTGAAAATACTCTAACACGGAGTGGGCAAGTACAGATCGATTCTGGGACCCCAAAATAACGAATTTTCGGGTGTTTGCAGGCTGAATTTGAGATATAAACGGGTACAGAAGATGAATCCACATATCGACTTTTGGGCTCCTAAAAGATTGATTTTCAGTATGTTTTATGCCTGTATATTGAAAATACTCTAACACGGAGTAGGCATGTACAGATCGCTTCTGGGACCCCAAAATATCGAATTTTTGGGTGTTTTGGGCCTGAATTTGAGATATCGACTTTGGGCACCTAAAATATCGATTTTTTAGCATGTTTTGGGCCTGTATTTTGAAAATACTCTAACACGGAGTAGGCATGTACAGATCGCTTCTGGGACCCAAAAATATCGAATTTTCGGGTGTTTTGGGCCTGAATTTAAGATACCGACTTTGGGCACCAAAAATATCGATTTCTAGCATGTTTTGGACCAATATTTTGAAAATATTCTAGCACCTAGTAGGCATGTACAGATTGCTTCTGGGACCCCAAAATATAGAATTTTCGGGTGTTTTGAGCCTGAATTTGAAATATAAACGGGTAGAGAAAATGGATGCACATATTGACTTTGGGCACCAAAAATATTGATTTTCAGCATGTTTTGGGCCTGTATTTTGAAAATACTCTAACAAGGAGTAGGCATGTACAGATCGCTTCTGGGACCCAAAAATATCGAATTTTCGGGTGTCTTGAGGTTGAATTTGGGATATAAACGGGCACAGAAGATACATGCACTTATCGACTTTGGATACTTAAAATATCGATTTTTAGCACGTTTTGAGCCTATATTTTGAAAACATTCTAGCACTGAGTAGGCATGTACAGATCGCTTCTGGGACCCCAAAATATCGAATTTTCGGGTGTTTTGGGCCTGAATTTGAGATATTGACTTTGGGCACCTAAAATATCGATTTTTAGCATGTTTTAGGCCTGTATTTTGAAAATACTCTAACACGGAGTAGGCATGTACAGATCGCTTCTGGGACCCAAAAATATCAAATTTTCGGGTGTTTTGGGCCTGAATTTGAGATATCGACATAGGGCACCTAAAATATCGATTTTGAGCATGTTTTGGGTCTGTTTCTTGAAAACATTCTAACTAGGAGTAGGCATGTACAGATCGCTTCTAGGACCCAAAAATACCGAATTTTCGGGGATTTTGAGCCTGAATTTGAGATATAAACGGGTACAGAAGATATATGCACATATCGACTTTGGACACTTAAAATATCGATTTTTAGCATGTTTTGAGCCTATATTTTGAAAACATTCTAGCACTGAGTAGGCATGTACAGATCGCTTCTGGGACCCCTAAATATCGAATTTTCGGGTGTTTTGAGCCTGAATTTGAGATATAAACAGGTAATGAAGATGCATGCACATATCGACTTTTTGGCACCTAAAATATCGATTTTGAGCATGTTTTGGGTCTGTATCTTGAAAACATTCCAACTAGGAGTAGGCATGTACAGATCGCTTCTAGGACTCAAAAATACCGAATTTTCGGGTGTTTTGAGCCTGAATTTGAGATATAAACGGGTACAGAAGATGCATGCACATATCGACTTTGGACACTTAAAATATCGATTTTTAGCATGTTTTGAGCCTATATTTTGAAAACGTTCTAGCACTGAGTAGGCATGTACAGATCGCTTCTGGGATCCAAAAATATCGAATTTTCGGGTGTTTTGTAGTTGAATTTGGGATATAAACGGGTGCAGATGATGAATACACATATTGACTTTGGACACCTAAAATATCGATTTTTAGCATGTTTTGGGCCTGTATTTTGAAAATACTCTAACACGGAGTAGGCATGTACAGATCGCTTCTGGGACCCAAAAATATCGAATTTTCGGGTGTTTTTGGCCTGAATTTGAGATATCGACTTAGGGCACCTATAATTTCGATTTTTAGCATTTTTTGGGCCCATATTTTGAAAATATTCTAGCACTAAGTAGGCATGTACAGATCACTTCTGGGACCCCAAAATATCGAATTTTCGGGTGTTTTGAGCCTGAATTTGAGATATAAACGGGTACAGAAGATGCATGCGCATATCGACTTTGGACACTTAAAATATTGATTTTTAGCATGTTTTGAGCCTATATTTTGAAAACTTTCTAGCACTGAGTAGGCATGTCCAGATCGCTTCTAGGACGCAAAAATACCGAATTTTCGGGTGTTTTGAGGTTGAATTTGAGATATAAACGAGTGCAGAAGATGCATACACATATTGACTTTGGGCACCTAAAATATCGATTTTTAGCATGTTTTGGGCCTGTATTTTGAAAATACTCTAACACTGAGTAGGCAAGTACAGATTGCTTCTGGGACCCGAAATAATCGAATTTTCGGGTGTTTGGAGCCTGAATTTGAGATATAAAAGGGTACAGAAGATGCATCCACATATCGACTTTTGGGCACCTAAAAGATCGATTTTTAGTATGTTATGGGCCTGTATATTGAAAATACACTAACACGGAGTAGGCATGTACAAATCAATTCTGGGACCCCAAAATATCGAATTCTCGGGTGTTTTGGGCCTGAATTTGAGATATTGACTTTGGGCACCTAAAATATCGATTTTTAGCATGTTTTGGGACTATATTTTGAAAATATTCTAGCACTGAGTAGGCATGTACAAATCGCATGTGGGACCCCAAAATATGGAATTTTCGGGTTCTTTGAGCCTGAATTTGAGATATAACGGGCACAGAAGATGCATGCACATATCGACTTTTGGGCACCTAAAATATCGATTTTGAGCATGTTTTGGGTATGTATCTTGAAAACATTCTAACTAGGAGTAGGCATGCACAGATCGCTTCTAGGACCCACAAATATCGAATTTTCGGGTGTTTTGAGGTTCATTTTGGGATATTAACGGGTGCAGAAGATGCATACACATATTGATTTTGGACACCTAAAATATCGATTTTCAGCATGTTTTGGGCCTGTATCTGAGTAGGCATGTACAGATTGCTTCTGGGACCCCAAAATATCGAATTTTCCGGTGTTTTGGGCCTGAATTTGAGATATCGACTTTGGTCACCTAAAATATCGATTTTTTGCATGTTTTGGGCCTATATATTGAAAATATTCTAGCTCAGAGTAGGCATGTACAGATCGCTTCTGGGACCCCAAAATATCGAATTTTCGGGTGTATTTAAGTGGAATTTGGGATATAAACGTGCGCAGATGATGCATACACATATTGACTTTGGTCAACTAAAATATCGATTTTCAGCATGTTTTGGGCCTGTATTTTGAAAAAATTCTAACTAGGAGTAGGCATGTACAGATCGCTTCTAGGACCCAAAAATACCGAATTTTTGGGTGTTTGAGCCTGAATTTGAGATATAAACAGGTACTTAAGATGCATGCACATATCGACTTTTGAGCACCTAAAATATCGATTTTGAGCATGTTTTGGGTCTGTATCTTGAAAACATTCTAACTAGGAGTAGGCATGTACTGATCGCTTCTATGACCCAAAAATACCGAATTTTCGGGTGTTTTGAGCCTGAATTTGAGATATAAACGGGTACAGAAGATGCATGAACATATCGACTTTGGACACTTAAAATATCGATTTTTAGCTTGTTTTGACCCTATAATTTGAAAACATTCTAGCACTGAGTAGGCATGTACAGATAGCTTCTGGGACCCAAAAATATCGAATTTTCGGGTGTTTTGAGGATAAATTTGAGATATAAACGAGTGCAGAAGATGCATACACATATTGACCTTGTGCACCTAAAATATCGATTTTTAGCATGTTTTGGGCCTGTATTTTAAAAATACTCTAACACGGAGTAGGCATGTACAAATCGCTTCTGGGACCAAAAAATATCGAATTTTTGGGTGTTTAGGGCCTGAATTTGAGATATAAACGGGTGCAGAAGAAGCATACACATATTGACTTTGGTCACCTAAAATATCGATTTTCAGCATGTTTTGGGCCTGTATATTGAAAATACTCTAACACGGAGTAGGCATGTACAGATCGCTTCTGGGACCCCAAAATATCGAATTTTTGGGTGTTTTGGGCCTGAATTTGAGATATCGACTTTGGGGACCTAAAATATCGATTTTTAGCATGTTTTGTGCTTGTATTTTGAAAATACTCTAACACGGAGTAGGCATGTACAGATCACTTCTGGGACCCAAAAATATCGAATTTTCGGGTGTTTTGGGCCTGAATTTGAGATATCGACTTTGGGCACCTAAAATATCGATTTCTAGCATGTTTCGGGCCAATATTTTGAAAATATTCTAGCATCTAGTAGGCATGTACAGATTGCTTCTGGGACCCCAAAATATCGAATTTTCGGGTGTTTTGAGCCTGAATTTGAAATATAAACGAGTAGAGAAAATGCATGCACATATTGACCTTGGGCACCAAAAATATCGATTTTCAGCTTGTTTTGGGCCTGTATTTTGAAAATACTCTAACAAGGAGTAGGCATGTACAGATCGCTTCTGGGACCCAAAAATATCGAATTTTCGGGTGTCTTGAGGTTGAATTTGGGATATAAGCGGGCACAGAAGATACATGCACTTATCGACTTTGGACACATAAAATATCGATTTCTAGCATGTTTTGAGCCTATATTTTGAAAACATTCTAGCACTGAGTAGGCATGTACAAATCGCTTCTGGGACCCAAAAATATCGAATTTTCGTGTGTTTTGGGCCTGAATTTGAGATATCGACTTTGGGCACCTAAAATATCGATTTTTATTATGTTTTGGGGCTGTATTTTAAAAATACTCTAGCATGTAGTAGGCATGTACAGATCGCTTCTGGGACACAAAAATATCAAATTTTCGGGTGTTTTTGGCCTGAATTTGAGATATCGACTTTGGGCACCTAAAATATCGATTTTGAGCATGTTTTGGGTCTGTATCTTGAAAACATTCTAACTAGGAGTAGGCATGTACAGATCGCTTCTAGGACCCAAAAATACCGAATTTTCGGGTGTTTTGAGCCAGAATTTGAGATATAAACGGGTACAGAAGATACATGCACATATCGACTTTGGACACTTAAAATATCGATTTTTAGCATGTTTTGAGCCTATCTTTTGAAAACGTTTTAGCACTGAGTAGGCATGTACAGATCGCTTCTGAAATCCAAAAATATCGAATTTTCGGGTGTTTTGTGGTTGAATTTGGGATATAAACGGGTTCAGTATATGCATGCACATATCGACTTTTTGGCACCTAAAATATCGATTTTCAGCATGTTTTGGGTCTGTATCTTGAAAACATTCCAACTAGGAGTAGACATGTACAGATCGCTTCTAGGACCCAAAAATACCGATTTTTCGGGTGTTTTGAGCCTGAATTTGAATTATAAACGGGTACAGAAGATGCATGCACATATCGACTTTGTACACTTAAAATATTGGTTTTTAGCATGTTTTAAGCCTATATTTTGAAAACGTTCTAGCACTGAGTAGGCATGTACAGATTGCTTGTGGGATCCAAAAATATCGAATTTTCGGGTGTTTTGTGGTTGAATTTAAGATATAAACGTGTGCAGAAGATGCATACACATATTGACTTTGGTCATCTAAATTATCGATTTTCAGCATGTTTTGGGCCTGTATTTTGAAAATACTCTAACACGGAGTGGGCAAGTACAGATCGATTCTGGGACCCCAAAATAACGAATTTTCGGGTGTTTGCAGGCTGAATTTGAGATATAAACGGGTACAGAAGATGAATCCACATATCGACTTTTGGGCTCCTAAAAGATTGATTTTCAGTATGTTTTATGCCTGTATATTGAAAATACTCTAACACGGAGTAGGCATGTACAGATCGCTTCTGGGACCCCAAAATATCGAATTTTTGGGTGTTTTGGGCCTGAATTTGAGATATCGACTTTGGGCACCTAAAATATCGATTTTTAGCATGTTTTGGGCCTGTATTTTGAAAATACTCTAACACGGAGTAGGCATGTACAGATCGCTTCTGGGACCCAAAAATATCGAATTTTCGGGTGTTTTGGGCCTGAATTTAAGATACCGACTTTGGGCACCAAAAATATCGATTTCTAGCATGTTTTGGACCAATATTTTGAAAATGTTCTAGCACCTAGTAGGCATGTACAGATTGCTTCTGGGACCCCAAAATATAGAATTTTCGGGTGTTTTGAGCCTGAATTTGAAATATAAACGGGTAGAGAAAATGGATGCACATATTGACTTTGGGCACCAAAAATATTGATTTTCAGCATGTTTTGGGCCTGTATTTTGAAAATACTCTAACAAGGAGTAGGCATGTACAGATCGCTTCTGGGACCCAAAAATATCGAATTTTCGGGTGTCTTGAGGTTGAATTTGGGATATAAACGGGCACAGAAGATACATGCACTTATCGACTTTGGATACTTAAAATATCGATTTTTAGCACGTTTTGAGCCTATATTTTGAAAACATTCTAGCACTGAGTAGGCATGTACAGATCGCTTCTGGGACCCAAAAATATCAAATTTTCGGGTGTTTTGGGCCTGAATTTGAGATATCGACATAGGGCACCTAAAATATCGATTTTGAGCATGTTTTGGGTCTGTTTCTTGAAAACATTCTAACTAGGAGTAGGCATGTACAGATCGCTTCTAGGACCCAAAAATACCGAATTTTCGGGGGTTTTGAGCCTGAATTTGAGATATAAACGGGTACAGAAGATATATGCACATATCGACTTTGGACACTTAAAATATCGATTTTTAGCATGTTTTGAGCCTATATTTTGAAAACATTCTAGCACTGAGTAGGCATGTACAGATCGCTTCTGGGACCCCTAAATATCGAATTTTCGGGTGTTTTGAGCCTGAATTTGAGATATAAACAGGTAATGAAGATGCATGCACATATCGACTTTTTGGCACCTAAAATATCGATTTTGAGCATGTTTTGGGTCTGTATCTTGAAAACATTCCAACTAGGAGTAGGCATGTACAGATCGCTTCTAGGACTCAAAAATACCGAATTTTCGGGTGTTTTGAGCCTGAATTTGAGATATAAACGGGTACAGAAGATGCATGCACATATCGACTTTGGACACTTAAAATATCGATTTTTAGCATGTTTTGAGCCTATATTTTGAAAACGTTCTAGCACTGAGTAGGCATGTACAGATCGCTTCTGGGATCCAAAAATATCGAATTTTCGGGTGTTTTGTAGTTGAATTTGGGATATAAACGGGTGCAGATGATGAATACACATATTGACTTTGGACACCTAAAATATCGATTTTTAGCATGTTTTGGGCCTGTATTTTGAAAATACTCTAACACGGAGTAGGCATGTACAGATCGCTTCTGGGAAACAAAAATATCGAGTTTTCGGGTGTTTTTGGCCTGAATTTGAGATATCGACTTAGGGCACCTAAAATATCGATTTTGAGCATGTTTTGGGTCTGTATCTTGAAAACATTCTAACTAAGAGTAGACATGTACAGATCGCTTCTAGGACCCAAAAATACCGAATTTTCGGGTGTTTTGAGTCTGAATTTGAGATATAAACGGGTACAGAAGATACATGCACATATCGACTTTGGACTCTTAAAATATCGATTTTTAGCATGTTTTGAGCCTATATTTTGAAAACATTCTAGCACTGAGTAGGCATGTACAGATCGCTTCTGGGACCCCAAAATATCGAATTTTCGGGTGTTTTGAGCCTGAATTTGAGATATAAACAGGTAATGAAGATGCATGCACATATCGACTTTTTGGCACCTAAAATATCGATTTTGAGCATGTTTTAAGTCTGTATCTTGAAAACATTCCAACTAGGAGTAGGCATGTACAGATCGCTTCTAGGACCCAAAAATACCGAATTTTCGGGTGTTTTGAGCCTGAATTTGAGATATAAACGGGTGCAGAAGATGAATACACATATTGACTTTGGACACCTAAAATATCGATTTTCATCATGTTTTGGGCCTGTATCTAAGTAGGCATGTACAGATCGCTTCTGGGACCCCAAAATATCGAATTTTCGGGTGTTTTAAGCCTGAATTTGAGATAGAAACGGGGGCAGAAGATGCATACACGTATCGACTTTTGGGCACCTAAAAGATCGATTTTCAGCATGTTTTGGGCCTGTATTTTGAAATTACTCTAACACGGAGTAGGCATGTACAGATCGCTTCTGGGACCCCAAAATAACGAATTTTCGGGTGTTTGGAGGCTGAATTTGAGATATAAACGGGTACAGAAGATGCATCCACATATCGACTTTTGGGCACCTAAAAGATTGATTTTCAGTATGTTTTGGGCCTGTATATTGAAAATACTCTAACACGGAGTAGGCATGTACAGATCGCTTCTGGGACACCAAAATATCGAATTTTCGGGTGTTTTGAGCCTGAATTTGAGATATAAACGGGTACAGAAGATGCACGCACATATCGACTTTTGGGCACCTAAAATATCGATTTTGAGCATGTTTTGGGTGTGTATCTTGAAAACATTCTAACTAGGAGTAGGCATGTACAGCTCGCTTCTAGGACCCAAAAATACCGATTTTTCGGGTGTTTTGAGCCTGAATTTGGGATATAAACGGGTGCAGAAGATGCATACACATATCGTCTTTGGACACTTAAAAAATCGATTTATAGCATGTTTTGAGCCTATATTTTGAAAACATTCTAACACTGAGTAATCATGTACAGATCGCTTCTGGGACCCAAAAATATCAAATTTTCGGGTGTTTGAGGTTGAATTTGAGATATAAACGAGTGCAGAAGATGCATACCCATATTGACTTTGGGGACCTAAAATATCGATTTTCAGCATGTTTTGGGCCTGTATCTGAGTAGGCATGTATAGATCGCTTCTGGGACCCTAAAATATAGAATTTTCGGGTGTTTTGGGCCTGAATTTGAGATATAAACGGGTGCAGAAGATGCATCCACATATTGACTTTGGTCACCTAAAATATCGATTTTCAGCAGGTTTTGGGCTTGTATTTTGAAAATACTCTAACACGAAGTAGGCAAGAACAGATCGCTTCTGGGACCCCAAAATATCGAATTTTCAGGTGTTTGGAGCCAGAATTTGAGATATAAACGGGTACAGAAGATGCTTCCACATATCTACTTTTGGGCACCTAAAAGATCGATTTTCAGTATGTTTTGGGCATGTATATTGAAAATACTCTAACACGGAGTAGGCATGTACAGATCGCTTCTGGGACCCCAAAATATCGAATTTTCGGGTGTTTTGGGCCTGAATTTGGGATATCGACTTTGGGCACCTAAAATATCGATTTTAAGCATGTTTTGGGCCAGTATTTTGAAAATACTCTAACACGGAGTAGGCATGTACAGATCGCTTCTGGGATCCAAAAATGTCGAATTTTCGGGTGTTTTGGGCCTGAATTTGAGATATCGACTTTGGGCACCTAAAATATCGATTTTTAGCATGTTTTGGGCCAATATTTTGAAAATATTCTAGCACCGAGTAGGCATGTACAGATCGATTCTTGGACCCCAAAATATCGAATTTTCGGGTGTTTTGAGCCTGAATTTGAAATATAAATGGGTACAGAAAATGCATGCATATATTGACTTTGGGCACCAAAAATATCGATTTTTAGCACGTTTTGGGCCTGTATTTTGAAAATACTCTAACATGGAGTAGGCATGTACAGATCGCTGCTGGGACCCAAAAATATCGAATTCTCGGGTGTTTTGAGATTGAATTTGGGATATAAACGGGTACAGAAGATACATGCACATATCGACTTTGGACACTTAAAATATCGATTTTTAGCATGTTTTGAGCCTATATTTTGAAAACATTCTAGCACTGAGTAGGCATGTACAGATCGCTTCTGGGACCCCAAAATATCGAATTTTCGGGTTTTTTGAGCCTGAATTTGAGATATCGACTTTGGCACCAAAAATATCGATTTTCAGCGTGTTTTGGGCCTGTATTTTGAAAATACTCTAACACTGAGTAGGCATGTACAGATCGCTTCTGGGACCCCAAAATATCGAATTTTCGAGTGTTTGGAGCCTGAATTTGAGATATAAACGAGTACAGAAGATACATGCACATATCGACTTTTGGGCACCTAAAATATCGATTTTCTGTATTTTTTGGGCCTGTATTTTTAAAATACTCTAACACGGAGTAGGCATGTACAGATCGCTTCTGGAACCCAAAAATATCGATTTTTCGGGTGTTTTGAGGTTGAATTTTAGATATAAACGAGTGCAGAAGATGCATACACATATTGACTTTGCGCACCTGAAATATCGATTTTCAGCATGTTTTGGGCCTGTATCTGAGTAGGCATGTACAGATCGCTTCTGGGACCCCAAAATATCGAATTTTCGGGTGTTTGGAGCCTGAATTTGAGATATAAACGGGTACAGAAGATGCATGCACATATCGACTTTTGGGCACCTAAAATATCGATTTTGAGCATGTATTGGGTTTGTATCTTGAAAACATTCTATTTAGGAGTAGGCATGAACAGATCGCTTCTAGGACCCAAAAATAACGAATTTTTGGGTGTTTTGAGCCTGAATTTGAGATATAAACGGGTACAGAAGATGCATGCACATATCGGCTTTTGGGCACATAAAATATCGATTTTCTGTATTTTTGGGCCTGTAATTTGAAAATACTCTAACACGGAGTAGGCATGTACAGATCGCTTCTGGGACCCCAATATATAGAATTTTCGGGTGTTTTGGGCCTGAATTTGAGATATCGACTTTGGGCACATAAAATATCGATTTTTAGCATGTTTTGAGCCTATATTTTAAAAATATTCCAGCACTGAGTAGGCATGTACAGATCGCTTCTGGGACCCCAAAATACCGATTTTTCGGGTGTTTTGAGCCTGAATTTGAGATATAAACGGGTACAGAAAATGCATGCACATATTGACTTTGGGCACCTAAAATATCGATTTTCAGCATGTTTTGGGCCTGTAATTTGAAAATACTCTAACACGGAGTAGGCAAGTACAGATCGCTTCTAGGACCCAAAAATATCGAATTTTCGGGTGTTTTGAGCCTGAATTTGAGATATAAACAGGTAATGAAGATGCATGCACATATCGGCTTTTTGGCACCTAAAATATCGATTTTGAGCATGTTTTGGATCTGTATCTTAAAAACATTTCAACTAGGAGTAGGCATGTACAGATCGCTTCTAGGACCCAAAAATACCGAATTTTCGGGTGTTTTGAGCCTGAATTTGAGATATAAACGAGTGCAGAAGATGCATACACATATTGACTTTGTGCACCTAAAATATCGATATTCAGCATGGTATGGGCCTGTATTTTCAAAATACTCTAACACGGAGTAAGCATGTACAGTTCGCTTCTGGGACCCCAAAATATCGAATTTTCAGGTGCTTTGGGCCTGAATTTGAGATATCGACTTTGGGCACCTAAAATATCGAATTTGAGCATGTATTGGGTTTGTATCTTGAAAACATTCTATTTAGGAGTAGGCTTGTACAGATCGCTTCTAGGACCCAAAAATACCGAATTTTCAGGTGTTTTGGGCCTGTATTTGAGATATCGACTTTGGGCACTTAAAATATCGATTTTTAGCATGTTTTGAGCCTATATTTTGAAAACATTCTAGCACTGAGTAGGCATGTACAGATCGCTTCTTGGACCCAAAAATATCGAATTTTTGGGTGTATTTAAGTTGAATTTGGGATATAAACGGGCGCAGAAGATGCATACACATATTGACTTTGGTCACCTAAAATATCGATTTTCAGCATGTTTTGGGCCTGTATTATGAAAAAATTCTAACTAGGAGTAGGCATGTAAAGATCGCTTCTAGGACCCAAAAATACCGAATTTTCGGGTGTTTTGAGCCTGAATTTGAGATATAAACGGTTGCAGAAGATGCATACACATATTGACTTTCGGCACCTAAAATATCGATTTTGAGCATGTTTTTGGTCTGTATCTTGAAAACATTCTAACTAGGAGTAGGCATGTACAGATCGCTTCTAGGACCCAAAAATTTCGAATTTTCGGGTGTATTTAAGTTGAATTTGGAATATAAACGGGCGCAGAAGATGCATACACATATTGACTTTGGGCACCTAAAATATCGATTTTCAGCATGTTTTGGGCCTGTATCTGAGTAGGCATGTACAGATCGCTTCTGGGACCCAAAAATATCGAATTTTCGGGTGTTTTGGGCCCGAATTTGAGATATCGACTTTGGGCACCTAAAATATCAATTTTTAGCACGTTTTGTGCCTATATTATAAAAATATTCTAGCACTGAGTAGGCATGTACAGATCGCTTCTGGGACCACAAAATATAGAATTTTCGGGTGTTTTGAGCCTGAATTTGAGATATAAACGGGTACAGAAAATGCATTCACAAATTTACTTTGGGCACCTAAAATATCGATTTTCAGCATGTTTTGGGCCTGTATTTTGAAAATACTCTAACACGGAGTAGGCATGTACAGATCGCTTCTGGGATCCAAAAATATCGATTTTTTGGGTGTTTTGAGGTTGAATTTGGGATATAAACGGGTGCAGAAGATGCATACACATATTATCTTTTGTCACCTAAAATATCGATTTTCAGTATATTTTCGGCCTGTATAATGAAAATACTCTAACACGGAGTAGGCATGTACAGATCGCTTCTGGGACCCCCAAAAATCGAATTTTCGGGTGTTTTGAGCATGAATTTGAAATATATACTGGTACATAAGGTGCATGCACATATCGACTTTGGACACTTAAAATATCGATTTTATGCATGTTTTGAGCCTATATTTTGAAAATATTCTAGCACTGAGTAGGCATTTACAGATCGCTTCTGGGACCCAAAAATATCGAATTTTCGGGTGTTAAGAGGTTGAATTTGTGATATAAACTGGTGCAGAAGATGCATACACATATTGACTTTGGGCACCTAAAATATCGATTTTCAGCATGTTTTGGGCCTGTATCTGAGTAGGCATGGACAGATCGCTTCTGGGACCCCAAAATATTGATTTTACGGGTGGTTGGAGCCTGAATTTGAGATTTAAACGGATACAGAAGATGCATGCACATATCGACTTTTGGGCACCTAAAATATCGATTTTCTGTATGTTTTGGGCCTGTATTTTGAAAATACTCTAACACGGAGTAGGCATGTACAGATCGCTTCTGGGACCCCTTAATATCGAATTTTCGGCTGTTTTGAAGTTGAATTTGATATATAAACTGGTGCAGAAGATGCATACACATATTGACTTTGGGGACCTAAAATATCGATTTTCAGCATGTTTTGGGCCTGTATCTGAGTAGGCATGTACAGATCGCTTCTGGAACCCCAAAATATTGAATTTTCGGGTGGTTGGAGCCTGAATTTGAGATATAAACAGGTACAGAAGATGCATGCACATATCGACTTTTGGGCATCTAAAAGATCGATTTTCAATATGTTGTGGGCCTATATTTAGAAAATACTCTAACACGGAGTAGGCATGTACAGTTCGCTTCTGGGACCCAATAATATCTAATTTTCGGGTGTTTTGAGCCTGAATTTGAGATATCGACTTTGGACACCTAAAATATCGATTTTTAGCATGTTTTGGGCCTATATTTTGAAAATATTCTAGCACTTAGTAGGCATGTACAGATCACTTCTGGGACCCCAAAATATCGAATTTTCGGGTGTTTTGAGCCTGAATTTGAGATATAAACGGGTACAGAAGATGCATGCACATATCATATCGACTTTGGACACTTAAAATATCGATTTTTAGCATGTTTTGAGCCTATATTTTGAAAACATTCCAGCACTGAGTAGGCATGTAAAGATCGCTTCTGGGACGCAAAAATATCGAATTTTCGGGTGTTTTGAGATTGAATTTGGGATATAAACGGGTGCAGAAGATGCATCCACATATTGACTTTAGTCACCTAAAATATCGATTTTCAGCATGTTTTGGGCCTGTATTTTAAAAATACTCTAACACGGAGTAGGCATGTACAGATCGCTTCTGGGACCCAAAAATATCGAATTTTTGGGTGTTTTGAGGTTGAATTTGGGATATAAACGGGTGCAGAAGATGCATACACATATTATCTTTATTCACCTAAAATATCGATTTTAGTATGTTTTGGGCCTGTATAATGAAAATACTCTAACACGGAGTAGGCATGTACAGATCGCTTCTGGGACCCCAAAATATCGAATTTTCGGGTGTTTTGAGCATGAATTTGAAATATAAACGGGTACATAAGATGCATGCACATATCGACTTTGGACACTTAAAATATCGATTTTTTGCATGTTTTGAGCCTATATTTTGAAAATATTCTAGCACTGAGTAGGCATGTACAGATCGCTTCTGGGACCCAAAAATATCGAATTTTCGGGTGTTAAGAGGTTGAACTTGGGATATAAACTGGTGCAGAAGATGCATACACATATTGACTTTGGGGACCTAAAATATCGATTTTCAGCATGTTTTGGGCCTGTATCTGAGTAGGCATGTACAGATCGCTTCTGGGACCCCAAAATATTGATTTTTCGGGTGGTTGGAGCCTGAATTTGATATTTAAACGGGTACAGAAGATGCATGCACATATCGACTTTTGGGCACCTAAAATATCGATTTTCTGTATGTTTTGGGCCTGTATTTTGAAAATACTCTAACACGGAGTAGGCATGTACAGATCGCTTCTGGGACCCCAAAATATCGAATTTTCGGGTGGTTTGAGCCTGAATTTGAAATATAAACAGGTACTGAAGATGCATGCACGTATCGACTTTTGGGCACCTAAAATATCGACTTTTAGCATGTTTTGGGTCAGTATCTTGAAAACATTCTAACTAGGAGTAGGCATGTACAGATCGCTCCTAGGACCCAAAAATACCAACTTTCGGGTGTTTTAAGCCTGAATTTGAGATATAAAAGGGTACAGAAGATGCTTGCACATATCGACTTTGGACACATAAAATATCGATTTTTAGCATGTTTTGAGCCTATATTTTGAAAACATTCTAGCACTGAGTAGGCATGTACAGATCGCTTCTGGGACCCCATAATATCGAATTTTCGGCTGTTTTGAAGTTGAATTTGGTATATAATCGAGTGCAGAAGATGCATTCACATATTGACTTTGGGCACCTAAAATATCGATTTTCAGCATGTTTTGGGCCTGTATCTGAGTAAGCATGTACAGATCGCTTCTGGAACCCCAAAATATCGAATTTTCGGGTGTTTGGAGCCTGAATTTGAGATATAAACAGGTACAGAAGATGCATGCATATATCGACTTTTGGGCACCTAAAAGATTGATTTTCAATATGTTGTGGGCCTGTATTTAGAAAATACTCTACCACGGAGTAGGCATGTACAGTTCCCTTCTGGGACCCAATAATATCTAATTTTCGGGTGTTTTTTAGCCTGAATTTGAGATATCGACTTTGGGCACCTAAAATATCGATTTTTAGCATGTTTTGGGCCTATCTTTTGAAAATATTCTAGCACTTAGTAGGCATGTACAGATCACTTCTGGGACCCCAAAATATCGAATTTTCGGGTGTTTTGAGCCTGAATTTGAGATATAAACGGGTACAGAAGATGCATGCACATATCATATCGACTTTGGACACTTAAAATATCGATTTTTAGCATGTTTTGAGCCTATATTTTGAAAACATTCCAGCACTGAGTAGGCATGTACAGATCGCTTCTGGGACGCAAAAATATCGAATTTTCGGGTGTTTTGAGGTTAAATTTGGGATATAAACGGGTGCAGAAGATGCATACACATATTGACTTTGGGCACCTAAAATATCGATTTTCAGCATGTTTTGGGCCTGTATCTGAGTAGGCATGGACAGATCGCTTCTGGGACCCCAAAATATTGATTTTACGGGTGGTTGGAGCCTGAATTTGAGATTTAAACGGATACAGAAGATGCATGCTCATATCGACTTTTGGGCACATATAAGATCGATTTTCAGTATGTTTTGGGCCTGTAATTAAAAAATACTCTAACACGGAGTAGGCATGTACAGTTCGCTTCTGGGACCAAATAATATCGAATTTTCGGGTGTCTTTAGCCTGAATTTGAGATATCGACTTTGGGCACCTAAAATATCGATTTTTAGCATGTTTTGGGCATATATTTTGAAAATATTCTAGCACTAAGTAGGCTTGTACAGATCACTTCTAGGACCCCAAAATATCGAATTTTCGGGTGTTTTGAGCCTGAATTTGAGATATAAACGAGTACAGAAGATGAATGCACTTATCGACTTTGGACACTTAATATATCGATTTTTAGCATGTTTTGAGCCTATATTTTGAAAACATTCTAGCACTGAGTAGGCATGTACAGATCACTTCTGGGACCCAAAAATATCGAATTTTCGGGTGTTTTGAGGTTTAATTTGGGATATAAACGGGTGCAGAAAATGCATACATATATTGACTTTGGTCACCTAAAACATCGATTTTCAGCATGTTTTGGGCCTGTATTTTGAAAATACTCTAACACGTTGTAGGCAAGTATAGATCGCTTGTGGGACCCCAAAATATCGAATTTTCGGGTGTTTGGAGCCTGAATTTGAGTAATAAACGGGTACAGAAGATACATCCACATATCGACTTTTGGGCACCTAAAAGATCGATTTTCAGTATGTTTTGGGCCTGTATATTGAAAATACTCTAACACGGAGTACGCATGTACAGATCGCTTCTGGGACCCCAAAATATCGAATTTTCGGGTGTTTTGGGCCTGAATTTGAGATATCGACTTTGGGCACCTAAAATATCGATTTTTAGCATGTTTTAGGCCTATATTTTGAAAATATTCTAGCACTGAGTAGGCATGTGCAGATCGCTTCTGGGATCCCAAAATATCGAATTTTCGGGTGTTTTGAGGTTGAATTTGAGTTATAAACGAGTGCAGAAGATGCATACACATATTGACTTTGGGCACCTAAAATATCAATTTTCATCATGATTTGGGCCTGTATCTGAGTAGGCATGTACAGATCGCTTCTGGGACCCCAAAATATCGAATTGTCGGGAGTTTGGAGCCTGAACTTGAGATATAAACGGATACAGAAGATGCATGCACATATCGACTTTTGGGCACCTAAAATATCGATTTTCTGTATGTTTTGTGTCTGTAAATTGAAAATACTCTAACACAGACTAGGCATGTACAGATCGCTTCTGGGACCCCAAAATATCAAATTTTCGGGTGTTTTGGGCCTGAATTTGAGATATCGACTTTGGGCACCTAAAATATCGATTTTTAGCATGTTTTGGGCCTATATTTTGAAAATATTCTAGCACTGAGTAGGCATGTGCAGATCGCTTCTGGGACCCCAAAATATCAAATTTTCGGGTGTTTTGAGCCTGAATTTGGGATATAAACGGGTACAGAAGATACATGCACATATCGACTTTTGGGCTCATAAAATATCGATTTTGAGCATGTGTTGGGTCTGTATCTTGAAAACATTCTAACTAGGAGTAGGCATGTACAGATCGCTTCTAGGACCCAAAAATACCGAATTGTCGGGTGCTTTGAGCCTAAATTTGAGATATAAACGGGTACAGAAGAGGCATGCACAAATCGACTTTTGGGCACCTTAAATATCGATTTTCTGTATGTTTTGGGCCTGTATTTTGAAAATATTCTAACACGGAGTAGGCATGTACAAATCGCTTCTGGGACCCCAAAATATCGACTTTTCGGGTTTTTTGGGCCTGAATTTGAGATATCGACTTTGGGCACCTAAAATATCGATTTTTAGCATGTATTGGGCCTATATTTTGAAAATATTCTAGCTCTGAGTAGGCATGTACAGATCGCTTCTAGGACCCCAAAATATCGAATTTTCGGGTGTTTTGAGCCTGAATTTGAGATATAACGGGTACAGAAGATGCATGCACATATTGACTTTGGGCACCTAAAATATCGATTTTCAGCATGTTTTGGGCCTGTATCTGAGTAGGCATCTACAGATCGCTTCTGGAACCCTAAAATATCGAATTTTCGAGTGTTTGGAGCCTGAATTTGAGATATAAACGGGTACAGAATATGCATGCACATATCGACTTTGGACACTTAAAATATCGATTTTTAGCATGTTTTGAGCCTATATTTTGAAAACATTTTAGCATTGAGTAGGCATGTACAGATTGCTTCTGGGACCCCAAAATATCGAATTTTCGGGTGTTTTGTGTCTGAATTTGAGATATCGACTTTGGGCACCTAAAATATCAATTTTTAGCATGTTTTGGGCCTTTATTTTGAAAATATTCTAGCACTAAGTAGGCATGTACAAATGGCTTCTGGGACCCCTAAATATCGAATTTTCGGGTGTTTTTAGCCTGAACTTGAGATATAAACGGGTACAGAAGATACATGCACATATCGACTTTTAGGCACCTAACAGACCGATTTTCATTATGTTTTGGGTCTGTATATTGAAAATACTCTAACACGGAGTAGGCATGTACAGATCGCTTCTGGGACCCCAAAATATCGAATTTTCGGGTGTTTTGGCCTGAATTTAAGATATAGACTTTAAGCACCTAAAATATCAATTTTTAGGATGTTTTGTGACTATATTTTAAAAATATTCTAGCACTGAGTAGGCATGTACAGATTGCTTCAGGGACCCTAAAATATCGAAGTTTCGGGTGTTTTGAGCCTGAATTTGAGATATAAATGGGTACAGAAAATGCATTCACATATTGACTTTGGGCACCTAAAATATCGATTTTCAGTATGTTTAGGCCCTGTATTTAAAAAATACTCTAACACGGAGTAGGCATGTACAGATCGCTTCTGGGATCCCAAAATATCGAATTTTCGGGTGTTTTGGGCCTGAATTTGAGATATCGACTTTGGGCACCTAAAATATCGATTTTTAGCATGTTTTGGGTCTATATTTTGAAAATATTCTAGCACTGAGTAGGCATGTACAGATCGCTTCTGGGACCCCAAAATATCGAATTTTTGGGTGTTTTGGGCCTGAATTTGAGATATCGACTTTTGGGCACCTAAAATATCGACTTTTAACATGTTTTGAGCCTATATTTTGAAAATATTCTAGCACTGAGTAGGCATGTACAGATCGCTTCTGGGACCGCAAAATATCGAATTTTCAGGTATTTTGAGCCTAAATTTGAGATATAAACGGGTACAGAAGATGAATGCACATATCGACTTTTGGGCTCCTAAAATATCGATTTTGAACATGTTTTGGGTATGTATCTTGAAAATATTCTAACTAGGAGTAGGCATGTACAGAGTGCTTCTAGGACCCAAAAATACCGAATTTTCGGGTGTTTTGAGCATGAATTTGAAATATAAACGGGTACAGAAGATGCATACACATATTGACTTTGGTCACCTAAAATATCGATTTTCAGCATGTTTTGGGCCTGTATTTTTATAATACTCTAACACGGAGTAGGCAAGTATAGATCGCTTCTGGGACTCCAAAATATCGAATTTTCGGGTGTTTTGGGCCTGAATTTGAGATATCGACTTTTGGGCACCTAAAATATCGACTTTTAACATGTTTTGAGCCTATATTTTGAAAATATTCTAGCACTGAGTAGGCATGTACAGATCGCTTCTGGGACCCCAAAATATCGAATTTTCGGGTGTTTTGGGCCTGAATTTGAGATATCGACTTTGGGAACCTAAAATATCAATTTTTAGGATGTTTTGTGCCTATATTTTAAAAATATTATAGCACTGAGTAGGCATGTACAGATCGCTTCTGGGACCCCAAAATATCGAAGTTTCGAGTGTTTTGAGCCTGAATTTGAGATATAAACGGGTACAGAAAATGCATTCACATATTGACTTTGGGCACCTAAAATATCGATTTTCAGCATGTTTTGGGCCTGTATATTGAAAATACTCTAACACGGAGTAGTCATGTACAGATCGCTTCTGGGACCCAAAAATATCGAATTTTTAGGTGTCTTGAGCCTGAATTTGAAAAATAAACGGGTACATAAGATGCATGCACATATCGACTTTGGTTACTTAAAATATCGATTTCTTGCATGTTTTGAGCCTATATTTTGAAAACATTCTAGCACTGAGTAGGCATGTACAGATCGCTTCTGGGACCCAAAAATATCGAATTTTCGGATGTTAAGAGGTTGAATTTGGGATATAAACGGGTTCAGAAGATGCATACACATATTGACTTTGGGCACCTAAAATATCGATTTTCAGCATGTTTTGGGCCTGTATCTGAGTAGGCATGTACAGATCGCTTCTGGGACCCCAAAATATTGATTTTTCGGGTGGTTGAAGCCTGAATTTGAGATTTAAACGGGTACAGAAGATGCATGAACATATCAACTATTGGGCACCTAAAATATCGACTTTGAGCATGTTTTGGGTCAGGATCTTGAAAACATTCGAACTAGGAGTAGGCATGTACAGATCGCTTCTAGGACCCAAAAATGCCGACTTTCGGGTGTTTTGAGCCTGAATTTGAGATATAAACGGGTACAGAAGATGAATGCACATATCGACTTTGGACACTTAAATAATATCGATTTTTAGCATGTTTTGAGCCTATATTTTGAAAACATTCTAGCACTGAGTAGGCATGTACAGATCACTTCTGGGACCCCAAAATATCGAATTTTCGGCTGTTTTGAGGTTGAATTTGGGATATAATCGAGTGCAGAAGATGCATTCACATATTGACTTCGGGCACCTAAAATATCGATTTTTATCATGTTTTGGGCCTGTATCTGAGTAGGCATGTACAGATCGCTTCTGGAACCCCAAAATATCGAATTTTCGGGTGTTTGGAGCCTGAATTTAAGATATAAAGAGGTACAGAAGATGCATGCACATATCGACTTTTGGGCACCTAAAAGATCGATTTTCAGTATGTTGTGGGCCTGTATTTAGAAAATACTCTAACACCGAGTAGGCATGTACAGTTCGGTTCTGGGACCCAATAATATCTAATTTTCAGGTGTTTTGAGCCTGAATTTGAGATATCGACTTTGGTCACCTAAAATATCGATTTTCAGCATGTTTTGGGCCTGTATTTTGAAAATACTCTAACACGGAGTATGCAAGTATAGATCGCTTCTGGGACCCCAAAATATCGAATTTTCGGGTGTTTGGAGCCTGAATTTGAGATATAAACGGGTACAGAAGATGCATCCACATATCGACTTTTTGGCACCTAAAAGATCGATTTTCAGTATGTTTTGGGCCTGTATATTGAAAATACTCTAACACGGAGTACACATGTACAGATCGCTTCTGGGACCCCAAAATATCGAATTTTCGGGTGTTTTGGGCCTGAATTTGAGATATCGACTTTGGGCACCTAAAATATCAATTTTTAGCATGTTTTGGGCCTATATTTTGAAAATATTTTAGCACTTAGTAGGCATGTACGGATCGCTTCAGGGACCCCAAAATATCGAGTTTTTGGGTGTTTTGAGCCTGAACATGAGATATAAACGGATACAGAAGATGCATGCACATATCGACTTTTGGGCACCTAAAATATCGATTTTGAGCATGTTTTGGGTCTGTATCTTGAAAACATTCTAACTAGGAGTAGGCATGTACAGATCGCTTCTAGGACCCAAAAATACCGAATTTTCGGGTGTTTTGAGCCTGAATTTGAGATATAAACGGGTACAGAAGATGTATGGACATATCGACATTGGACACTTAAATAATCGATTTTTAGCATGTTTTGAGCCTATATTTTGAAAACATTTTAGCACTGAGTAGGCATGTACAGATCGCTTCTGGGACCCAAAAATATCGAATTTTCGGGTGTTTTGAGGTTGAATTTGAGATATATACGAGTGCAGAAGATGCATTCACATATTGACTTTGGGCACCTAAAATATCGATTTTCATCATGTTTTGGGCCTGTAAATGAGTAGGCATGTACAGATCGCTTCTGGGACCCCAAAATATCGAATTTTCGGGTGTTTGGAGCCTGAACTTGATATATAAACGGATACAGAAGATGCATGTACATATCGACTTTTGGGCACCTAAATTATCAATTTTCTGTATGTTTTGTGTCTGTATTTTGAAAATAATCTAACACAGACTAGGCATGTACAGATCGCTTCTGGGACTCCAAAATATCGAATTTTCGGGTGTTTTGGGCCTGAATTTGATATATCGACTTTGGGCACCTAAAATATTGATTTTTAGCATGTTTTGGGCCTATATTTTGAAAATATTCTAGCACTGAGTAGGCATGTGCAGATCGCTTCTGGGACCCCAAAATATCGAATTTCCGGGTGTTTTGAGCCTGAATTTGAGATATAAACGGGTACAGAAGATACATGCACATATCGACTTTTGGGCTCATAAAATATCGATTTTGAGCATGTGTTGGGTCTGTATCTTGAAAACATTCTAACTAGGAGTAGGCATGTACAGATCGCTTCTAGGACCCAAAAATACCGAATTGTCGGGTGTTTTGAGCCTAAATTTGAGATATAAACGGGTACAGAAGATGCATGCACATATCGACTTTTGGGCACCTTAAATATCGATTTTCTGTATGTTTTGGGCCTGTATTTTGAAAATATTCTAACACGGAGTAGGCATGTACAAATCGCTTATGGGACCCCAAAATATCGAATTTTCGGGTTTTTTTGCTCTGAATTTGAGATATCGACTTTGGGCACCTAAAATATTGATTTTTAGCATGTATTGGGCCTATATTTTGAAAATTTTCTAGCTCGGAGTAGGCATGTAAAGATCGCTTCTATGACCCCAAAATATCGAATTTTCGGGTGTTTTGAGCCTGAATTTGAGATATAAACGGGTACAGAAGATGCATGCACATATTGACTTTGGGCACCTAAAATATCGATTTTCAGCATGTTTTGGGCCTGTTTCTGAGTAGGCATGTACAGATCGCTTCTGGAACCCCAAAATATCGAATTTTCGGGTGTTTGGAGCCTGAATTTGAGATATAAACGGGAACAGAATATGCATGCACATATCGACTTTGGACACTTAAAATATCGATTTTTAGCATGTTTTGAGCCTATATTTTGAAAACATTCTAGCACTGAGTAGGCATGTACAGATCGCTTCTGGGACCCCAAAATATCGAATTTTCGGGTGTTTGGAGCCTGAATTTGAGATATAAACGGGTACAGAAGATGCATCCACATATCGACTTTTGGGCACCTAAAAGATCGATTTTCAGTATGTTTTGGGCCTGTATATTGAAAATACTCTAACACGGAGTACGCATGTACAGATCGCTTCTGGGACCCAAAAATATCGAATTTTTGGGTGTTTTGAGCCTGAATTTGAAATATAAACAGGTACATAAGATGCATGCACATATCGACTTTCGACACTTAAAATATCGATTTTTTTGCATGTTTTGAGCCTATATTTTGAAAACATTCTAGCACTGAGTAGGCATGTACAGATCGCTTCTGGGACCCAAAAATATCGAATTTTCGGATGTTAAGAGGTTGAATTTGGGATATAAACGGGTGCAGAAGATGCATACACATATTGACTTTGGGCACCTAAAATATCGATTTTCAGCATGTTTTGGGCCTGTATCTGAGTAGGCATGTACAGATCGCTTCTGGGACCCCATAATATTGATTTGTAGGGTGGTTGAAGCCTGAATTTGAGATTTAAACGGGTACAGAAGATGCATGCACATATTGACTTTTGGGCACCTAAAATATCGATTTTCTGTATGTTTTGGGCCTTAATTTTGAAAATACTCTAACACGGAGTAGGCATGTACAGATTGCTTCTGGAACCCCAAAATATCGAATTTTCGGGTGTTTTGAGCCTGAATTTGAAATATAAACAGGTACTGAAGATGCATGAACATATCGACTTTTGGGCACCTAAAATATCGATTTTGAGCATGTTTTGGGTCTGTATCTTGAAAACATTCTAACTAGGAGTAGGCATGTACAGATCGCTTCTAGGACCCAAAAATACCGAATTTTCGGGTGTTTTGAGCCTGAATTTGAGATATAAACGGGTACAGAAGATGTATGGACATATCGACATTGGACACTTAAATAATCGATTTTTAGCATGTTTTGAGCCTATATTTTGAAAACATTTTAGCACTGAGTAGGCATGTACAGATCGCTTCTGGGACCCAAAAATATCGAATTTTCGGGTGTTTTGAGGTTGAATTTGAGATATATACGAGTGCAGAAGATGCATTCACATATTGACTTTGGGCACCTAAAATATCGATTTTCATCATGTTTTGGGCCTGTAAATGAGTAGGCATGTACAGATCGCTTCTGGGACCCCAAAATATCGAATTTTCGGGTGTTTGGAGCCTGAACTTGATATATAAACGGATACAGAAGATGCATGTACATATCGACTTTTGGGCACCTAAATTATCAATTTTCTGTATGTTTTGTGTCTGTATTTTGAAAATAATCTAACACAGACTAGGCATGTACAGATCGCTTCTGGGACTCCAAAATATCGAATTTTCGGGTGTTTTGGGCCTGAATTTGATATATCGACTTTGGGCACCTAAAATATTGATTTTTAGCATGTTTTGGGCCTATATTTTGAAAATATTCTAGCACTGAGTAGGCATGTGCAGATCGCTTCTGGGACCCCAAAATATCGAATTTCCGGGTGTTTTGAGCCTGAATTTGAGATATAAACGGGTACAGAAGATACATGCACATATCGACTTTTGGGCTCATAAAATATCGATTTTGAGCATGTGTTGGGTCTGTATCTTGAAAACATTCTAACTAGGAGTAGGCATGTACAGATCGCTTCTAGGACCCAAAAATACCGAATTGTCGGGTGTTTTGAGCCTAAATTTGAGATATAAACGGGTACAGAAGATGCATGCACATATCGACTTTTGGGCACCTTAAATATCGATTTTCTGTATGTTCTGGGCCTGTATTTTGAAAATATTCTAACACGGAGTAGGCATGTACAAATCGCTTATGGGACCCCAAAATATCGAATTTTCGGGTTTTTTTGCTCTGAATTTGAGATATCGACTTTGGGCACCTAAAATATTGATTTTTAGCATGTATTGGGCCTATATTTTGAAAATTTTCTAGCTCGGAGTAGGCATGTAAAGATCGCTTCTATGACCCCAAAATATCGAATTTTCGGGTGTTTTGAGCCTGAATTTGAGATATAAACGGGTACAGAAGATGCATGCACATATTGACTTTGGGCACCTAAAATATCGATTTTCAGCATGTTTTGGGCCTGTTTCTGAGTAGGCATGTACAGATCGCTTCTGGAACCCCAAAATATCGAATTTTCGGGTGTTTGGAGCCTGAATTTGAGATATAAACGGGAACAGAATATGCATGCACATATCGACTTTGGACACTTAAAATATCGATTTTTAGCATGTTTTGAGCCTATATTTTGAAAACATTCTAGCACTGAGTAGGCATGTACAGATCGCTTCTGGGACCCCAAAATATCGAATTTTCGGGTGTTTGGAGCCTGAATTTGAGATATAAACGGGTACAGAAGATGCATCCACATATCGACTTTTGGGCACCTAAAAGATCGATTTTCAGTATGTTTTGGGCCTGTATATTGAAAATACTCTAACACGGAGTACGCATGTACAGATCGCTTCTGGGACCCAAAAATATCGAATTTTTGGGTGTTTTGAGCCTGAATTTGAAATATAAACAGGTACATAAGATGCATGCACATATCGACTTTCGACACTTAAAATATCGATTTTTTTGCATGTTTTGAGCCTATATTTTGAAAACATTCTAGCACTGAGTAGGCATGTACAGATCGCTTCTGGGACCCAAAAATATCGAATTTTCGGATGTTAAGAGGTTGAATTTGGGATATAAACGGGTGCAGAAGATGCATACACATATTGACTTTGGGCACCTAAAATATCGATTTTCAGCATGTTTTGGGCCTGTATCTGAGTAGGCATGTACAGATCGCTTCTGGGACCCCATAATATTGATTTGTAGGGTGGTTGAAGCCTGAATTTGAGATTTAAACGGGTACAGAAGATGCATGCACATATTGACTTTTGGGCACCTAAAATATCGATTTTCTGTATGTTTTGGGCCTTAATTTTGAAAATACTCTAACACGGAGTAGGCATGTACAGATTGCTTCTGGAACCCCAAAATATCGAATTTTCGGGTGTTTTGAGCCTGAATTTGAAATATAAACAGGTACTGAAGATGCATGAACATATCGACTTTTGGGCACCTAAAATATCGACTTTGAGCATGTTTTGTGTCAGTATCTTGAAAACATTCTAACTAGGAGTAGGCATGTACAGATCGCTCCTAGGACCCAAAAATACCGACTTTCGGCTGTTTTGAGCCTGAATTTGAGATATAAACGGGTACAGAAGATGCATGCACATATCGACTTTGGACACTTAAATAATCGATTTTTAGCATGTTTTGAGCCTATATTTTGAAAACATTTTAGCACTGAGTAGGCATGTACAGATCGCTTCTGGGACCCAAAAATATCGAATTTTCGGGTGTTTGGAACCTGAATTTGAGATATCGACTTTGGGCACCTAAAATATCAATTTTTAGCATGTTTTGAGCCTATATTTTGAAATATTCTAGCATTGAGTAGGCATGTACAGATCGCTTCTAGGACCCAAAAATACCGAATTTTCAGGTGTTTTAAGCCTGAATTTGAGATATAAACGGGTAGAGAAGATGTATGGACATATCGACTTTGGACACTTAAATAATCGATTTTTAGCATGTTTTGAGCCTATATTTTGAAAACATTTTAGCACTGAGTAGGCATGTACAGATCGCTTCTGGGACCCAAAAATATCGAATTTTCGGGTGTTTTGAGGTTGAATTTGAGATATATACGATTGCAGAAGATATATTGACTTTGGGCACCTAAAATATCGATTTTCAGCATGTTTTGGGCCTGTATCTGAGTAGGCATGTACAGATCGCTTCTGGGACCCCAAAATATCGAATTTTCGGGTGTTTGGATCCTGAATTTGAGATATAACCGGGTACAGAAGATGCATGCACATATCGACTTTTGGGCACCTAAAAGATCGATTTTCAGTATGTTTTAGGCCTGTAATTTGAAAATACTCTAACACGGAGTAAGCATGTACAGTTCGCTTCTGGGACCCCAAAATATCGAATTTTCGGGTGTCTTGGGCCTGAATTTGAGATATCGACTTTGGGCACCTAAAATATCGATTTTTAGCATGATTTAGGCCTATATTATGAAAATATTCTAGCACTGAGTAGGCATGTACAGATCACTTCTGGGACCACAAAATATCGAATTTTTGGGTGTTTTGAGCCTGAATTTGAGATATAAACGGGTACAGAAGATTTATGCACTTATCGACTTTGTACACTTAAAATATCGATTTTTAGCATGTTTTGAGCCTATATTTTGAAAATATTTTAGCACTGAGTAGGCATGTACAGATCGCTTGTGGGACCCAAAAATATCGAATTTTCGGGTGTTTTGAGGTTGAATTTGTGATATAAACGGGTACAGAAGATGCATGCACATATCGACTTTGAACACTTACAATATCGATTTTTAGCATGTTTTGAGCCTATATTTTGAAAACATTCTAGCACTAAGTAGGCATGTACAGATCGCTTTTGGGACCCAAAAATATCGAATTTTTTGAGAGTTTTGAGGTTGAATTTGGGATATAAACGGGTGCAGAAGATGCATACACATATTGACTTTGGTCACCTAAAATATCGATTTTCAGCATGTTTTGGACCTGTATTTTGAAAATATTCTAACACGGAGTTGGCAAGTACAGATCGCTTCTGGGACCCCGAAATATCGAATTTTCGGGTGTTTTGAGCCTGAATATGAGATATAAACAGGTAATGAAGATGCATGCACATATCGACTTTTGGGCACCTAAAAGATCGATTTTAAGCATGTTTTGGGTCTGTATCTTGAAAACATTCTAACTAGGAGTAGGCATGTACATATCGCTTCTAGGACCCAAAAATACCGAATTTTCGTGTGTTTTGAGGTTGAATTTGAGATATAAACGGGTACAGAAGATGCATCCACATATCGACTTTTGGGCTCCTAAAAGATCGATTTTCAGTATGTTGTGGGCCTGTATATTGAAAATACTCTAATACGGAGTAGGCATGTACAGATCGCTTCTGGGACCCTAAAAAATCGAATTTTCGGGTGTTTTGGGCCTGAATTTGAGATATCGACTTTGGGCACCTAAAATATCGATTTTTAACATTTTTTGGGCCTATATTTTAAAATGTTCTAGCACTGAGTAGGCATGTACAGATCGATTCTGGTACCCCAAAATATCGAATTTTCGGGTGTTTTGAGCCTGAATTTGAGATATAAAAGGGTACAGAAGATGCATGCACATATCGACTTTTGGGCACCTAAAATATCGATTTTGAGCATGTTTTGGGTCTGTATCTTGAAAACATTCTAACTAGGAGTAGGCATGTACCGATCGTTTCTAGGACCCAAAAATACCAAATATTCGGGTGTTTTGAGCCTAAATTTGAGATATAAACGGGTACAAAAGATGCATGCACATATCGACTTTGGACACTTAAAATATCGACTTTTAGCATGTTTTGAGCCTATATTTTTAAAACATTCTAGCAATGAGTAGGCATGATAAGATCGCTTCTGGGACCCAAAAATATCGAATTTTCGGGTGTTTTGAGGTTGAATTTCGGATGTAAACGGGTGCAGAAGATGCATACACATATTGACTTTGGGCACCTAAAATATCGATTTTCAGCATGTTTTGGGCCTGTATCTGAGTAGGCATGTACAGATCGCTTCTGGGACCCCAAAATATCGAATTTTCGCGTGTTTGGATCCTGAATTTGAGATATAAACGGGTACAGAAGATGCATGCACATATCGACTTTTGGGCACCTAAAAGATCGATTTTCAGTATATTTTAGGCCTGTATTTTGAAATTACTCTAACACGGAGTAAGCATGTACAGTTCGCTTCTGGGACCCCAAAATATCGAATTTTCAGGTGTCTTGGGCCTGAATTTGAGATATCGACTTTGGGCACCTAAAATATCGATTTTTACCATGTTTTGGGCCTATATTATGAAAATATTCTAGCACGAAGTAGGCATGTACAGATCACTTCTGGGACCCCAAAATATCGAATTTTTGGGTGTTTTGAGCTTGAATTTGAGATATAAACGGGTACAGAAGATTCATGCACTTATCGACTTTGGACACTTAAAATATCGATTTTTAGCATGTTTTGAGCCTATATTTTGAAAATATTCTAGCACTGAGTAGGCATGTACAGATCGCTTCTAGGACCCAAAAATACCGAATTTTCGGGTGTTTTGAGCCTGAATTTGAGATATATCGACTTTGGACACTTAAAATATCGATTTTTAGCATGTTTTGACCCTATATTTTGAAAACATTCTAGCACTGAGTAGGCATGTACAGATCGCTTCTGGGACCAAAAAACATCGAATTTTCGGGTGTTTTGAGGTTGAATTTGAGATATAAATGAGTGCAGAAGATGCATACACATATTGACTTTAGGCACCTAAAATATCGATTTTCAGCATGTTTTGGGCCTGTATCTGAGTAGGCATGTACAGATCGCTTCTGGGACCCCAAAATATCGAATTTTCGGGTGTTTGAAGCCTGAATTTGAGATATAAACGGGTACAGAAGATGCATGCACATATCGACTTTTGGGCACCTAAAAGATCGATTATCGGTATGTTTTGGGCCTGTATTTTGAAAATACTCTAACACGGAGTAGGCATTTACAGATCGCTTCTGGGACCCCAAAATATCGAATCTTCGGGTGTTTTGAGCCTGAATTTGAGATATAAACAGGTACTGAAGATGCATGCACATATCGACTTTTGGGCACCTAAATTATCGATTTTGAGCATGTTTTGGGTCTGTATCTTCAAAACATTCTAACTAGGAGTAGGCATGTATATATCGCTTCTAGGACCCAAAAATACCGAATTTTCGGGTGTTTTGAGGTTGAAATTGAGATATAAATGGGTACAGAAGGTGTGCACCATCCACATATCAACTTTTGGGCTCCTAAAAGATCGATTTTCAGTATGTTGTGGGCCTGTATATTGAAAATACTCTAACACGGAGTAGGCATGTACAGATCGCTTCTGGGACCCCAAAATATCGAATTTTCGGGTGTTTTGGGCCTGAATTTGAGATATAAACAGGTACTGAAGATGCATGCACATATCGACTTTTGGGCACCTAAATTATCGATTTTGAGCATGTTTTGGGTCTGTATCTTCAAAACATTCTAACTAGGAGTAGGCATGTATATATCGTTTCTAGGACCCAAAAATACCGAATTTTCGGGTGTTTTGAGGTTGAAATTGAGATATAAATGGGTACAGAAGGTGCGCACCATCCACATATCAACTTTTGGGCTCCTAAAAGATCGATTTTCAGTATGTTGTGGGCCTGTATATTGAAAATACTCTAACACGGAGTAGGCATGTACAGATCGCTTCTGGGACCCCGAAATATCGAATTTTCGGGTGTTTGGAGCCTGAATTTGAGATATAAACGGGTACAGAAGATGCATCCGCATATCGACTTTTGGGCACCTAAAAGATCGATTTTCAGTATGTTTTGGGCCTGTATATTGAAAATACTCTAACACGAAGTAGGCATGTACAGATTGCTTCTGAGACCCAAAAATATCGAATTTTCGGGTGTTTTGAGCCTGAATATGAGATATAAACAGGTAATGAAGATGCATGCACATATCGTCTTTTGGGCACCTAAAATATCGATTTTAAGCATGTTTTGGGTCTGTATCTTGAAAACATTCTAACTAGGAGTAGGCATGTACATATCGCTTCTAGGACCCAAAAATACCGAATTTTCGTGTGTTTTGAGGTTGAATTTGAGATATAAACGGGTACAGAAGATGCATCCACATATCGACTTTTGGGCTCCTAAAAGATCGATTTTCAGTATGTTGTGGGCCTGTATATTGAAAATACTCTAATACGGAGTAGGCATGTACAGATCGCTTCTGGGACCCTAAAAAATCGAATTTTCGGGTGTTTTGGGCCTGAATTTGAGATATCGACTTTGGGCACCTAAAATATCGATTTTTAACATTTTTTGGGCCTATATTTTAAAATATTCTAGCACTGAGTAGGCATGTACAGATCGATTCTGGTACCCCAAAATATCGAATTTTCGGGTGTTTTGAGCCTGAATTTGAGATATAAACGGGTACAGAAGATGCATGCACATATCGACTTTTGGGCACCTAAAATATCGATTTTGAGCATGTTTTGGGTCTGTATCTTGAAAACATTCTAACTAGGAGTAGGCATGTACCGATCGTTTCTAGGACCCAAAAATACCAAATATTCGGGTGTTTTGAGCCTAAATTTGAGATATAAACGGGTACAAAAGATGCATGCACATATCGACTTTGGACACTTAAAATATCGACTTTTAGCATGTTTTGAGCCTATATTTTTAAAACATTCTAGCAATGAGTAGGCATGATAAGATCGCTTCTGGGACCCAAAAATATCGAATTTTCGGGTGTTTTGAGGTTGAATTTCGGATGTAAACGGGTGCAGAAGATGCATACACATATTGACTTTGGGCACCTAAAATATCGATTTTCAGCATGTTTTTTGCCTGTATCTGAGTAGGCATGTACAGATCGCTTCTGGGACCCCAAAATATCGAATTTTCGCGTGTTTGGATCCTGAATTTGAGATATAAACGGGTACAAAAGATGCATGCACATATCGACTTTTGGGCACCTAAAAAATCGATTTTCAGTATGTTTTAGGCCTGTATTTTGAAATTACTCTAAAACGGAGTAAGCATGTACAGTTCGCTTCTGGGACCCCAAAATATCGAATTTTCAGGTGTCTTGGGCCTGAATTTGAGATATCGACGTTGGGCACCTAAAATATCGATTTTTAGCATGTTTTGGGCCTATATTATGAAAATATTCTAGCACGAAGTAGGCATGTACAGATCACTTCTGGGACCCCAAAATATCGAATTTTTGGGTGTTTTGAGCTTGAATTTGAGATATAAACGGGTACAGAAGATTCATGCACTTATCGACTTTGGACACTTAAAATATCGATTTTTAGCATGTTTTGAGCCTATATTTTGAAAATATTCTAGCACTGAGTAGGCATGTACAGATCGCTTCTAGGACCCAAAAATACCGAATTTTCGGGTGTTTTGAGCCTGAATTTGAGATATATCGACTTTGGACACTTAAAATATCGATTTTTAGCATGTTTTGACCCTATATTTTGAAAACATTCTAGCACTGAGTAGGCATGTACAGATCGCTTCTGGGACCAAAAAACATCGAATTTTCGGGTGTTTTGAGGTTGAATTTGAGATATAAATGAGTGCAGAAGATGCATACACATATTGACTTTAGGCACCTAAAATATCGATTTTCAGCATGTTTTGGGCCTGTATCTGAGTAGGCATGTACAGATCGCTTCTGGGACCCCAAAATATCGAATTTTCGGGTGTTTGAAGCCTGAATTTGAGATATAAACGGGTACAGAAGATGCATGCACATATCGACTTTTGGGCACCTAAAAGATCGATTATCGGTATGTTTTGGGCTTGTATTTTGAAAATACTCTAACACGGAGTAGGCATTTACAGATCGCTTCTGGGACCCCAAAATATCGAATCTTCGGGTGTTTTGAGCCTGAATTTGAGATATAAACAGGTACTGAAGATGCATGCACATATCGACTTTTGGGCACCTAAATTATCGATTTTGAGCATGTTTTGGGTCTGTATCTTCAAAACATTCTAACTAGGAGTAGGCATGTATATATCGCTTCTAGGACCCAAAAATACCGAATTTTCGGGTGTTTTGAGGTTGAAATTGAGATATAAATGGGTACAGAAGGTGCGCACCATCCACATATCAACTTTTGGGCTCCTAAAAGATCGATTTTCAGTATGTTGTGGGCCTGTATATTGAAAATACTCTAACACGGAGTAGGCATGTACAGATCGCTTCTGGGACCCCAAAATATCGAATTTTCGGGTGTTTTGGGCCTGAATTTGAGATATAAACAGGTACTGAAGATGCATGCACATATCGACTTTTGGGCACCTAAATTATCGATTTTGAGCATGTTTTGGGTCTGTATCTTCAAAACATTCTAACTAGGAGTAGGCATGTATATATCGTTTCTAGGACCCAAAAATACCGAATTTTCGGGTGTTTTGAGGTTGAAATTGAGATATAAATGGGTACAGAAGGTGCGCACCATCCACATATCAACTTTTGGGCTCCTAAAAGATCGATTTTCAGTATGTTGTGGGCCTGTATATTGAAAATACTCTAACACGGAGTAGGCATGTACAGATCGCTTCTGGGACCCCGAAATATCGAATTTTCGGGTGTTTGGAGCCTGAATTTGAGATATAAACGGGTACAGAAGATGCATCCGCATATCGACTTTTGGGCACCTAAAAGATCGATTTTCAGTATGTTTTGGGCCTGTATATTGAAAATACTCTAACACGAAGTAGGCATGTACAGATTGCTTCTGAGACCCAAAAATATCGAATTTTCGGGTGTTTTGAGCCTGAATATGAGATATAAACAGGTAATGAAGATGCATGCACATATCGTCTTTTGGGCACCTAAAATATCGATTTTAAGCATGTTTTGGGTCTGTATCTTGAAAACATTCTAACTAGGAGTAGGCATGTACATATCGCTTCTAGGACCCAAAAATACCGAATTTTCGTGTGTTTTGAGGTTGAATTTGAGATATAAACGGGTACAGAAGATGCATCCACATATCGACTTTTGGGCTCCTAAAAGATCGATTTTCAGTATGTTGTGGGCCTGTATATTGAAAATACTCTAATACGGAGTAGGCATGTACAGATCGCTTCTGGGACCCTAAAAAATCGAATTTTCGGGTGTTTTGGGCCTGAATTTGAGATATCGACTTTGGGCACCTAAAATATCGATTTTTAACATTTTTTGGGCCTATATTTTAAAATATTCTAGCACTGAGTAGGCATGTACAGATCGATTCTGGTACCCCAAAATATCGAATTTTCGGGTGTTTTGAGCCTGAATTTGAGATATAAACGGGTACAGAAGATGCATGCACATATCGACTTTTGGGCACCTAAAATATCGATTTTGAGCATGTTTTGGGTCTGTATCTTGAAAACATTCTAACTAGGAGTAGGCATGTACCGATCGTTTCTAGGACCCAAAAATACCAAATATTCGGGTGTTTTGAGCCTAAATTTGAGATATAAACGGGTACAAAAGATGCATGCACATATCGACTTTGGACACTTAAAATATCGACTTTTAGCATGTTTTGAGCCTATATTTTTAAAACATTCTAGCAATGAGTAGGCATGATAAGATCGCTTCTGGGACCCAAAAATATCGAATTTTCGGGTGTTTTGAGGTTGAATTTCGGATGTAAACGGGTGCAGAAGATGCATACACATATTGACTTTGGGCACCTAAAATATCGATTTTCAGCATGTTTTTTGCCTGTATCTGAGTAGGCATGTACAGATCGCTTCTGGGACCCCAAAATATCGAATTTTCGCGTGTTTGGATCCTGAATTTGAGATATAAACGGGTACAAAAGATGCATGCACATATCGACTTTTGGGCACCTAAAAAATCGATTTTCAGTATGTTTTAGGCCTGTATTTTGAAATTACTCTAAAACGGAGTAAGCATGTACAGTTCGCTTCTGGGACCCCAAAATATCGAATTTTCAGGTGTCTTGGGCCTGAATTTGAGATATCGACGTTGGGCACCTAAAATATCGATTTTTAGCATGTTTTGGGCCTATATTATGAAAATATTCTAGCACGAAGTAGGCATGTACAGATCACTTCTGGGACCCCAAAATATCGAATTTTTGGGTGTTTTGAGCTTGAATTTGAGATATAAACGGGTACAGAAGATTCATGCACTTATCGACTTTGGACACTTAAAATATCGATTTTTAGCATGTTTTGAGCCTATATTTTGAAAATATTCTAGCACTGAGTAGGCATGTACAGATCGCTTCTAGGACCCAAAAATACCGAATTTTCGGGTGTTTTGAGCCTGAATTTGAGATATATCGACTTTGGACACTTAAAATATCGATTTTTAGCATGTTTTGACCCTATATTTTGAAAACATTCTAGCACTGAGTAGGCATGTACAGATCGCTTCTGGGACCAAAAAACATCGAATTTTCGGGTGTTTTGAGGTTGAATTTGAGATATAAATCAGTGCAGAAGATGCATACACATATTGACTTTAGGCACCTAAAATATCGATTTTCAGCATGTTTTGGGCCTGTATCTGAGTAGGCATGTACAGATCGCTTCTGGGACCCCAAAATATCGAATTTTCGGGTGTTTGAAGCCTGAATTTGAGATATAAACGGGTACAGAAGATGCATGCACATATCGACTTTTGGGCACCTAAAAGATCGATTATCGGTATGTTTTGGGCCTGTATTTTGAAAATACTCTAACACGGAGTAGGCATGTACAGATCGCTTCTGGGACCCCAAAATATCGAATCTTCGGGTGTTTTGAGCCTGAATTTGAGATATAAACAGGTACTGAAGATGCATGCACGTATCGACTTTTGGGCACCTAAATTATCGATTTTGAGCATGTTTTGGGTCTGTATCTTCAAAACATTCTAACTAGGAGTAGGCATGTATATATCGCTTCTAGGACCCAAAAATACCGAATTTTCGGGTGTTTTGAGGTTGAAATTGAGATATAAATGGGTACAGAAGGAGCGCACCATCCACATATCAACTTTTGGGCTCCTAAAAGATCGATTTTCAGTATGTTGTGGGCCTGTATATTGAAAATACTCTAACACGGAGTAGGCATGTACAGATCGCTTGTGGGACCCCAAAATATCGAATTTTCGGGTGTTTTGGGCCTGAATTTGAGATATCGATTTTGGGCACCTAAAATATCGATTTTTAGCATGTTTTGGGCCTATATTTTGAAAATATTCTAGCACTAAGTAGGCATGTACAGATAACTTCTGGGACCCCAAAATACCGAATTTTCGGGTGTTTTGAGCCCGAATTTGAGATATAAACGGGTACAGAATATGCATGCACAAATCGACTTTAGACACTTAAAATATCGATTTTTAGCATGTTTTAAACCTATATTTTGAAAACATTCTAGCACGGAGTAGGCATGTACAGATCGCTTCTATGACCCAAAAATATCGAATTTTCGGGTGTTTTGAGGTTGAATTAGTGATATAAACGGGTGTAAAAATGCATACACATATTGACTTTGGGCACCTAAAATATCGATTTTCAGCATGTTTTGGGCCTGTATCTAAGTAGGCATGTACAGATCGCTTCTGGGACCCAAAAATATCGAATTTTCGGGTGTTTTGAGCCTGAATTTGAGATATAAACGGGTACAGAAGATGCATGCACATATCGACTTTTGGGCACCTAAAATATCGATTTTTAGCATGTTTTGGGCCTATATTTTGAAAATATTCTAGCACTAAGTAGGCATGTACAGATAACTTCTGGGACCCCAAAATACCGAATTTTCGGGTGTTTTGAGCCCGAATTTGAGATATAAACGGGTACAGAATATGCATGCACAAATCGACTTTAGACACTTAAAATATCGATTTTTAGCATGTTTTAAACCTATATTTTGAAAACATTCTAGCACGGAGTAGGCATGTACAGATCGCTTCTATGACCCAAAAATATCGAATTTTCGGGTGTTTTGAGGTTGAATTAGTGATATAAACGGGTGTAAAAATGCATACACATATTGACTTTGGGCACCTAAAATATCGATTTTCAGCATGTTTTGGGCCTGTATCTAAGTAGGCATGTACAGATCGCTTCTGGGACCCAAAAATATCGAATTTTCGGGTGTTTTGAGCCTGAATTTGATATATAAACGGGTACAGAAGATGCATGCACATATCGACTTTTGGGCACCTAAAATATCGATTTTTAGCATGTTTTGGGCCTATATTTTGAAAATATTCTAGCACTGAGTAGGCATGTAGAGATCGCTTCTGGGACCCAAAAATATCAAATTTTCGGGTGTTTTGAGCCGGAATTCGAGATATAAACGGGTACAGAAAATGCATGCACATATTGACTTTGGTCACCTAAAATATCGATTTTTAGCATGTTTTGGGCCTGTATTTTGAAAATACTCTAACACGGAGTAGGCATGTACAGATCGCTTCTGGGACCCCAAAATATCGAATTTTCGCGTGTTTGGATCCTGAATTTGAGATATAAACGGGTACAGAAGATGCATGCACATATCGACTTTTGGGCACCTAAAAGATCGATTTTCAGTATATTTTAGGCCTGTATTTTGAAATTACTCTAACACGGAGTAAGCATGTACAGTTCGCTTCTGGGACCCCAAAATATCGAATTTTCAGGTGTCTTGGGCCTGAATTTGAGATATCGACTTTGGGCACCTAAAATATCGATTTTTACCATGTTTTGGGCCTATATTATGAAAATATTCTAGCACGAAGTAGGCATGTACAGATCACTTCTGGGACCCCAAAATATCGAATTTTTGGGTGTTTTGAGCTTGAATTTGAGATATAAACGGGTACAGAAGATTCATGCACTTAACGACTTTGGACACTTAAAATATCGATTTTTAGCATGTTTTGAGCCTATATTTTGAAAATATTCTAGCACTGAGTAGGCATGTACAGATCGCTTCTAGGACCCAAAAATACCGAATTTTCGGGTGTTTTGAGCCTGAATTTGAGATATATCGACTTTGGACACTTAAAATATCGATTTTTAGCATGTTTTGACCCTATATTTTGAAAACATTCTAGCACTGAGTAGGCATGTACAGATCGCTTCTGGGACCAAAAAACATCGAATTTTCGGGTGTTTTGAGGTTGAATTTGAGATATAAATGAGTGCAGAAGATGCATACACATATTGACTTTAGGCACCTAAAATATCGATTTTCAGCATGTTTTGGGCCTGTATCTGAGTAGGCATGTACAGATCGCTTCTGGGACCCCAAAATATCGAATTTTCGGGTGTTTGAAGCCTGAATTTGAGATATAAACGGGTACAGAAGATGCATGCACATATCGACTTTTGGGCACCTAAAAGATCGATTATCGGTATGTTTTGGGCCTGTATTTTGAAAATACTCTAATACGGAGTAGGCATTTACAGATCGCTTCTGGGACCCCAAAATATCGAATCTTCGGGTGTTTTGAGCCTGAATTTGAGATATAAACAGGTACTGAAGATGCATGCACATATCGACTTTTGGGCACCTAAATTATCGATTTTGAGCATGTTTTGGGTCTGTATCTTCAAAACATTCTAACTAGGAGTAGGCATGTATATATCGCTTCTAGGACCCAAAAATACCGAATTTTCTGGTGTTTTGAGGTTGAAATTGAGATATAAATGGGTACAGAAGGTGCGCACCATCCACATATCAACTTTTGGGCTCCTAAAAGATCGATTTTCAGTATGTTGTGGGCCTGTATATTGAAAATACTCTAACACGGAGTAGGCATGTACAGATCGCTTCTGGGACCCCAAAATATCGAATTTTCGGGTGTTTTGGGCCTGAATTTGAGATATAAACAGGTACTGAAGATGCATGCACATATCGACTTTTGGGCACCTAAATTATCGATTTTGAGCATGTTTTGGGTCTGTATCTTCAAAACATTCTAACTAGGAGTAGGCATGTATATATCGTTTCTAGGACCCAAAAATACCGAATTTTCGGGTGTTTTGAGGTTGAAATTGAGATATAAATGGGTACAGAAGGTGCGCACCATCCACATATCAACTTTTGGGCTCCTAAAAGATCGATTTTCAGTATGTTGTGGGCCTGTATATTGAAAATACTCTAACACGGAGTAGGCATGTACAGATCGCTTCTGGGACCCCGAAATATCGAATTTTCGGGTGTTTGGAGCCTGAATTTGAGATATAAACGGGTACAGAAGATGCATCCGCATATCGACTTTTGGGCACCTAAAAGATCGATTTTCAGTATGTTTTGGGCCTGTATATTGAAAATACTCTAACACGAAGTAGGCATGTACAGATTGCTTCTGAGACCCAAAAATATCGAATTTTCGGGTGTTTTGAGCCTGAATATGAGATATAAACAGGTAATGAAGATGCATGCACATATCGTCTTTTGGGCACCTAAAATATCGATTTTAAGCATGTTTTGGGTCTGTATCTTGAAAACATTCTAACTAGGAGTAGGCATGTACCGATCGTTTCTAGGACCCAAAAATACCAAATATTCGGGTGTTTTGAGCCTAAATTTGAGATATAAACGGGTACAAAAGATGCATGCACATATCGACTTTGGACACTTAAAATATCGACTTTTAGCATGTTTTGAGCCTATATTTTTAAAACATTCTAGCAATGAGTAGGCATGATAAGATCGCTTCTGGGACCCAAAAATATCGAATTTTCGGGTGTTTTGAGGTTGAATTTCGGATGTAAACGGGTGCAGAAGATGCATACACATATTGACTTTGGGCACCTAAAATATCGATTTTCAGCATGTTTTTTGCCTGTATCTGAGTAGGCATGTACAGATCGCTTCTGGGACCCCAAAATATCGAATTTTCGCGTGTTTGGATCCTGAATTTGAGATATAAACGGGTACAAAAGATGCATGCACATATCGACTTTTGGGCACCTAAAAAATCGATTTTCAGTATGTTTTAGGCCTGTATTTTGAAATTACTCTAAAACGGAGTAAGCATGTACAGTTCGCTTCTGGGACCCCAAAATATCGAATTTTCAGGTGTCTTGGGCCTGAATTTGAGATATCGACGTTGGGCACCTAAAATATCGATTTTTAGCATGTTTTGGGCCTATATTATGAAAATATTCTAGCACGAAGTAGGCATGTACAGATCACTTCTGGGACCCCAAAATATCGAATTTTTGGGTGTTTTGAGCTTGAATTTGAGATATAAACGGGTACAGAAGATTCATGCACTTATCGACTTTGGACACTTAAAATATCGATTTTTAGCATGTTTTGAGCCTATATTTTGAAAATATTCTAGCACTGAGTAGGCATGTACAGATCGCTTCTAGGACCCAAAAATACCGAATTTTCGGGTGTTTTGAGCCTGAATTTGAGATATATCGACTTTGGACACTTAAAATATCGATTTTTAGCATGTTTTGACCCTATATTTTGAAAACATTCTAGCACTGAGTAGGCATGTACAGATCGCTTCTGGGACCAAAAAACATCGAATTTTCGGGTGTTTTGAGGTTGAATTTGAGATATAAATGAGTGCAGAAGATGCATACACATATTGACTTTAGGCACCTAAAATATCGATTTTCAGCATGTTTTGGGCCTGTATCTGAGTAGGCATGTACAGATCGCTTCTGGGACCCCAAAATATCGAATTTTCGGGTGTTTGAAGCCTGAATTTGAGATATAAACGGGTACAGAAGATGCATGCACATATCGACTTTTGGGCACCTAAAAGATCGATTATCGGTATGTTTTGGGCCTGTATTTTGAAAATACTCTAACACGGAGTAGGCATTTACAGATCGCTTCTGGGACCCCAAAATATCGAATCTTCGGGTGTTTTGAGCCTGAATTTGAGATATAAACAGGTACTGAAGATGCATGCACATATCGACTTTTGGGCACCTAAATTATCGATTTTGAGCATGTTTTGGGTCTGTATCTTCAAAACATTCTAACTAGGAGTAGGCATGTATATATCGCTTCTAGGACCCAAAAATACCGAATTTTCGGGTGTTTTGAGGTTGAAATTGAGATATAAATGGGTACAGAAGGTGCGCACCATCCACATATCAACTTTTGGGCTCCTAAAAGATCGATTTTCAGTATGTTGTGGGCCTGTATATTGAAAATACTCTAACACGGAGTAGGCATGTACAGATCGCTTCTGGGACCCCAAAATATCGAATTTTCGGGTGTTTTGGGCCTGAATTTGAGATATAAACAGGTACTGAAGATGCATGCACATATCGACTTTTGGGCACCTAAATTATCGATTTTGAGCATGTTTTGGGTCTGTATCTTCAAAACATTCTAACTAGGAGTAGGCATGTATATATCGTTTCTAGGACCCAAAAATACCGAATTTTCGGGTGTTTTGAGGTTGAAATTGAGATATAAATGGGTACAGAAGGTGCGCACCATCCACATATCAACTTTTGGGCTCCTAAAAGATCGATTTTCAGTATGTTGAGGACCTGTATATTGAAAATACTCTAACACGGAGTAGGCATGTACAGATCGCTTCTGGGACCCCGAAATATCGAATTTTCGGGTGTTTGGAGCCTGAATTTGAGATATAAACGGGTACAGAAGATGAATGCACATATCGACTTTTGGGCACCTAAAATATCGATTTTGAGCATGTTTTGGGTCTGTATCTTTAAAACATTCTAACTAGGAGTAGGCATGTACAGATCGCTTCTGGGACCCAAAAATATCGAATTTTCGGGTGTTTTGAGGTTGAATTTCGGATGTAAACGGGTGCAGAAGATGCATACACATATTGACTTTGGGCACCTAAAATATCGATTTTGAGCATGTTTTGGGCCTGTATCTGAGTAGGCATGTACAGATCGCTTCTGGGACCCCAAAATATCGAATTTTCGGGTGTTTGAAGCCTGAATTTGAGATATAAACGGGTACAGAAGATGCATGCACATATCGACTTTTGGGCACCTAAAAGATCGATTATCGGTATGTTTTGGGCCTGTATTTTGAAAATACTCTAACACGGAGTAGGCATGTACAGATCGCTTCTGGGACCCCAAAATATCGAATCTTCGGGTGTTTTGAGCCTGAATTTGAGATATAAACAGGTACTGAAGATGCATGCACGTATCGACTTTTGGGCACCTAAATTATCGATTTTGAGCATGTTTTGGGTCTGTATCTTCAAAACATTCTAACTAGGAGTAGGCATGTATATATCGCTTCTAGGACCCAAAAATACCGAATTTTCAGGTGTTTTGAGGTTGAAATTGAGATATAAATGGGTACAGAAGGTGCGCACCATCCACATATCAACTTTTGGGCTCCTAAAAGATCGATTTTCAGTATGTTGTGGGCCTGTATATTGAAAATACTCTAACACGGAGTAGGCATGTACAGATCGCTTGTGGGACCCCAAAATATCGAATTTTCGGGTGTTTTGGGCCTGAATTTGAGATATCGATTTTGGGCACCTAAAATATCGATTTTTAGCATGTTTTGGGCCTATATTTTGAAAATATTCTAGCACTAAGTAGGCATGTACAGATAACTTCTGGGACCCCAAAATACCGAATTTTCGGGTGTTTTGAGCCCGAATTTGAGATATAAACGGGTACAGAATATGCATGCACAAATCGACTTTAGACACTTAAAATATCGATTTTTAGCATGTTTTAAACCTATATTTTGAAAACATTCTAGCACGGAGTAGGCATGTACAGATCGCTTCTATGACCCAAAAATATCGAATTTTCGGGTGTTTTGAGGTTGAATTAGTGATATAAACGGGTGTAAAAATGCATACACATATTGACTTTGGGCACCTAAAATATCGATTTTCAGCATGTTTTGGGCCTGTATCTAAGTAGGCATGTACAGATCGCTTCTGGGACCCAAAAATATCGAATTTTCGGGTGTTTTGAGCCTGAATTTGAGATATAAACGGGTACAGAAGATGCATGCACATATCGACTTTTGGGCACCTAAAATATCGATTTTTAGCATGTTTTGGGCCTATATTTTGAAAATATTCTAGCACTAAGTAGGCATGTACAGATAACTTCTGGGACCCCAAAATACCGAATTTTCGGGTGTTTTGAGCCCGAATTTGAGATATAAACGGGTACAGAATATGCATGCACAAATCGACTTTAGACACTTAAAATATCGATTTTTAGCATGTTTTAAACCTATATTTTGAAAACATTCTAGCACGGAGTAGGCATGTACAGATCGCTTCTATGACCCAAAAATATCGAATTTTCGGGTGTTTTGAGGTTGAATTAGTGATATAAACGGGTGTAAAAATGCATACACATATTGACTTTGGGCACCTAAAATATCGATTTTCAGCATGTTTTGGGCCTGTATCTAAGTAGGCATGTACAGATCGCTTCTGGGACCCAAAAATATCGAATTTTCGGGTGTTTTGAGCCTGAATTTGAGATATAAACGGGTACAGAAGATGCATGCACATATCGACTTTTGGGCACCTAAAATATCGATTTTTAGCATGTTTTGGGCCTATATTTTGAAAATATTCTAGCACTGAGTAGGCATGTAGAGATCGCTTCTGGGACCCAAAAATATCAAATTTTCGGGTGTTTTGAGCCGGAATTCGAGATATAAACGGATACAGAAAATGCATGCACATATTGACTTTGGTCACCTAAAATATCGATTTTTAGCATGTTTTGGGCCTGTATTTTGAAAATACTCTAACACGGAGTAGGCATGTACAGATCGCTTCTGGGACCCCAAAATATCGAATTTTCGGGTGTTTTAAGCCTGAATTTGAGATATAAACGGGTACAGAAGATGAATGCACATATGGACTTTTGGACACCTAAAATATCGATTTTGAGCATGTTTTGGGTCTGTATCTTGAAAACATTCTAACTAGGAGTAGGCATGTACAGATCACTTCTAGGACCCAAAAACACCGAATTTTCGGGTGTTTTGACCTTAAATTTGAGATATAAACGGGTACAGAAGATGAATGCACATATCGACTTTTGGGCACCTAAAATATCGATTTTGAGCATGTTTTGGGTCTGTATCTTTAAAACATTCTAACTAGGAGTAGGCATGTACAGATCGCTTCTGGGACCCAAAAATATCGAATTTTCGGGTGTTTTGAGGTTGAATTTCGGATGTAAACGGGTGCAGAAGATGCATACACATATTGACTTTGGGCACCTAAAATATCGATTTTGAGCATGTTTTGGGCCTGTATCTGAGTGGCATGTACAGATCGCTTCTGGGACCCCAAAATATCGAATTTTCGGGTGTTTGGATCCTGAATTTGAGATATAAACGGGTACAGAAGATGCATGCACATATCGACTTCTGGGCACCTAAAAGATCGATTTTCAGTATGTTTCGGGCTTGTATTTTGAAAATACTCTAACACGGTGTAAGCATGTACAGTTCGCTTCTGGGACCCCAAAATATCGAATTTTCGGGTGTCTTGGGCCTGAATTTGAGATATCGACTTTGGGCACCTAAAATATCGATTTTTAGCATGTTTTGGGCCTATATTTTGAAAATATTCTAGCACTAAGTAGGCATGTACAGATCACTTCTGGGACCCCAAAATATCGAATTTTCGGGTGTTTTGAGCCTGAATTTGAGATATAAACGGGTACAGAAGATTCATGCACTTATCGACTTTGGACACTTAAAATATCGATTTTTAGCATGTTTTGAGCCTATATTTTGAAAATATTCTAGCACTGAGTAGGCATGTCCATATCACTTCTAGGACCCAAAAATACCGAATTTTCGGGTGTTTTGAGCCCGAATTTGAGATATAAACGGGTACAGAAGATGCATGCACAAATCGACTTTAGACACTTAAAATATCGATTTTTAGCGTGTTTTAAACCTATATTTTGAAAACATTCTAGCACGGAGTAGGCATGTACAGATCGCTTCTGGGACCCAAAAATATCGAATTTTCGGGTGTTTTGAGGTTGAATTAGGGATATAAACGGGTGTAGAAAATGCATACACATATTGACTTTGGGCACCTAAAATATCGATTTTCAGCATGTTTTGGGCCTGTATCTAAGTAGGCATGTACAGATCGCTTCTGGGACCCCAAAATATCGAATTTTCGGGTGTTTGGAGCCTGAATTTGAGATACAAACGGGTACAGAAGATGCATGCACATATCGACTTTTGGGCACCTAAAATATCGATTTTGAGCATGTTTTGGGTCTGTATCTTGAAAACATTCAAACTAGGAGTAGGCATGTACATATCGCTTCTAGGACCCAAAAACACCGAATTTTCGGAGCTTTTGAGCCTATATTTGAGATATAAACGGGTACAGAAGATGAATGCACATATCGACTTTTGGGCACCTAAAATATCGATTTTGAGCATGTTTTGGGTCTGTATCTTGAAAACATTCTAACTAGGAGTAGGCATGTACAGATCGCTTCTGGGACCCAAAAATATCGTTTTTCGGGTGTTTTAAGGTTGAATTTCGGATGTAAACGGGTGCAGAAGATGCATACACATATTGACTTTGGGCACCTAAAATATCGATTTTCAGCATGTTTTGGGCCTGTATCTGAGTGGCATGTACAGATCGCTTCTGGGACCCCAAAATATCGAATTTTCGGGTGTTTGGATCCTGAATTTGAGATATAAACGGGTACAGAAGATGCATGCACATATCGACTTTTGGGCACCTAAAAGATCGATTATCAGTATGTTTCGGGCTTGTATTTTGAAAATACTCTAACACGGAGTAAGCATGTACAGTTCGCTTCTGGGACCCCAAAATATCGAATTTTCGGGTGTCTTGGGCCTGAATTTGAGATATCGACTTTGGGCACCTAAAATATCGATTTTTAGCATGTTTTGGGCCTATATTTTGAAAATATTATAGCACTAAGTAGGCATGTACAGATCACTTCTGGGACCCCAAAATATCGAATTTTCGGGTGTTTTGAGCCTGAATTTGAGATATAAACGGGTACAGAAGATTCATGCACTTATCGACTTTGGACACTTAAAATATCGATTTTTAGCATGTTTTGAGCCTATATTTTGAAAATATTCTAGCACTGAGTAGGCATGTACAGATCGCTTCTAGGACCCAAAAATACCGAATTTTCGGGTGTTTTGATGTTGAAATTGAGATATAAATGGGTACAGAAGGTGCATCCACATATCGACTTTTGGGCTCCTAAAAGATCGATTTTCAGTATGTTGAGGGCCTGTATATTGAAAATACTCTAACACGGAGTAAGCATGTACAGTTCGCTTCTGGGACCCCAAAATATCGAATTTTCGGGTGTCTTGGGCCTGAATTTGAGATATCGACTTTGGGCACCTAAAATATCGATTTTTAGCATGTTTTGGGCCTATATTTTGAAAATATTCTAGCACTAAGTAGGCTTGTACAGATCACTTCTGGGACCCCAAAATATCGAATTTTCGGGTGTTTTGAGCCTGAATTTGAGATATAAACGGGTACAGAAGATTCATGCACTTATCGACTTTGGACACTTAAAATATCGAATTTTAGCATGTTTTGAGCCTATATTTTGAAAATATTCTAGAACTGAGTAGGCATGTACAGATCGCTTCTAGGACCCAAAAATACCGAATTTTCGGGTGTTTTGAGCCTGAATTTGAGATATAAACGGGTACAGAAGATGAATGCACATATCGACTTTGGACAATTAAAATATCGATTTTTAGCATGTTTTGACCCTATATTTTGAAAACATTCTAGCACTGAGTAGGCATGTATAGATCGCTTCTGGGACCAAAAAACATCGAATTTTCGGGTGTTTTGAGGTTGAATTTGAGATATAAACGAGTGCAGAAGATGCATACACATATTGACTTTAGGCACCTAAAATATTGATTTTCAGCATGTTTTGGGCCTGTATCTGAGTAGGCATGTACAGATCGCTTCTGGAACCTTAAAATATCGAATTTTCGGGTGTTTTGAGCCTGAATATGAGATATAAACAGGTACTGAAGATCCACACCCATATCGACTTTTGGGCACCTAAAATATCGATTTTGAGCATGTTTTGGGTCTTTATCTTGAAAACATTCTAACTAGGAGTAGGCATGTACATATCGCTTCTAGGACCCAAAAATACTGAATTTTCGGGTGTTTTGAGGTTGAATTTGAGATATAAACGGGTACAGAAGATGCATGCTGTTATGAATACCTGGATTCACTTCACCACTTTGATTCGAAACTTCATGTATTGAAACCAATCTTGTATGAAACTGTGGTTCAGTTCCTGTTTTAGTGGGCATGCAGTGTAAAGAGGGCGTACCAGTAGTTTCCCTTCTGGATATTACTTGAGGCTGACTCTAGTTTGAGGGTATAAAAGGAGCAGACTTGGGTCTCACAGTCAGTCTCTGCATACCATGGTAGGATAAACAGTGTGTTCCATGGATCTACCTCGGCTCCAGCTTTGTCCCTCCGAAATGGCTAAGTGTTGATATTGTTCTCTTATACTGTGCTCCTATAGGAATATCGTTTATTATTATTATTATTATTATAATTAGGGTACTTATTGTGTTGTGTTATTGTGTTAATGTTGGGTGATGGTAAAGGAGTAAGACTCGGGTCATGAATTGGAGATTTGTGTAATGTTTCTGTTTGTTGTTTAATGTTTTTTTTTAAATATATATATATTAAAATATCAGTCTGTTTATATGTCCAGGGGTTACGATTTAACTGATAGAAGGGCATAACTTAACATGGGGGCCTGTCCGGGATCTCCATTTCCATATGACCTATAGTCTTGTATTAATTACTGAAGCCTGTATATATATACATTATAGAGATAGTTCAAAATTCGGGTCTATTCTGTTTTGTTTGTTGGTCTCTGATTCTATACAGTGCGAATCCTCCACTTTAAGAATGGAGTTTAACTTGGCTAAATTTGCAGAGAACCCATCAGTACCTTACTTAAAAAGTGTTAATCTTCGTAAGGAAGTCTGGATTGGTCTTGGCTCTCATTGAGGTATTACTTGTAAGAAAACTTGGAGGAAGAGAGAGATTCAAGAAAAAGTAATAACGGAACTGGTAAATATAAGGATTTTAGATGAAAGTGCACATGCATTATGTGAGGACCCTTCTGGTCTATTAATGATGAAGTTAGAAGCTGGAAAAGAGGAACGTGCACATGAGCTGTTAGCCTGGAAGGAGAGAGCTGAAGAACGACGTTTTCAATTAGAATTGTTAACAAAACAAGCAGAGCTAGGCATAACTTTGAGACCAACAGATGGGACGGGTTCAGACACATTTGATATAACGAAGCAATCCAGATTAGTTCCTTCATTTGATGAAAATGACCCAGAGGAATTTTTCCTACAATTTGAGAAGACAGCACCTCATTGTCTTGGCATACCAAATATTGGCCAGTCCTAATTCAAACTAATTTAGTAGGTAAAGGGAGATCAGTATACTTGTCCTTGGATATTAATGAAAGTAAGAATTATGAAGTAATTAAAAAGTCTGTTCTCAATGCATATCAGCTGACTCCAGAATTTTATAGGCAAAAATTTAGAAATATAAGGAAAGGTGATGCTTCGTCTTATATTGAACTGTCTCATACAGTGAGGAAATTAGGTAAAAGGTGGTTAGATTCTAATAATGTTGAAACACGTGAAGAATTGGAGGAACTTGTGTTATTGGAGCAGTATAAGAGAGCGGTGCCTTGGGAGGTGAAAGCATATTTAGAGGAGCATGAGGTTAGATCTTTGGTCCGGGCTGCTACCCTGGCAGAAAATTATGCATTGACTCATAAAGGCTTTAGATACAGGTCTCCTCACCAATTAGAGAGTAGGAAAGCAGACTCAAAGGTTTTGGGTGATAATTCTGTTAGGATTTTCTCTCCTTTGTCTGGTGAAGGTGGTCCTGATAAGGCTGGTGGATCAACCACGTCTAGTTATTTCCCAGGTAAAAGGGAATTAATGTGCTACTATTGTAAGCAGTTTGGACACATTAAGGGTAACTGCCCTAGGTTATTAGCCAGACAAAAGTCTAGTAAGCAGATTAGTATGACTTGTAATAATGATATTGATCATATTCCAAGTGAAATACATTCAGAAACAAAGTCTGAGTTATTTGAACCCTTTCAGTTTGGCGGGTTTGTGAGTGTCAGTGACCATGGGAAGTGTTTCCCTGTTCGTGTCTTGAGAGACACTGCTTCTTCGTGCAGTATATTGCTTAAGAGTGCAGTTCCCTTCATAGAGGACGTTTTGACTGGCGAGGAAGTAGTATTGCAGGGTGTTAGTGGTGCTGTCACGGTGCCGTACGGTAGAGTGTTTTTAAAAACAGATTTAGTCTCTAAAAGTGTTAATGTTGCTATTCAGGATAAGTTGCCTGTAGAGGGAGTGTCATTTCTGCTAGGCAACGATATTGCGGGTAATAAAGTAGTCCCTAATCCAATAGTAACATCAGTTCCTACTAGGGTTAATAATACTGACGCATTGGAGAAAGAAATACCAGGGTTATTTCCTTCGTGTGCTGTGACTAGGAACATGAAGAAAAATGCAGAATGTGATGTGGTTCCTAGTACCACTGATGATGAGGACGATGATTCAGGTATAGGTAGTTTGTTTCAAACCGATGTGGTTCATAATTCACCTGTGTTGCCAGAAGAGGTTGTGTCCCCTGTGGCTGGCTCACATATCGATACTGAATCTGTGTTAGTGGATACTGTGCCTGTGAGCAGAGATATGTTGTCGGAAGCTCAACGAGGTGATCCGGAGTTGAAGCCTTTATTTGCTAGAGCAGTAGATTTAAATGAATCTGAGAAACTTTCGGTATGTTACTATTTAGACAATGATGTCCTCATGAGAAAATTTCGGTTGGCTGATATTGCAGCTAATGAAGAGTGGAATGTAACCAGACAAATAATTGTACCTAGTTGTTACATTAAGGATATCTTGAGTCTCGCACATGATTTTGCTGGTGGTCATTTAGGTATCAATAAAACGTATAACAAAATTCTTCCTAACTTCTTTTGGCCCTGTTTAAGAAGAGATGTTGCGAAGTATTGTCATACATGTCATGTTTGTCAAGTGGCTGGTAAACCAAACCAGGTATTAAAGAAGGCTCCGTTGCAGCCTATAGTCCCTCTAACTGAGCCATTTAGTAAAGTTATTATTGATTGTGTTGGACCAATGCCAAAACAAAGAAAGGAAACCAATTTCTATTAACGATCATGTGTGCGACCACAAGATATCCTGAGGCTATTCCTCTAAAAAAGATTACTACAAAAGCTGTTGTCAATGTACTGCTAAGATTTTTTACCCAATATGGTATTCCCAAATATGTACAGTCTGATCAGGGAACAAATTTTACTTCGAGTGTTTTCAAACAAGTAATGAAAGAATTAGGAATAACTCATTATACAGCCACTGCCTATCATCCACAATCCCAAGGGGCACTTGAGCGTTTTCACCAAACATTCAAGTCTATGCTCACTAAGTATTGTATAGAAAGTGATAAAGATTGGGATGATAGAGTGCACTTTATGTTGTATGCTATTAGATCATGTCCACAGGAGTCCTTAGGATTTACTCCATTTTCCCTTGTGTATGGTCATACCGTTAGAGGCCCTTTAGAGGTAATGAAAGAGTGTTGGGTAGCTAAAGACTTGGGTATGCCATTGCCTCAATATGTAAAAAAATTTAGGGAACTGTTAAAGAGAGCTAATGAATTAGCAAGAAGTAATCTAAGTAAAGCCCAAACTGCCATGAAAAATACCTATGATCTAAAAGCTGTGGAGAAGAGTTTTAAGCCAGGTGACTCAGTGTTGGCTTTTCTTTCATTGTACAGTAAGCCTTTTCAATCGAAATATAGTGGTCCTTTTGTTGTGAAGGAGAAACTGAGTGACCTTAATTATTTGATAGAAACCCCCGGAAGAAGAAAGAGTGAAAGAAAGATTCATGCTAACTTACTTAAATTATATCATGCAAGGGACATTGGATCTGTAGTCCTTATAACCGAGACAGATAGTCCTTCAGACGAGAAAGAACTGTTATCATTTGAATTATGTACTCCACTGCTAAATTCACAAGTGTTGCATAATCCAGAAACTAAAATTTCACACCTCTCACAGCATCAGAAGGACGACATCTGCACACTACTGTCTACTTATGAGCAGATTTTTGGTGATGTGCCGCAGCCATGCCGAGGGGTGGAACATGACATCTTGCTGATCGACAATGCCATGCCCGTAAAACAACACCCCTACAGAGTAAATCCATGCAAGAGGAATGCTCTGCGGAGGGAGGTGGAGTTCCTGCTTCAGAATGGGTTGGCAGAGCAGAGTACCAGCGAGTGGGCCTCTCCTTGCCTGTTGGTGCCGAAGTCTGATGGCAACCACCGGCTTTGTACTGACTATAGGAGAGTCAATAGTTTAACCAAAGCTGATTGTTTTCCTCTCCCCAGGATGACAGACATCATCGATGACATTGGGGATGCTCAGTTCATTACCAAGTTAGATTTGCTGAAGGGGTATTACCAGATCCCTTTGACAGCCAAGGCAAAGGAAGTGTCCGCCTTTGTGTTACCAGACGGACTCTACCAATACAAAGTTATGCCCTTTGGAATGCGTAATGCCCCTGCGACATTCCAGAGGCTGATGAATAGTGTGACTCGTGGCCTGCCTAACGTTCGTGTCTACATTGACGACCTTGTGATCTTCACGACCACCTGGGAGGAGCATGTGACTAGTCTTCAGCAACTCTTCCATCGCATAGCTGAGGCTGGACTAACAGTTAACCTTCTGAAGAGTGAGCTAGGACAAGCCGAGGTTACTTATTTAGGGCATGTGATTGGCCAAGGTAAAATTGCACCAGTAAAAGCCAAAGTGGAAGCTATTATTCAGTACCCTGCCCCAACAACCCGAAAGGAAGTGATGAGGTTCTTAGGAATGGCTGGGTTTTATAGAAGATTTTGTCCTAACTTTGCTGATGTTTCCGCTCCTCTGTCTAACCTTGTCAGTCCCAGGAAGCCGTTTGTGTGGGCGAAAGAATGTCAGAATGCCTTTAGTAACTTAAAGAATCTGTTAACAACAGTGCCAGTACTGCGAGCTCCCGACTTCTCTCGACCTTTCAGTCTGCAAGTGGATGCTAGTGATATGGGGCTGGGGCGGTTTTGATGCAAAGCGATGACAGAGATATCTTGCATCCAGTCTGTTTTATGTCGGCCAAGTTTAAACCGTATCAAAGAAATTATTCCACAATAGAAAAGGAAACCCTTGCCTTGCTTTTGGCCCTTGAAAAGTTCGAAGTATATGTAAATGCCGCTACATACCCAGTGCATGTATTTAGTGATCACAACCCTTTACAATTTGTTAATAAGATGAAAAATAATAATCAAAGATTGATGAGATGGTCAGTGGCACTTCAGCCCTATAATTTCATAATTAGCCATATACTTGGAAAAGACAATGTAATCGCAGATGCTCTCTCAAGAGTGCATAGTGTAGGTTAAAAGATGGATGTACAAAAGGTTGTGTTCCTTTAAGGAATTAGGCTTAATATTAATTTAGGTTAAGGTTGTGAATGTCATATTAAAAAATGAGTTGTTAATCAAACTGGTGGGATAGAGAAAGCATAAATGCTTTCTTTTGAGAGGGAGGTGTTATGAATACCTGGATTCACTCCACCACTTTGATTCGAAACTCCATGTATTGAAACCAATCTTGTATGAAACTTTGGTTCAGTTCCTGTTTTAGTGGGCATGCAGTGTATAGAGGGCGTACCAGTAGTTTCCCTTCTGGATATTACTTGAGGCTGACTCTAGTTTGAGGGTATAAAAGGAGCAGACTTGGGTCTCACAGTCAGTCTCTGCATACCAGGGTAGGATAAACAGTGTGTTCCATGGATCTACCTCGGCTCCAGCTTTGTCCCTCCGAAATGGCTAAGTGTTGATATTGTTCTCTTATACTGTGCTCCTATAGGAATATCGTTTATTATTATTATTATTATAATTAGGGTACTTATTGTGTTGTGTTATTGTGTTAATGTTGGGTGATGGTAAAGGAGTAAGACTCGGGTCATGAATTGGAGATTTGTGTAATGTTTCTGTTTGTTGTTTAATGTTTTTTTTTAAATATATATATTAAAATATCAGTCTGTTTATATGTCCAGGGGTTACGATTTAACTGATAGAAGGGCATAACTTAACAATGCACATAATGACTTTGGACACTTACAATATCGATTTTTAGCATGTTTTGACCCTATATTTTGAAAACATTCTAGCACTGAGTAGGCATGTAAAAATCGCTTTTGGGACCCAAAAATATCGAATTTTCGGGTGTTTGAAGCCTGAATTTGAGATATAAACGGGTGCAAAAGATGTATACACATATTGACTTTGGGCACCTAAAATATCGATTTTCAGCATGTTTTGGGCCTGTATCTGAGTAGGCATGTACAGATCGCTTCTGGGACCCCAAAATATCAAATTTTCGGGTGTTTGAAGCCTGAATTTGAGATATAAACGGATACAGAAGATGCATGCACATATCGACTTTTGGGCACCTAAAAGATCGATTATCTGTATGTTTTGGGCCTGTATTTTGAAAATACTCTAACACGGAGTAGGCATGTACAGATCGCTTCTGGGACCCCAAAATATCGAATCTTCGGGTGTTTTGAGCCTGAATTTGAGATATAAACAGGTACTGAAGATGCATGCACATATCGACTTTTGGGCACCTAAATTATCGATTTTGAGCATGTTTTGGGTCTGTATCTTGAAAACATTCTAACTAGGAGTAGGCATGTATATATCGCTTCTAGGACCCAAAAATACCGAATTTTCGGGTGTTTTTAAGTTGAATTTGGGATATAAACGTATGTAGAAGATGCATACACATATTGAGTTTGGGCACCTAAAATATTGATTTTCAGCATGTTTTGGGCCTGTATCTGAGTAGGCATGTACAGATCGCTTCTGGGACCCCAAAATATCGAATTTTCGGGTGTTTGGATCCTGAATTTAAGATACAAACGGGTACAGAAGATGCATGCACATATCGACTTTTGGGCACCTAAAAGATCGATTTTCTGTATGTTTTTTTCCTGTATCTTGAAAATACTCTAACTAGGAGTAGGCATGTACAGATCGCTTCTGGGACCCCAAAATATCGAATTTTCGGGTGTTTGGATCCTGAATTTGAGATATAAACGGGTACAGAAGATGCATGCACATATCGACTTCTGGGCACCTAAAAGATCGATTTTCAGTATGTTTCGGGCTTGTATTTTGAAAATACTCTAACACGGAGTAAGCATGTACAGTTCGCTTCTGGGACCCCAAAATATCGAATTTTCGGATGTCTTGGGCCTGAATTTGAGATATCGACTTTGGGCACCTAAAATATCGATTTTTAGCATGTTTTGGGCCTATATTTTGAAAATATTCTAGCACTAAGTAGGCATGTACAGATCACTTCTGGGACCCAAAAATATCGAATTTTCGGGTGTTTTGAGCCTGAATTTGAGATATAAACGGGTACAGAAGATTCATGCACTTATCGACTTTGGACACTTAAAATATCGATTTTTAGCATGTTTTGAGCCTATATTTTGAAAATATTCTAGCACTGAGTAGGCATGTACAGATCGCTTCTAGGACCCAAAAATACCGAATTTTCGGGTGTTTTGAGCCTGAATTTGAGATATAAACGGGTACATAAGATGAATGCACATATCGACTTTTGACACTTAAAATATCGATTTTTAGCATGTTTTGAGCCTATATTTTGAAAACATTCTAGCACTGAGTAGGCATGTACAGATCGCTTCTGGGACCCAAAAACATCGAATTTTCGGGTGTTTTGAGGTTGAATTTGAGATATAAACGAGTGCAGAAGATGCATACACATATTGACTTTAGGCACCTAAAATATCGATTTTCAGTATGTTTTGGGTCTTTATCATGAAAACATTCTAACTAGGAGTAGGCATGTACATATCGCTTCTAGGACCCAAAAATACCGAGTTTTCGGGTGTTTTGAGGTTGAATTTGAGATATAAACGGGTACAGAAGATGCATGCACATATTGACTTTGGACACTTACAATATCGATTTTTAGCATGTTTTGACCCTATATTTTGAAAACATTCTAGCACTGAGTAGGCATGTAAAGATCGCTTTTGGGACCCAAAAATATCGAATTTTCGGGTGTTTTGAGGTTGAATTTGGGATATAAACGGGTGCAAAAGATGTATACACATATTGACTTTGGGCACCTAAAATATCGATTTTCAGCATGTTTTGGGCCTGTATCTGAGTAGGCATGTACAGATCGCGTCTGGGACCCCCAAATATCGAATTTTCGGGTGTTTGAAGCCTGAATTTGAGATATAAACGGGTACAGAAGATGCATGCACATATCGACTTTTGGGCACCTAAAAGATCGATTATCTGTATGTTTTGGGCCTGTATTTTGAAAATATTTTAACACGGAGTAGGCATGTACAGATCGCTTCTGGGACCCCAAAATATCGAATCTTCGGGTGTTTTGAGCCTGAATTTGAGATATAAACAGGTACTGAAGATGCATGCACATATCGACTTTTGGGCACCTAAATTATCGATTTTGAGCATGTTTTGGGTCTGTATCTTGAAAACATTCTAACTAGGAGTAGGCATGTATATATCGCTTCTAGGACCCAAAAATACCGAATTTTAGGGTGTTTTGAGGTTGTAATTGAGATATAAATGGGTACAGAAGGTGCATCCACATATCGACTTTTGGGCTCCTAAAGGATCGATTTTCAGTATGTTGTGGGCCTGTATATTGAAAATACTCTAACACGGAATAGGCATGTACAGATCGCTTGTGGGACCCCAAAATATCGAATTTTCGGGTGTTTTGGGCCTGAATTTGAGATATCGATTTTGGGCACCTAAAATATCGATTTTTAGCATGTTTTGGGCCTATACTCTGAAAATTTTCGAGCACTGAGTAGGCATGTACACATCGCTTCTGGGACCCCAAAATATCGAATTTTTGGGTGTTTTGAGCCTGAATTTAAGATATAAACGGGTACAGAATATGCATGCACATATCGACTTTTGGGCACCTAATATATCGATTTTGGGCATGATTTGGGTCTGTTTCTTGAAAACATTCTAACTAGGAGTAGGCATGTATATATCGCTTCTAGGACCCAAAAATACCGAATTTTCGGGTGTTTTTAAGTTGAATTTGGGATATAAACGTATGTAGAAGATGCATACACATATTGACTTTGGGCACCTAAAATATTGATTTTCAGCATGTTTTGGGCCTGTATCTGAGTAGGCATGTACAGATCGCTTCTGGGACCCCAAAATATCGAATTTTCGGGTGTTTGGATCCTGAATTTAAGATACAAACGGGTACAGAAGATGCATGCACATATCGACTTTTGGGCACCTAAAAGATCGATTTTCTGTATGTTTTTTTCCTGTATCTTGAAAATACTCTAACTAGGAGTAGGCATGTACAGATCGCTTCTGGGACCCCAAAATATCGAATTTTCGGGTGTTTGGATCCTGAATTTGAGATATAAACGGGTACAGAAGATGCATGCACATATCGACTTCTGGGCACCTAAAAGATCGATTTTCAGTATGTTTCGGGCTTGTATTTTGAAAATACTCTAACACGGAGTAAGCATGTACAGTTCGCTTCTGGGACCCCAAAATATCGAATTTTCGGATGTCTTGGGCCTGAATTTGAGATATCGACTTTGGGCACCTAAAATATCGATTTTTAGCATGTTTTGGGCCTATATTTTGAAAATATTCTAGCACTAAGTAGGCATGTACAGATCACTTCTGGGACCCAAAAATATCGAATTTTCGGGTGTTTTGAGCCTGAATTTGAGATATAAACGGGTACAGAAGATTCATGCACTTATCGACTTTGGACACTTAAAATATCGATTTTTAGCATGTTTTGAGCATATTTTGAAAATATTCTAGCACTGAGTAGGCATGTACAGATCGCTTCTAGGACCCAAAAATACCGAATTTTCGGGTGTTTTGAGCCTGAATTTGAGATATAAACGGGTACATAAGATGAATGCACATATCGACTTTTGACACTTAAAATATCGATTTTTAGCATGTTTTGAGCCTATATTTTGAAAACATTCTAGCACTGAGTAGGCATGTACAGATCGCTTCTGGGACCCAAAAACATCGAATTTTCGGGTGTTTTGAGGTTGAATTTGAGATATAAACGAGTGCAGAAGATGCATACACATATTGACTTTAGGCACCTAAAATATCGATTTTCAGTATGTTTTGGGTCTTTATCATGAAAACATTCTAACTAGGAGTAGGCATGTACATATCGCTTCTAGGACCCAAAAATACCGAGTTTTCGGGTGTTTTGAGGTTGAATTTGAGATATAAACGGGTACAGAAGATGCATGCACATATTGACTTTGGACACTTACAATATCGATTTTTAGCATGTTTTGACCCTATATTTTGAAAACATTCTAGCACTGAGTAGGCATGTAAAGATCGCTTTTGGGACCCAAAAATATCGAATTTTCGGGTGTTTTGAGGTTGAATTTGGGATATAAACGGGTGCAAAAGATGTATACACATATTGACTTTGGGCACCTAAAATATCGATTTTCAGCATGTTTTGGGCCTGTATCTGAGTAGGCATGTACAGATCGCGTCTGGGACCCCCAAATATCGAATTTTCGGGTGTTTGAAGCCTGAATTTGAGATATAAACGGGTACAGAAGATGCATGCACATATCGACTTTTGGGCACCTAAAAGATCGATTATCTGTATGTTTTGGGCTTGTATTTTGAAAATATTTTAACACGGAGTAGGCATGTACAGATCGCTTCTGGGACCCCAAAATATCGAATCTTCGGGTGTTTTGAGCCTGAATTTGAGATATAAACAGGTACTGAAGATGCATGCACATATCGACTTTTGGGCACCTAAATTATCGATTTTGAGCATGTTTTGGGTCTGTATCTTGAAAACATTCTAACTAGGAGTAGGCATGTATATATCGCTTCTAGGACCCAAAAATACCGAATTTTAGGGTGTTTTGAGGTTGTAATTGAGATATAAATGGGTACAGAAGGTGCATCCACATATCGACTTTTGGGCTCCTAAAGGATCGATTTTCAGTATGTTGTGGGCCTGTATATTGAAAATACTCTAACACGGAATAGGCATGTACAGATCGCTTGTGGGACCCCAAAATATCGAATTTTCGGGTGTTTTGGGCCTGAATTTGAGATATCGATTTTGGGCACCTAAAATATCGATTTTTAGCATGTTTTGGGCCTATACTCTGAAAATTTTCGAGCACTGAGTAGGCATGTACACATCGCTTCTGGGACCCCAAAATATCGAATTTTTGGGTGTTTTGAGCCTGAATTTAAGATATAAACGGGTACAGAATATGCATGCACATATCGACTTTTGGGCACCTAATATATCGATTTTGGGCATGATTTGGGTCTGTTTCTTGAAAACATTCTAACTAGGAGTAGGCATGTACAGATCGCTTCTAGGACCTAAAAATACCGAATTTTCGGGTGTTTTGAGGTTGAATTTGGGATATAAACGTGTGTAGAAGATGCATACACATATTGACTTTGGGCACCTAAAATATTGATTTTCAGCATGTTTTGGGTCTGTATCTGAGTAGGCATGTACAGATCGCTTCTGGTACCCCAAAATATCGAATTTTCGGGTGTTTGGATCCTGAATTTGAGATACAAACGGGTACAGAAGATGCATGCACATATCGACTTTTGGGCACCTAAAAGATCGATTTTCTGTATGTTTTTTTCCTGTATCTTGAAAATACTCTAACTAGGAGTAGGCATGTACAGATCGCTTCTGGGACCCCAAAATATCGAATTTTCGGGTGTTTGGATCCTGAATTTGAGATATAAACGGGTACAGAAGATGCATGCACATATCGACTTCTGGGCACCTATAAGATCGATTTTCAGTATGTTTCGGGCTTGTATTTTGAAAATACTCTAACACGGAGTAAGCATGTACAGTTCGCTTCTGGGACCCCAAAATATCGAATTTTCGGATGTCTTGGGCCTGAATTTGAGATATCGATTTTGGGCACCTAAAATATCGATTTTTAGCATGTTTTGGGCCTATGCTCTGAAAATTTTCGAGCACTGAGTAGGCATGTACACATCGCTTCTGGGACCCCAAAATATCGAATTTGTGGGTGTTTTGATCCTGAATTTAAGATATAAACGGGTACAGAATATGCATGCACATATCGACTTTTGGGCACCTAATATATCGATTTTGGGCATGTTTTGGGACTGTTTCTTGAAAACATTCTAACTAGGAGTAGGCATGTACAGATCGCTTCTAGGACCTAAAAATACCGAATTTTCGGGTGTTTTGAGGTTGAATTTGGGATATAAACGTGTGTAGAAGATGCATACACATATTGACTTTGGGCACCTAAAATATTGATTTTCAGCATGTTTTGGGCCTGTATCTGAGTAGGCATGTACAGATCGCTTCTGGGACCCCAAAATATCGAATTTTCGGATGTCTTGGGCCTGAATTTGAGATATCGACTTTGGGCACCTAAAATATCGATTTTTAGCATGTTTTGGGCCTATATTTTGAAAATATTCTAGCACTAAGTAGGCATGTACAGATCACTTCTGGGACCCCAAAATATCGAATTTTCGGGTGTTTTGAGCCTGAATTTGAGATATAAACGGGTACAGAAGAATCATGCACTTATCGACTTTGGACACTTAAAATATCGATTTTTAGCATGTTTTGAGCCTATATTTTGAAAATATTCTAGCACTGAGTAGGCATGTACAGATCGCTTCTAGGACCCAAAAATACCGAATTTTCGGGTGTTTTGAGCCTGAATTTGAGATATAAACGGGTACAGAAGATGAATGCACATATCGACTTTGGACACTTAAAATATCGATTTTTGGCATGTTTTGACCCTATATTTTGAAAACATTCTAGCACTGAGTAGGCATGTACAGATCGCTTCTGGGACCCAAAAACATCGAATTTATCGGGTGTTTTGAGGTTGAATTTGAGATTTAAACGAGTGCAGAAGATGCATACACATATTGACTTTAGGCACCTAAAATATCGATTTTCAGTATGTTTTGGGTCTTTATCTTGAAAACATTCTAACTAGGAGTAGGCATGTACAGATCGCTTCTAGGACCCAAAAATACCGAATTTTCGGGTGTTTTGAGGTTGAATTTGAGATATAAACGGGTACAGAAGATGCATGCACATATTGACTTTGGACACTTACAATATCGATTTTTAGCATGTTTTGACCCTATATTTTGAAAACATTCTAGCACTGAGTAGGCATGTAAAGATCGCTTTTGGGACCCAAAAATATCGAATTTTCGGATGTTTTGAGGTTGAATTTGGGATATAAACGGGTGCAAAAGATGTATACACATATTGACTTTGGGCACCTAAAATATCGATTTTCAGCATGTTTTGGGCCTGTATCTGAGTAGGCATGTACAGATCGCGTCTGGGACCCCCAAATATCGAATTTTCGGGTGTTTGAAGCCTGAATTTGAGATATAAACAGGTACAGAAGATGCATGCACCTATCGACTTTTGGGCACCTAAAAGATCGATTATCTGTATGTTTTGGGCCTGTATTTTGAAAATACTCTAACACGGAGTAGGCATGTACAGATCGCTTCTGGGACCCCAAAATATCGAATCTTCGGGTGTTTTGAGCCTGAATTTGAGATATAAACAGGTACTGAAGATGCATGCACATATCGACTTTTGGGCACCTAAATTATCGATTTTGAGCATGTTTTGGGTCTTTATCTTGAAAACATTCTAACTAGAAGTAGGCATGTATATATCGCTTCTAGGACCCAAAAATACCGAATTTTCGGGTGTTTTGATGTTGAAATTGAAATATAAATGGGTACAGAAGGTGCATCCACATATCGACTTTTGGGCTCCTAAAAGATCGATTTTCAGTATGTTGTGGGCCTGTATATTGAAAATACTCTAACACGGAGTAGGCATGTACAGATCGCTTGTGGGACCCCAAAATATCGAATTTTCGGGTGTTTTGGGCCTGAATTTGAGATATCGATTTTGGGCACCTAAAATATCGATTTTTAGCATGTTTTTGGCCTATATTTTGAAAATTTTCGAGCACTGAGTAGGCATGTACACATCGCTTCTGGGACCCAAAAATATCGAATTTTCGGGTGTTTTGAGCCTGAATTTGAGATATAAACGGGTACAGAAGATTCATGCACTTATCGACTTTGGACACTTAAAATATCGATTTTTAGCATGTTTTGAGCCTATATTTTGAAAATATTCTAGCACTGAGTAGGCATGTACAGATCGCTTCTAGGACCCAAAAATACCGAATTTTCGGATGTTTTGAGCCTGAATTTGAGATATAAACGGGTACAGAAGATGAATGCACATATCGACTTTGGACACTTAAAATATCGATTTTTAGCATGTTTTGACCCTATATTTTGAAAACATTCTAGCACTGAGTAGGCATGTACAGATCGCTTCTGGGACCCCAAAATATCGAATTTTCGGATGTCTTGGGCCTGAATTTGAGATATCGATTTTGGGCACCTAAAATATCGATTTTTATCATGTTTTGGGCCTATACTCTGAAAATTTTCGAGCACTGAGTAGGCATGTACACATCGCTTCTGGGACCCCAAAATATCGAATTTGTGGGTGTTTTGAGCCTGAATTTAAGATATAAACGGGTACAGAATATGCATGCACATATCGACTTTTGGGCACCTAATATATCGATTATGGGCATGTTTTGGGTCTGTTTCTTGAAAACATTCTAACTAGGAGTAGGCATGTACAGATCGCTTCTAGGACCTAAAAATACCGAATTTTCGGGTGTTTTGAGGTTGAATTTGGGATATAAACGTGTGTAGAAGATGCATACACATATTGACTTTGGGCACCTAAAATATTGATTTTCAGCATGTTTTGGGCCTGTATCTGAGTAGGCATGTACAGATCGCTTCTGGGACCCCAAAATATCGAATTTTCGGGTGTTTGGATCCTGAATTTGAGATACAAACGGGTACAGAAGATGCATGCACATATCGACTTTTGGGCACCTAAAAGATCGATTTTCTGTATGTTTTTTTCCTGTATCTTGAAAATACTCTAACTAGGAGTAGGCATGTACAGATCGCTTCTGGGACCCCAAAATATCGAATTTTCGGGTGTTTGGATCCTGAATTTGAGATATAAACGGGTACAGAAGATGCATGCACATATCGACTTCTGGGCACCTAAAAGATCGATTTTCAGTATGTTTCGGGCTTGTATTTTGAAAATACTCTAACACGGAGTAAGCATGTACAGTTCGCTTCTGGGACCCCAAAATATCGAATTTTCGGATGTCTTGGGCCTGAATTTGAGATATCGACTTTGGGCACCTAAAATATCGATTTTTAGCATGTTTTGGGCCTATATTTTGAAAATATTCTAGCACTAAGTAGGCATGTACAGATCACTTCTGGGACCCCAAAATATCGAATTTTCGGGTGTTTTGAGCCTGAATTTGAGATATAAACGGGTACAGAAGATTCATGCACTTATCGACTTTGGACACTTAAAATATCGATTTTTAGCATGTTTTGAGCCTATATTTTGAAAATATTCTAGCACTGAGTAGGCATGTACTGATCGCTTCTTGGACCCAAAAATACCGAATTTTCGGGTGTTTTGAGCCTGAATTTGAGATATAAACGGGTACAGAAGATGAATGCACATATCGAATTTGGACACTTAAAATATAGATTTTTAGCATGTTTTGACCCTATATTTTGAAAACATTCTAGCACTGAGTAGGCATGTACAGATCGCTTCTGGGACCCAAAAACATCGAATTTTCGGGTGTTTTGAGCCTGAATTTGAGATATAAACGAGTGCAGAAGATGCATACATATATTGACTTTAGGCACCTAAAATATCGATTTTTTAGTATGTTTTGGGTTTTTATCTTGAAAACATTCTAACTAGGAGTAGGCATGTACATATCGCTTCTAGGACCCAAAAATACCGAATTTTCGGGTGTTTTGAGGTTGAATTTGAGATATAAACGGGTACAGAAGATGCATGCACATATTGACTTTGGACACTTACAATATCGATTTTTAGCATGTTTTGACCCTATATTTTGAAAACATTCTAGCACTGAGTAGGCATGTAAAGATCGCTTTTGGGACCCAAAAATTTCGAATTTTCGGGTGTTTTGAGGTTGAATTTGGGATATAAACGGGTGCAAAAGATGTATACACATATTGACTTTGGTCACCTAAAATATCGATTTTCAGCATGTTTTGGGCCTGTATCTGAGTAGGCATGTACAGATCGCGTCTGGGACCCCCAAATATCGAATTTTCGGGTGTTTGAAGCCTGAATTTGAGATATAAACGGGTACAGAAGATGCATGCACCTATCGACTTTTGGGCACCTAAAAGATCGATTATCTGTATGTTTTGGGCCTGTATTTTGAAAATACTCTAACACGGAGTAGGCATGTACAGATCGCTTCTGGGACCCCAAAATATCGAATCTTCGGGTGTTTTGAGCCTGAATTTGAGATATAAACAGGTACTGAAGATGCATGCACATATCGACTTTTGGGCACCTAAATTATCGATTTTGAGCATGTTTTGTTCCTGTATCTTGAAAATACTCTAACTAGGAGTAGGCATGTACAGATCGCTTCTGGGACCCCAAAATATCGAATTTTCGGGTGTTTGGATCCTGAATTTGAGATATAAACGGGTACAGAAGATGCATGCACATATCGACTTCTGGGAACTTAAAAGATTGATTTTCAGTATGTTTCGGGCTTGTATTTTGAAAATACTCTAACACGGAGTAAGCATGTACAGTTCGCTTCTGGGACCCCAAAATATCGAATTTTCGGATGTCTTGGGCCTGAATTTGAGATATCGACTTTGGGCACCTAAAATATCGATTTTTAGCATGTTTTGGGCCTATATTTTGAAAATATTCTAGCACTAAGTAGGCATGTACAGATCACTTCTGGGACCCCAAAATATCGAATTTTCGGGTGTTTTGAGCCTGAATTTGAGATATAAACGGGTATAGAAGATTCATGCACTTATCGACTTTGGACACTTAAAATATCGATTTTTAGCATGTTTTGAGCCTATATTTTGAAAATATTCTAGCACTGAGTAGGCATGTACAGATCGCTTCTAGGACCCAAAAATACCGAATTTTCGGGTGTTTTGAGCCTGAATTTGAGATATAAACGGGTACAGAAGATGAATGCACATATCGACTTTGGACACTTAAAATATCGATTTTTAGCATGTTTTGACCCTATATTTTGAAAACATTCTAGCACTGAGTAGGCATGTACAGATCGCTTCTGGGACCCAAAAACATCGAATTTTCGGTTGTTTTGAGGTTGAATTTGAGATATAAACAAGTGCAGAAGATGCATACACATATTGACTTTAGGCACCTAAAATATCGTTTTTTAGTATGTTTTGGGTCTTTATCTTGAAAACATTCTAACTAGGAGTAGGCATGTACATATCGCTTCTAGGACCCAAAAATACCGAATTTTCGGGTGTTTTGAGGTTGAATTTGAGATATAAACGGGTACAGAAGATGCATGCACATATTGACTTTGGACACTTACAATATCGATTTTTAGAATGTTTTGACCCTATATTTTGAAAACATTCTAGCACTGAGTAGGCATGTAAAGATCGCTTTTGGGACCCAAAAATATCGAATTTTCGGGTGTTTTGAGGTTGAATTTGGGAAATAAACGGGTGCAAAAGATGTATACACATATTGACTTTGGGCACCTAAAATATCGATTTTCAGCATGTTTTGGGCCTGTATCTGAGTAGGCATGTACAGATCGCGTCTGGGACCCCCAAATATCGAATTTTCGGGTGTTTGAAGCCTGAATTTGAGATATAAACGGGTACAGAAGATGCATGCACCTATCGACTTTTGGGCACCTAAAAGATCGATTATCTGTATGTTTTGGGCCTGTATTTTGAAAATACTCTAACACGGAGTAGGCATGTACAGATCGCTTCTGGGACCCCAAAATATCGAATCTTTGGGTGTTTTGAGCCTGAATTTGAGATATAAACAGGTACTGAAGATGCATGCACATATCGACTTTTGGGCACCTAAATTATCGATTTTGAGCATGTTTTGGGTCTGTATCTTGAAAACATTCTAACTAGAAGTAGGCATGTATATATCGCTTCTAGGACCCAAAAATACCGAATTTTCGGGTGTTTTGATGTTGAAATTGAGATATAAATGGGTACAGAAGGTGCATCCACATATCGACTTTTGGGCTCCTAAAAGATCGATTTTCAGTATGTTGTGGGCCTGTATATTGAAAATACTCTAACACGGAGTAGGCATGTACAGATCGCTTGTGGGACCCCAAAATATAGAATTTTCGGGTGTTTTGGGCATGAATTTGAGATATCGATTTTGGGCACCTAAAATATCGATTTTTAGCATGTTTTGGGCCTATATTTTGAAAATTTTCGAGCACTGAGTAGGCATGTACACATCGCTTCTGGGACCCAAAAATATCGAATTTTCGGGTGTTTTGAGCCTGAATTTGAGATATAAACGGGTACAGAAGATTCATGCACTTATCGACTTTGGACACTTAAAATATCGATTTTTAGCATGTTTTGAGCCTATATTTTGAAAATATTCTAGCACTGAGTAGGCATGTACAGATCGCTTCTGGGACCCCAAAATATCGAATTTTCGGATGTCTTGGGCCTGAATTTGAGATATCGATTTTGGGCACCTAAAATATCGATTTTTAGCATGTTTTGGGCCTATACTCTGAAAATTTTCGAGCACTGAGTAGGCATGTACACATCGCTTCTGGGACCCCAAAATATCGAATTTGTGGGTGTTTTGAGCCTGAATTTAAGATATAAACGGGTACAGAATATGCATGCACATATCGACTTTTGGGCACCTAATATATCGATTTTGGGCATGTTTTGGGTCTGTTTCTTGAAAACATTCTAACTAGGAGTAGGCATGTACAGATCGCTTCTAGGACCTAAAAATACCGAATTTTCGGGTGTTTTGAGGTTGAATTTGGGATATAAACGTGTGTAGAAGATGCATACACATATTGACTTTGGGCACTTAAAATATTGATTTTCAACATGTTTTGGGCCTGTATCTGAGTAGGCATGTACAGATCGCTTCTGGGACCCCAAAATATCGAATTTTCGGGTGTTTGGATCCTGAATTTGAGATATAAACGGGTACAGAAGATGCATGCACATATCGACTTCTGGGCACCTAAAAGATCGATTTTCAGTATGTTTCGGGCTTGTATTTTGAAAATACTCTAACACGGAGTAAGCATGTACAGTTCGCTTCTGGGACCCCAAAATATCGAATTTTCGGATGTCTTGGGCCTGAATTTGAGATATCGACTTTGGACACCTAAAATATCGATTTTAGCATGTTTTGGGACTATATTTTGAAAATATTCTAGCACTAAGTAGGCATGTACAGATCACTTCTGGGACCCCAAAATATAGAATTTTCGGGTGTTTTGAGCCTGAATTTGAGATATAAACGGGTACAGAAGATTCATGCACTTATCGACTTTGGACACTAAAATATCGATTTTTAGCATGTTTTGAGCCTATATTTTGAAAATATTCTAGCACTGAGTAGGCATGTACAGATCGCTTCTAGGACCCAAAAATACCGAATTTTCGGGTGTTTTGAGCCTGAATTTGAGATATAAACGGGTACAGAAGATGAATGCACATATCGACTTTGGACACTTAAAATATCGATTTTTAGCATGTTTTGACCCTATATTTTGAAAACATTCTAGCACTGAGTAGGCATGTAAAGATCGCTTTTGGGACCCAAAAATATCGAATTTTCGGGTGTTTTGAGGTTGAATTTGGGATATAAACGGGTGCAAAAGATGTATACACATATTGACTTTGGGCACCTAAAATATCGATTTTCAGCATGTTTTGGGCTTGTATCTGAGTAGGCATGTACAGATCGCGTCTGGGACCCCCAAATATCGAATTTTCGGGTGTTTTGAGGTTGAATTTGAGATATAAACGAGTGCAGAAGATGCATACACATATTGACTTTAGGCACCTAAAATATCGATTTTCAGTATGTTTTGGGTCTTTATCTTGAAAACATTCTAACTAGGAGTAGGCATGTACATATCGCTTCTAGGACCCAAAAATACCGAATTTTCGGGTGTTTTGAGGTTGAATTTGAGATATAAACGGGTACAGAAGATGCATGCACATATTGACTTTGGACACTTACAATATCGATTTTTAGCATGTTTTGACCCTATATTTTGAAAACATTCTAGCACTGAGTAGGCATGTAAAGATCGCTTTTGGGACCCAAAAATATCGAATTTTCGGGTGTTTTGAGGTTGAATTTGGGATATAAACGGGTGCAAAAGATGTATACACATATTGACTTTGGGCACCTAAAATATCGATTTTCAGCATGTTTTGGGCCTGTATCTGAGTAGGCATGTACAGATCGCGTCTGGGACCCCCAAATATCGAATTTTCGGGTGTTTGAAGCCTGAATTTGAGATATAAACGGGTACAGAAGATGCATGCACCTATCGACTTTTGGGCACCTAAAAGATCGATTATCTGTATGTTTTGGGCCTGTATTTTGAAAATACTCTAACACGGAGTAGGCATGTACAGATCGCTTCTGGGACCCCAAAATATCGAATCTTCGGGTGTTTTGAGCCTGAATTTGAGATATAAACAGGTACTGAAGATGCATGCACATATCGACTTTTGGGCACCTAAATTATCGATTTTGAGCATGTTTTGGGTCTGTATCTTGAAAACATTCTAACTAGAAGTAGGCATGTATATATCGCTTCTAGGACCCAAAAATACCGAATTTTCGGGTGTTTTGATGTTGAAATTGAGATATAAATGGGTACAGAAGGTGCATTCACATATCGACTTTTGGGCTCCTAAAAGATCGATTTTCAGTATGTTGTGGGCCTGTAAATTGAAAATACTCTAATACGGAGTAGGCATGTACAGATCGCTTGTGGGACCCCAAAATATCGAATTTTCGGGTGTTTTGGGCCTGAATTTGAGATATCGATTTTGGGCACCTAAAATATCGATTTTTAGCATGTTTTGGGCCTATATTTTGAAAATTTTCGAGCACTGAGTAGGCATGTACACATCGCTTCTGGGACCCAAAAATATCGAATTTTCGGATGTCTTGGGCCTGAATTTGAGATATCGATTTTGGGCACCTAAAATATCGATTTTTAGCATGTTTTGGGCCTATACTCTGAAAATTTTCGAGCACTGAGTAGGCATGTACACATCGCTTCTGGGACCCCAAAATATCGAATTTGTGGGTGTTTTGAGCCTGAATTTAAGATATAAACGGGTACAGAATATGCATGCACATATCGACTTTTGGGCACCTAATATATCGATTTTAGGCATGTTTTGGGTCTGTTTCTTGAAAACATTCTAACTAGGAGTAGGCATGTACAGATCGCTTCTAGGACCTAAAAATACCGAATTTTCGGGTGTTTTGAGGTTGAATTTGGGATATAAACGTGTGTAGAAGATGCATACACATATTGACTTTGGGCACCTAAAATATTGATTTTCAACATGTTTTGGGCCTGTATCTGAGTAGGCATGTACAGATCGCTTCTGGGACCCCAAAATATCGAATTTTCGGGTGTTTGGATCCTGAATTTGAGATACAAACGGGTACAGAAGATGCATGCACATATCGACTTTTGGGCACCTAAAAGATCGATTTTCTGTATGTTTTGTTCCTGTATCTTGAAAATACTCTAACTAGGAGTAGGCATGTACAGATCGCTTCTGGGACCCGAAAATATCGAATTTTCGGGTGTTTGGATCCTGAATTTGAGATATAAACGGGTACAGAAGATGCATGCACATATCGACTTCTGGGCACCTAAAAGATCGATTTTCAGTATGTTTCGGGCTTGTATTTTGAAAATACTCTAACACGGAGTAAGCATGTACAGTTCGCTTCTGGGACCCCAAAATATCGAATTTTCGGATGTCTTGGGCCTGAATTTGAGATATCGACTTTGGGCACCTAAAATATCGATTTTTAGCATGTTTTGGGCCTACATTTTGAAAATATTCTAGCACTAAGTAGGCATGTACAGATCACTTCTGGGACCCCAAAATATCGAATTTTCGGGTGTTTTGAGCCTGAATTTGAGATATAAACGGGTACAGAAGATTCATGCACTTATCGACTTTGGACACTTAAAATATCGATTTTTAGCATGTTTTGAGCCTATATTTTGAAAATATTCTAGCACTGAGTAGGCATGTACAGATCGCTTCTAGGACCCAAAAATACCGAATTTTCGGGTGTTTTGAGCCTGAATTTGAGATATAAACGGGTACAGAAGATGAATGCACATATCGACTTTGGACACTTAAAATATCGATTTTTAGCATGTTTTGACCCTATATTTTGAAAACATTCTAGCACTGAGTAGGCATGTACAGATCGCTTCTGGGACCCAAAAACATCGAATTTTCGGGTGTTTTGAGGTTGAATTTGAGATATAAACGAATGCAGAAGATGCATACACATATTGACTTTAGGCACCTAAAATATCGATTTTCAGTATGTTTTGGGTCTTTATCTTGAAAACATTCTAACTAGGAGTAGGCATGTACATATCGCTTCTAGGACCCAAAAATACCGAATTTTCGGGTGTTTTGAGGTTGAATTTGAGATATAAACGGGTACAGAAGATGCATGCACATATTGACTTTGGACACTTACAATATCGATTTTTAGCATGTTTTGACCCTATATTTTGAAAACATTCTAGCACTGAGTAGGCATGTAAAGATCGCTTTTGGGACCCAAAAATATCGAATTTTCGGGTGTTTTGAGGTTGAATTTGGGATATAAACGGGTTCAAAAGATGTATACACATATTGACTTTGGGCACCTAAAATATCGATTTTCAGCATGTTTTGGGCCTGTATCTGAGTAGGCATGTACAGATCGCGTCTGGGACCCCCAAATATCGAATTTTCGGGTGTTTGAAGCCTGAATTTGAGATATAAACGGGTACAGAAGATGCATGCACCTATCGACTTTTGGGCACCTAAAAGATCGATTATCTGTATGTTTTGGGCCTGTATTTTGAAAATACTCTAACACGGAGTAGGCATGTACAGATCGCTTCTGGGACCCCAAAATATCGAATCTTCGGGTGTTTTGAGCCTGAATTTGAGATATAAACAGGTACTGAAGATGCATGCACATATCGACTTTTGGGCACCTAAATTATCGATTTTGAGCATGTTTTGGGTCTGTATCTTGAAAACATTCTAACTAGAAGTAGGCAGGTATATATCGCTTCTAGGACCCAAAAATACCGAATTTTCGGGTGTTTTGATGTTGAAATTGAGATATAAATGGGTACAGAAGGTGCATCCACATATCGACTTTTGGGCTCCTAAAAGATCGATTTTCAGTATGTTGTGGGCCTGTATATTGAAAATACTCTAACACGGAGTAGGCATGTACAGATCGCTTGTGGGACCCCAAAATATCGAATTTTCGGGTGTTTTGGGCCTGAATTTGAGATATCGATTTTGGGCACCTAAAATATCGATTTTTAGCATGTTTTGGGCCTATATTATGAAAATTTTCGAGCACTGAGTAGGCATGTACACATCGCTTCTGGGACCCAAAAATATCGAATTTTCGGGTGTTTTGAGCCTGAATTTGAGATATAAACGGGTACAGAAGATTCATGTACTTATCGACTTTGGACACTTAAAATATCGATTTTTAGCATGTTTTGAGCCTATATTTTGAAAATATTCTAGCACTGAGTAGGCATGTACAGATCGCTTCTAGGACCCAAAAATACCGAATTTTCGGGTGTTTTGAGCCTGAATTTGAGATATAAACGGGTACAGAAGATGAATGCACATATCGACTTTGGACACTTAAAATATCGATTTTTAGCATGTTTTGACCCTATATTTTGAAAACATTCTAGCACTGAGTAGGCATGTACAGATCGCTTCTGGGACCCAAAAACATCGAATTTTCGGGTGTTTTGAGGTTGAATTTGAGATATAAACGAGTGCAGAAGATGCATACACATATTGACTTTAGGCACCTAAAATATCGATTTTCAGCATGTTTTGGGCTGTATCTGAGTAGGCATGTACAGATCGCTTCTGGGACCCCAAAATATCGAATTTTCGGGTGTTTTGAGCCTGAATATGAGATATAAACAGGTACTGAAGATCCACACCCATATCGACTTTTGGGCACCTAAAATATCGATTTTGAGCATGTTTTGGGTCTGTATCTTGAAAACATTCTAACTAGAAGTAGGCATGTATATATCGCTTCTAGGACCCAAAAATTCCGAATTTTCGGGTGTTTTGATGTTGAAATTGAGATATAAATGGGTACAGAAGGTGCATCCACATATCGACTTTTGGGCTCCTAAAAGATCGATTTTCAGTATGTTGTGGGCCTGTATATTGAAAATACTCTAACACGGAGTAGGCATGTACAGATCGCTTGTGGGACCCAAAAATATCGAATTTTCGGGTGTTTTGAGGTTGAATTTGGGATATAAACAGGTGCAAAAGATGTATACACATATTGACTTTGGGCACCTAAAATATCGATTTTCAGCATGTTTTGGGCCTGTATCTGAGTAGGCATGTACAGATCGCGTCTGGGACCCCCAAATATCGAATTTTCGGGTGTTTTGAGGTTGAATTTGAGATATAAACGAGTGCAGAAGATGCATACACATATTGACTTTAGGCACCTAAAATATCGATTTTCAGTATGTTTTGGGTCTTTATCTTGAAAACATTCTAACTAGGAGTAGGCATGTACATATCGCTTCTAGGACCCAAAAATACCGAATTTTCGGGTGTTTTGAGGTTGAATTTGAGATATAAACGGGTACAGAAGATGCATGCACATATTGACTTTGGACACTTACAATATCGATTTTTAGCATGTTTTGACCCTATATTTTGAAAACATTCTAGCACTGAGTAGGCATGTAAAGATCGCTTTTGGGACCCAAAAATATCGAATTTTCGGGTGTTTTGAGGTTGAATTTGGGATATAAACGGGTGCAAAAGATGTATACACATATTGACTTTGGGCACCTAAAATATCGATTTTCAGCATGTTTTGGGCCTGTATCTGAGTAGGCATGTACAGATCGCGTCTGGGACCCCCAAATATCGAATTTTCGGGTGTTTGAAGCCTGAATTTGAGATATAAACGGGTACAGAAGATGCATGCACCTATCGACTTTTGGGCACCTAAAAGATCGATTATCTGTATGTTTTGGGCTTGTATTTTGAAAATACTCTAACACGGAGTAGGCATGTACAGATCGCTTCTGGGACCCCAAAATATCGAATCTTCGGGTGTTTTGAGCCTGAATTTGAGATATAAACAGGTACTGAAGATGCATGCACATATCGACTTTTGGGCACCTAAATTATCGATTTTGAGCATGTTTTGGGTCTGTATCTTGAAAACATTCTAACTAGAAGTAGGCATGTATATATCGCTTCTAGGACCCAAAAATACCGAATTTTCGGACGTTTTGATGTTGAAATTGAGATATAAATGGGTACAGAAGGTGCATTCACATATCGACTTTTGGGCTCCTAAAAGATCGATTTTCAGTATGTTGTGGGCCTGTAAATTGAAAATACTCTAATACGGAGTAGGCATGTACAGATCGCTTGTGGGACCCCAAAATATCGAATTTTCGGGTGTTTTGGGCCTGAATTTGAGATATCGATTTTGGGCACCTAAAATATCGATTTTTAGCATGTTTTGGGCCTATATTTTGAAAATTTTCGAGCACTGAGTAGGCATGTACACATCGCTTCTGGGACCCAAAAATATCGAATTTTCGGATGTCTTGGGCCTGAATTTGAGATATCGATTTTGGGCACCTAAAATATCGATTTTTAGCATGTTTTGGGCCTATACTCTGAAAATTTTCGAGCACTGAGTAGGCATGTACACATCGCTTCTTGTACCCCAAAATATCGAATTTGTGGGTGTTTTGAGCCTGAATTTAAGATATAAACGGGTACAGAATATGCATGCACATATCGACTTTTGGGCACCTAATATATCGATTTTAGGCATGTTTTGGGTCTGTTTCTTGAAAACATTCTAACTAGGAGTAGGCATGTACAGATCGCTTCTAGGACCTAAAAATACCGAATTTTCGGGTGTTTTGAGGTTGAATTTGGGATATAAACTTGTGTAGAAGATGCATACACATATTGACTTTGGGCACCTAAAATATTGATTTTCAACATGTTTTGGGCCTGTATCTGAGTAGGCATGTACAGATCGCTTCTGGGACCCCAAAATATCGAATTTTCGGGTGTTTGGATCCTGAATTTGAGATACAAACGGGTACAGAAGATGCATGCACATATCGACTTTTGGGCACCTAAAAGATCGATTTTCTGTATGTTTTGTTCCTGTATCTTGAAAATACTCTAACTAGGAGTAGGCATGTACAGATCGCTTCTGGGACCCGAAAATATCGAATTTTCGGGTGTTTGGATCCTGAATTTGAGATATAAACGGGTACAGAAGATGCATGCACATATCGACTTCTGGGCACCTAAAAGATCGATTTTCAGTATGTTTCGGGCTTGTATTTTGAAAATACTCTAACACGGAGTAAGCATGTACAGTTCGCTTCTGGGACCCCAAAATATCGAATTTTCGGATGTCTTGGGCCTGAATTTGAGATATCGACTTTGGGCACCTAAAATATCGATTTTTAGCATGTTTTGGGCCTACATTTTGAAAATATTCTAGCACTAAGTAGGCATGTACAGATCACTTCTGGGACCCCAAAATATCGAATTTTCGGGTGTTTTGAGCCTGAATTTGAGATATAAACGGGTACAGAAGATTCATGCACTTATCGACTTTGGACACTTAAAATATCGATTTTTAGCATGTTTTGAGCCAATATTTTGAAAATATTCTAGCACTGAGTAGGCATGTACAGATCGCTTCTAGGACCCAAAAATACCGAATTTTCGGGTGTTTTGAGCCTGAATTTGAGAAATAAACGGGTACAGAAGATGAATGCACATATCGACTTTGGACACTTAAAATATCGATTTTTAGCATGTTTTGACCCTATATTTTGAAAACATTCTAGCACTGAGTAGGCATGTACAGATCGCTTCTGGGACCCAAAAACATCGAATTTTCGGGTGTTTTGAGGTTGAATTTGAGATATAAACGAATGCAGAAGATGCATACACATATTGACTTTAGGCACCTAAAATATCGATTTTCAGTATGTTTTGGGTCTTTATCTTGAAAACATTCTAACTAGGAGTAGGCATGTACATATCGCTTCTAGGACCCAAAAATACCGAATTTTCGGGTGTTTTGAGGTTGAATTTGAGATATAAACGGGTACAGAAGATGCATGCACATATTGACTTTGGACACTTACAATATCGATTTTTAGCATGTTTTGACCCTATATTTTGAAAACATTCTAGCACTGAGTAGGCATGTAAAGATCGCTTTTGGGACCCAAAAATATCGAATTTTCGGGTGTTTTGAGGTTGAATTTGGGATATAAACGGGTGCAAAAGATGTATACACATATTGACTTTGGGCACCTAAAATATCGATTTTCAGCATGTTTTGGGCCTGTATCTGAGTAGGCATGTACAGATCGCGTCTGGGACCCCCAAATATCGAATTTTCGGGTGTTTGAAGCCTGAATTTGAGATATAAACGGGTACAGAAGATGCATGCACCTATCGACTTTTGGGCACCTAAAAGATCGATTATCTGTATGTTTTGGGCCTGTATTTTGAAAATACTCTAACACGGAGTAGGCATGTACAGATCGCTTCTGGGACCCCAAAATATCGAATCTTCGGGTGTTTTGAGCCTGAATTTGAGATATAAACAGGTACTGAAGATGCATGCACATATCGACTTTTGGGCACCTAAATTATCGATTTTGAGCATGTTTTTTCGTCTGTATCTTGAAAACATTCTAACTAGAAGTAGGCATGTATATATCGCTTCTAGGACCCAAAAATACCGAATTTTCGGGTGTTTTGATGTTGAAATTGAGATATAAATGGGTACAGAAGGTGCATCCACATATCGACTTTTGGGCTCCTAAAAGATCGATTTTCAGTATGTTGTGGGCCTGTATATTGAAAATACTCTAACACGGAGTAGGCATGTACAGATCGCTTGTGGGACCCCAAAATATCGAATTTTCGGGTGTTTTGGGCCTGAATTTGAGATATCGATTTTGGGCACCTAAAATATCGATTTTTAGCATGTTTTGGGCCTATATTATGAAAATTTTCGAGCACTGAGTAGGCATGTACACATCGCTTCTGGGACCCAAAAATATCGAATTTTCGGGTGTTTTGAGCCTGAATTTGAGATATAAACGGGTACAGAAGATTCATGCACTTATCGACTTTGGACACTTAAAATATCGATTTTTAGCATGTTTTGAGCCTATATTTTGAAAATATTCTAGCACTGAGTAGGCATGTACAGATCGCTTCTAGGACCCAAAAATACCGAATTTTCGGGTGTTTTGAGCCTGAATTTGAGATATAAACGGGTACAGAAGATGAATGCACATATCGACTTTGGACACTTAAAATATCGATTTTTAGCATGTTTTGACCCTATATTTTGAAAACATTCTAGCACTGAGTAGGCATGTACAGATCGCTTCTGGGACCCAAAAACATCGAATTTTCGGGTGTTTTGAGGTTGAATTTGAGATATAAACGAGTGCAGAAGATGCATACACATATTGACTTTAGGCACCTAAAATATCGATTTTCAGCATGTTTTGGGCTGTATCTGAGTAGGCATGTACAGATCGCTTCTGGGACCCCAAAATATCGAATTTTCGGGTGTTTTGAGCCTGAATATGAGATATAAACAGGTACTGAAGATCCACACCCATATCGACTTTTGGGCACCTAAAATATCGATTTTGAGCATGTTTTGGGTCTGTATCTTGAAAACATTCTAACTAGAAGTAGGCATGTATATATCGCTTCTAGGACCCAAAAATTCCGAATTTTCGGGTGTTTTGATGTTGAAATTGAGATATAAATGGGTACAGAAGGTGCATCCACATATCGACTTTTGGGCTCCTAAAAGATCGATTTTCAGTATGTTGTGGGCCTGTATATTGAAAATACTCTAACACGGAGTAGGCATGTACAGATCGCTTGTGGGACCCCAAAATATCGAATTTTCGGGTGTTTTGGGCCTGAATTTGAGATATCGATTTTGGGCACCTAAAATATCGATTTTTAGCATGTTTTGGGCCTATATTATGAAAATTTTCGAGCACTGAGTAGGCATGTACACATCGCTTCTGGGACCCAAAAATATCGAATTTTCGGGTGTTTTGAGCCTGAATTTGAGATATAAACGGGTACAGAAGATTCATGCACTTATCGACTTTGGACACTTAAAATATCGATTTTTAGCATGTTTTGAGCCTATATTTTGAAAATATTCTAGCACTGAGTAGGCATGTACAGATCGCTTCTAGGACCCAAAAATACCGAATTTTCGGGTGTTTTGAGCCTGAATTTGAGATATAAACGGGTACAGAAGATGAATGCACATATCGACTTTGGACACTTAAAATATCGATTTTTAGCATGTTTTGACCCTATATTTTGAAAACATTCTAGCACTGAGTAGGCATGTACAGATCGCTTCTGGGACCCAAAAACATCGAATTTTCGGGTGTTTTGAGGTTGAATTTGAGATATAAACGAGTGCAGAAGATGCATACACATATTGACTTTAGGCACCTAAAATATCGATTTTCAGCATGTTTTGGGCTGTATCTGAGTAGGCATGTACAGATCGCTTCTGGGACCCCAAAATATCGAATTTTCGGGTGTTTTGAGCCTGAATATGAGATATAAACAGGTACTGAAGATCCACACCCATATCGACTTTTGGGCACCTAAAATATCGATTTTGAGCATGTTTTGGGTCTTTATCTTGAAAACATTCTAACTAGGAGTAGGCATGTACATATCGCTTCTAGGACCCAAAAATACTGAATTTTCGGGTGTTTTGAGGTTGAATTTGAGATATAAACGGGTACAGAAGATGCATGCTGTTATGAATACCTGGATTCACTCCACCACTTTGATTCGAAACTCCATGTATTGAAACCAATCTTGTATGAAACTTTGGTTCAGTTCCTGTTTTAGTGGGCATGCAGTGTATAGAGGGCGTACCAGTAGTTTCCCTTTTGGATATTACTTGAGGCTGACTCTAGTTTGAGGGTATAAAAGGAGCAGACTTGGGTCTCACAGTCAGTCTCTGCATACCAGGGTAGGATAAACAGTGTGTTCCATGGATCTACCTCGGCTCCAGCTTTGTCCCTCCGAAATGGCTAAGTGTTGATATTGTTCTCTTATACTGTGCTCCTATAGGAATATCGTTTATTATTATTATTATTATAATTAGGGTACTTATTGTGTTGTGTTATTGTGTTAATGTTGGGTGATGGTAAAGGAGTAAGACTCGGGTCATGAATTGGAGATTTGTGTAATGTTTCTGTTTGTTGTTTAATGTTTTTTTTTAAATATATATATATTAAAATATCAGTCTGTTTATATGTCCAGGGGTTACGATTTAACTGATAGAAGGGCATAACTTAACATGGGGGCCTGTCCGGGATCTCCATTTCCATATGACCTATAGTCTTGTATTAATTACTGAAGCCTGTATATATATACATTATAGAGATAGTTCAAAATTCGGGTCTATTCTGTTTTGTTTGTTGGTCTCTGATTCTATACAGTGCGAATCCTCCACTTTAAGAATGGAGTTTAACTTGGCTAAATTTGTAGAGAACCCATCAGTACCTTACTTAAAAAGTGTTAATCTTCGTAAGGAAGTCTGGATTGGTCTTGGCTCTCATTGAGGTATTACTTGTAAGAAAACTTGGAGGAAGAGAGAGATTCAAGAAAAAGTAATAACGGAACTGGTAAATATAAGGATTTTAGATGAAAGTGCACATGCATTATGTGAGGACCCTTCTGGTCTATTAATGATGAAGTTAGAAGCTGGAAAAGAGGAACGTGCACATGAGCTGTTAGCCTGGAAGGAGAGAGCTGAAGAACGACGTTTTCAATTAGAATTGTTAACAAAACAAGCAGAGCTAGGCATAACTTTGAGACCAACAGATGGGACGGGTTCAGACACATTTGATATAACGAAGCAATCCAGATTAGTTCCTTCATTTGATGAAAATGACCCAAAGGAATTTTTCCTACAATTTGAGAAGACAGCCACCTCATTGTCTTGGCATACCAAATATTGGCCAGTCCTAATTCAAACTAATTTAGTAGGTAAAGGGAGATCAGTATACTTGTCCTTGGATATTAATGAAAGTAAGAATTATGAAGTAATTAAAAAGTCTGTTCTCAATGCATATCAGCTGACTCCAGAATTTTATAGGCAAAAATTTAGAAATATAAGGAAAGGTGATGCTTCGTCTTATATTGAACTGTCTCATACAGTGAGGAAATTAGGTAAAAGGTGGTTAGATTCTAATAATGTTGAAACACGTGAAGAATTGGAGGAACTTGTGTTATTGGAGCAGTATAAGAGAGCGGTGCCTTGGGAGGTGAAAGCATATTTAGAGGAGCATGAGGTTAGATCTTTGGTCCGGGCTGCTACCCTGGCAGAAAATTATGCATTGACTCATAAAGGCTTTAGATACAGGTCTCCTCACCAATTAGAGAGTAGGAAAGCAGACTCAAAGGTTTTGGGTGGTAATTCTGTTAGGATTTTCTCTCCTTTGTCTGGTGAAGGTGGTCCTGATAAGGCTGGTGGATCAACCACGTCTAGTTATTTCCCAGGTAAAAGGGAATTAATGTGCTACTATTGTAAGCAGTTTGGACACATTAAGGGTAACTGCCCTAGGTTATTAGCCAGACAAAAGTCTAGTAAGCAGATTAGTATGACTTGTAATAATGATATTGATCATATTCCAAGTGAAATACATTCAGAAACAAAGTCTGAGTTATTTGAACCCTTTCAGTTTGGCGGGTTTGTGAGTGTCAGTGACCATGGGAAGTGTTTCCCTGTTCGTGTCTTGAGAGACACTGCTTCTTCGTGCAGTATATTGCTTAAGAGTGCAGTTCCCTTCATAGAGGACGTTTTGACTGGCGAGGAAGTAGTATTGCAGGGTGTTAGTGGTGCTGTCACGGTGCCGTACGGTAGAGTGTTTTTAAAAACAGATTTAGTCTCTAAAAGTGTTAATGTTGCTATTCAGGATAAGTTGCCTGTAGAGGGAGTGTCATTTCTGCTAGGCAACGATATTGCGGGTAATAAAGTAGTCCCTAATCCAATAGTAACATCAGTTCCTACTAGGGTTAATAATACTGACGCATTGGAGAAAGAAATACCAGGGTTATTTCCTTCGTGTGCTGTGACTAGGAACATGAAGAAAAATGCAGAATGTGATGTGGTTCCTAGTACCACTGATGATGAGGACGATGATTCAGGTATAGGTAGTTTGTTTCAAACCGATGTGGTTCATAATTCACCTGTGTTGCCAGAAGAGGTTGTGTCCCCTGTGGCTGGCTCACATATCGATACTGAATCTGTGTTAGTGGATACTGTGCCTGTGAGCAGAGATATGTTGTCGGAAGCTCAACGAGGTGATCCGGAGTTGAAGCCTTTATTTGCTAGAGCAGTAGATTTAAATGAATCTGAGAAACTTTCGGTATGTTACTATTTAGACAATGATGTCCTCATGAGAAAATTTCGGTTGGCTGATATTGCAGCTAATGAAGAGTGGAATGTAACCAGACAAATAATTGTACCTAGTTGTTACATTAAGGATATCTTGAGTCTCGCACATGATTTTGCTGGTGGTCATTTAGGTATCAATAAAACGTATAACAAAATTCTTCCTAACTTCTTTTGGCCCTGTTTAAGAAGAGATGTTGCGAAGTATTGTCATACATGTCATGTTTGTCAAGTGGCTGGTAAACCAAACCAGGTATTAAAGAAGGCTCCGTTGCAGCCTATAGTCCCTCTAACTGAGCCATTTAGTAAAGTTATTATTGATTGTGTTGGACCAATGCCAAAACAAAGAAAGGAAACCAATTTCTATTAACGATCATGTGTGCGACCACAAGATATCCTGAGGCTATTCCTCTAAAAAAGATTACTACAAAAGCTGTTGTCAATGTACTGCTAAGATTTTTTACCCAATATGGTATTCCCAAATATGTACAGTCTGATCAGGGAACAAATTTTACTTCGAGTGTTTTCAAACAAGTAATGAAAGAATTAGGAATAACTCATTATACAGCCACTGCCTATCATCCACAATCCCAAGGGGCACTTGAGCGTTTTCACCAAACATTCAAGTCTATGCTCACTAAGTATTGTATAGAAAGTGATAAAGATTGGGATGATGGAGTGCACTTTATGTTGTATGCTATTAGATCATGTCCACAGGAGTCCTTAGGATTTACTCCATTTTCCCTTGTGTATGGTCATACCGTTAGAGGCCCTTTAGAGGTAATGAAAGAGTGTTGGGTAGCTAAAGACTTGGGTATGCCATTGCCTCAATATGTAAAAAAATTTAGGGAACTGTTAAAGAGAGCTAATGAATTAGCAAGAAGTAATCTAAGTAAAGCCCAAACTGCCATGAAAAGTACCTATGATCTAAAAGCTGTGGAGAAGAGTTTTAAGCCAGGTGACTCAGTGTTGGCTTTTCTTTCATTGTACAGTAAGCCTTTTCAATCGAAATATAGTGGTCCTTTTGTTGTGAAGGAGAAACTGAGTGACCTTAATTATTTGATAGAAACCCCCGGAAGAAGAAAGAGTGAAAGAAAGATTCATGCTAACTGACTTAAATTATATCATGCAAGGGACATTGGATCTGTAGTCCTTATAACCGAGACAGATAGTCCTTCAGACGAGAAAGAACTGTTATCATTTGAATTATGTACTCCACTGCTAAATTCACAAGTGTTGCATAATCCAGAAACTAAAATTTCACACCTCTCACAGCATCAGAAGGACGACATCTGCACACTACTGTCTACTTATGAGCAGATTTTTGGTGATGTGCCGCAGCCATGCCGAGGGGTGGAACATGACATCTTGCTGATCGACAATGCCATGCCCGTAAAACAACACCCCTACAGAGTAAATCCATGCAAGAGGAATGCTCTGCGGAGGGAGGTGGAGTTCCTGCTTCAGAATGGGTTGGCAGAGCAGAGTACCAGCGAGTGGGCCTCTCCTTGCCTGTTGGTGCCGAAGTCTGATGGCAACCACCGGCTTTGTACTGACTATAGGAGAGTCAATAGTTTAACCAAAGCTGATTGTTTTCCTCTCCCCAGGATGACAGACATCATCGATGACATTGGGGATGCTCAGTTCATTACCAAGTTAGATTTGCTGAAGGGGTATTACCAGATCCCTTTGACAGCCAAGGCAAAGGAAGTGTCCGCCTTTGTGTTACCAGACGGACTCTACCAATACAAAGTTATGCCCTTTGGAATGCGTAATGCCCCTGCGACATTCCAGAGGCTGATGAATAGTGTGACTCGTGGCCTGCCTAACGTTCGTGTCTACATTGACGACCTTGTGATCTTCACGACCACCTGGGAGGAGCATGTGACTAGTCTTCAGCAACTCTTCCATCGCATAGCTGAGGCTGGACTAACAGTTAACCTTCTGAAGAGTGAGCTAGGACAAGCCGAGGTTACTTATTTAGGGCATGTGATTGGCCAAGGTAAAGTTGCACCAGTAAAAGCCAAAGTGGAAGCTATTATTCAGTACCCTGCCCCAACAACCCGAAAGGAAGTGATGAGGTTCTTAGGAATGGCTGGGTTTTATAGAAGATTTTGTCCTAACTTTGCTGATGTTTCCGCTCCTCTGTCTAACCTTGTCAGTCCCAGGAAGCCGTTTGTGTGGGCGAAAAAATGTCAGAATGCCTTTAGTAACTTAAAGAATCTGTTAACAACAGTGCCAGTACTGCGAGCTCCCGACTTCTCTCGACCTTTCAGTCTGCAAGTGGATGCTAGTGATATAGGGGCTGGGGCGGTTTTGATGCAAAGCGATGACAGATATATCTTGCATCCAGTCTGTTTTATGTCGGCCAAGTTTAAACCGTATCAAAGAAATTATTCCACAATAGAAAAGGAAACCCTTGCCTTGCTTTTGGCCCTTGAAAAGTTCGAAGTATATGTAAATGCCGCTACATACCCAGTGCATGTATTTAGTGATCACAAACCTTTACAATTTGTTAATAAGATGAAAAATAAAAATCAAAGATTGATGAGATGGTCAGTGGCACTTCAGCCCTATAATTTCATAATTAGCCATATACTTGGAAAAGACAATGTAATCGCAGATGCTCTCTCAAGAGTGCATAGTGTAGGTTAAAAGATGGATGTACAAAAGGTTGTGTTCCTTTAAGGAATTAGGCTTAATATTAATTTAGGTTAAGGTTGTGAATGTCATATTAAAAAATGAGTTGTTAATCAAACTGGTGGGATAGAGAAAGCATAAATGCTTTCTTTTGAGAGGGAGGTGTTATGAATACCTGGATTCACTCCACCACTTTGATTCGAAACTCCATGTATTGAAACCAATCTTGTATGAAACTGTGGTTCAGTTCCTGTTTTAGTGGGCATGCAGTGTATAGAGGGCGTACCAGTAGTTTCCCTTCTGGATATTACTTGAGGCTGACTCTAGTTTGAGGGTATAAAAGGAGCAGACTTGGGTCTCACAGTCAGTCTCTGCATACCAGGGTAGGATAAACAGTGTGTTCCATGGATCTACCTCGGCTCCAGCTTTGTCCCTCCGAAATGGCTAAGTGTTGATATTGTTCTCTTATACTGTGCTCCTATAGGAATATCGTTTATTATTATTATTATTATAATTAGGGTACTTATTGTGTTGTGTTATTGTGTTAATGTTGGGTGAAGGTAAAGGAGCAAGACTCGGGTCATGAATTGGAGATTTGTGTAATGTTTCTGTTTGTTGTTTAATGTTTTTTTTTAAATATATATATTAAAATATCAGTCTGTTTATAAGTCCAGGGGTTACGATTTAACTGATAGAAGGGCATAACTTAACAATGCACATATTGACTTTGGACACTTACAATATCGATTTTTAGCATGTTTTGACCCTATATTTTGAAAACATTCTAGCACTGAGTAGGCATGTAAAGATCGCTTTTGGGACCCAAAAATATCGAATTTTCGGGTGTTTTGAGGTTGAATTTGGGATATAAACGGGTGCAAAAGATGTATACACATATTGACTTTGGGCACCTAAAATATCGATTTTCAGCATGTTTTGGGCCTGTATATGAGTAGGCATGTACAGATCGCTTCTGGGACCCCAAAATATCAAATTTTCGGGTGTTTGAAGCCTGAATTTGAGATATAAACGGATACAGAAGATGCATGCACATATCGACTTTTGGGCACCTAAAAGATCGATTATCTGTATGTTTTGGGCCTGTATTTTGAAAATACTCTAACACGGAGTAGGCATGTACAGATCGCTTCTGGGACCCCAAAATATCGAATCTTCGGGTGTTTTGAGCCTGAATTTGAGATATAAACAGGTACTGAAGATGCATGCACATATCGACTTTTGGGCACCTAAATTATCGATTTTGAGCATGTATTGGGTCTGTATCTTAAAAACATTCTAACTAGGAGTAGGCATGTATATATCGCTTCTAGGACCCAAAAATACCGAATTTTCGGGTGTTTTGATGTTGAAATTGAGATATAAATGGGTACAGATCGACTTTTGGGCTCCTAAAAGATCGATTTTCAGTATGTTGTGGGCCTGTATATTGAAAATACTCTAACACGGAGTAGGCATGTACAGATCGCTTGTGGGACCCCAAAATATCGAATTTTCGGGTGTTTTGGGCCTGAATTTGAGATATCGATTTTGGGCACCTAAAATATCGATTTTTAGCATGTTTTTGGCCTATACTTTGAAAATTTTCGAGCACTGAGTAGGCATGTACACATCGCTTCTGGGACCCCAAAATATCGAATTTTTGGGTGTTTTGAGCCTGAATTTGAGATATAAACGGGTACAGAAGATGCATGCACATATCGACTTTTGGGCACCTAAAATATCGATTTTGGGCATGTTTTGGGTCTGTTTCTTGAAAACATTTTAACTAGGAGTAGGCATGTACAGATCGCTTCTAGGACCTAAAAATATCGAATTTTCGGGTGTTTTGAGGTTGAATTTGGGATATAAACGGGTGCAGAAGATGCATACACATATTGACTTTGGGCACCTAAAATATCGTTTTTCAGCATGTTTTGGGCCTGTATCTGAGTAGGCATGTACAGATCGCTTCTGGGACCCCAAAATATCGAATTTTTGGGTGTTTGGAGCCTGAATTTGAGATATAAACGGGTACAGAAGATGCATGCACATATCGACTTTTGGGCACCTAAAAGATCGATTTTCTGTATGTTTTGTTCCTGTATCTTGAAAATACTCTAACACGGAGTAGGCATGTACAGATCGCTTCTGGGACACCAAAATATCGAATTTTCGGGTGTTTTGAGCCAGAATTCGAGATATAAACGGGTACAGAAAATGCATGCACATATTGACTTTGGTCACCTAAAATATCGATTTTTTGCATGTTTTGGGCCTGTATTTTGAAAATACTCTAACACGGAGTAGGCATGTACAGATCGCTTCTGGGACCCAAAAATATCGAATTTTCTGGTGTTTTGAGCCTGAATTTGAGATATAAACAGTTACTAAAGATGCATGCACATATCGACTTTTGGGCACCTAAAATGTACAGTTCGCTTCTGGGACCCCAAAATATCGAAATTGCGGGTGTTTTGGGCCTAAATTTGAGATATCGACTTTGGGCACCTAAAATATCGATTTTTAGCATGTTTTGGGCCTATATTTTGAAAATATTCTAGCACTAAGAAGACATATACAGATCGCTTCTGGGACCCAAAAATATCGAATTTTCGGGTGTTATCAGGTTGAATTTGAGACATAAACGAGTGCAGAAGATGCATACACATATTGACTTTGGGCACCTAAAATATCGATTTCGAGCATGTTTTGGGTCTGTATCTTGAAAACATTCTAACTAGGAGTAGGCATGTACAGATCGCTTCTAGGACCCAAAAATACCGAATTTTCTGGTGTTTTGAGCCTGAATTTGTGATATAAACGGGTACAGAAGATGCATTCACATATCGACTTTGGACAGTTAAAATATCTATTTTTAGCTTGTTTTCAGCCTATATTTTGAAAACATTCTAGCACTGAGTAGGCATGTACATGTACCAGTCCTCTCAGGCTTTAACTCGTTCAGGATCTGATACAGTACCTTATTCTGGAGTTGTAGTCGTAGTAGTTGTTGTTGTTGTTGTGGTTATTGGGGTCTTAGGTAGCGAGCTCGGCGTCGTGGTGTTCTTAGGTAATTGATTTCACAAGTTTCTTTAGGCTTAATTTATTTATACATACTTATCTCTATACAGGGAATTATATTAGATGCCTTGTCGTATATGACTGTATTTCTCTCTTATGGAGACAGTTATAGCCCTGGGAGTCAGTTTAGGAAATCCTGCATATTAGTTCAACTTCACTGCTTATATACATTCTCTATTGGGAGCTCCAGGTACTTTGAGAAGGGGGTGGAGTTTTATTTAAGCTCCACCGATTCTCCTCTCTCTCTCTCCCTCTTGCTTTCTCTCCCTTTCTCTCTCTCTCCCACTTTCTCTCCCTCTCTCTCTTGAGTTTAGAGATGACAGTGAGAAATTGTAGGGTAAAATGGGTACCCTCTTGTGTTTGTTATTGTAAGAAGGTCGTCTGGTTTATGTTGCTTCAAGTGGGGAAGCTGTGGTGTTACCCTCCTCTATTGTACTGTACATTTGCTCAGTCCGTTACCCACCTGGCCCGCCAGGCATTAAAGCTTTATTTAATAGAAGGCCAGTTCACAATGTTGGTAGGGTACATGATAATTAAGATAGTAACAATGAAGACATGTATAGTAACCTAAAAATAGACCTTAAGACATAGGCACACCTTGTACATAAATGAACATAGATAGTATCATTAATACATGAATATTAATACATTGTCACATAAAAATCATCTTAAAATTAATGTGTTTAGCTAGGTGCATGTTATTGTGTGTATATAAGCTAACCAATGCTAAAGGTTCACACATTAATAAGGGGGCGTGTTGCTATGTTGAGACTGTGAAATAACAGTCCTATTTTTTTCAATACAACATAATTCAGTATACCTCAATAGTTCGTTCTTATACAATACATAAATATGATAGTACATGACAGAAAGATAAGACAGTGGATAATAAACATTGGTACTCAGTTTTATTTTTGATCAATATATGGAGGAATGAAATTATATAATAAGGATGATTGAATCCTATCTCCTTGAATAACATAATAGTTGCACTTTTTCCGAAACAACTGATAATGAGGAGATGTTAAACAAGTCGACTTTAAATGAAATAGGGTGAAAGGTGGAAAAGATTATGTCATGTTGTCAAGCACGTTTATGTTTATTAGGCAAGGTAACGATTCCCTTGGATCGTATTTCCTATGAGTCTGTTTCTTTATAGTAGCCTTGAACCATACAAGGTGTGGGGTGATTAGGGCAAATTAATGTTAATTGTGTATCAGCAGGTAAGTATAGATAGTGGAAATTAAAATTGATGATGAAAAGAGATATTGATTAGTAATAGATATGAATGTACATGCATATAGGGCTTGATTAGTATTACTTTGATTCCAAGCAAGTGGAGATTTTGCATCCTTAGGAGATTTATATGCAACTTAAATGCAAAGAATTATGCAAGACAAACATCTATGAAGATATGCAACATGGCACTTGAAGTGTTGTGTGTCACTGATGACATCATCACTAAGTATAATACTTATTGGATGAAAATCGAATGTGAAAGGATTACTTCCATTTTCATAGGGAATTGGTGAAGTACGTAGCTTGGGAAAAACATTTTATCTTTTATGTGAATAATAATGGGATTATGATCTTGTAGTAATATACTACGCATGAATGTATAATAATATACCAAGTAGGTGGATGAAGATAATAAGTAAGATGGTATTTCATCATTGATTATACCATTATATTTCGTAGCTGTTGGAGTGGTAATAATTGTGAGTTGATCTTACCTTAGTCGCAGTAAATACTCTCTTAAGAAATAAATGGTTGTAATTTCTCTCTGTTCCTCACCTGCAATTCATTTCCTGCTAATTCACAGAAATAAATAGAAGCCTAAAATATGATATGATTATTCCATATATGTAGTTCTTTTCATTCGTTGATCGTGTAAAGTTATATAAATCGTATTTAATTTCTGTGCAATGATTTGCACTCGAATACAGTATATACCTGTTACTTTATCTTATCTCGATTTGCAACGGCTTGTCCCGCAACCTTTTTATTTATGGGATAATGCTTGTATACAACTATATAAGTATTACCAAATAGTGTTGATGAAATTCCGCTTAAAATATCCCAAATCACGCTCTGGGCTGTGATGATGGTTCTAAGCCATTATATTTTCGTATAATAAGCGAGCAATATTACCTGAGTCGCTGAATTCCTTCCTAGGGCGCCCAATGGTGAAAGGACACCTTAGAATATAATACATTTAAATTGGGAAATTCATTTGTGTGATACCTGTCAAACAAAACTAGTGTATCATTAAATACCTTATCTGTACCCACTGCTCAATGGCAGAAAATTTATGTAATAAGTCAGATACCTTATAAAAAATTAATGATAATATCGTTCATCCCCAATATTTTATTATTTCCTTTTTCTTTTCAACTGTTTGATAAAATTGGAAACGAGAGCTCTCAGAATGTAGACGTCATCTCTATCCGCTTGATGCACTTCGTCGGAGCTTGTAGCCGCCGCAAGTATAAACACGAAAACCGTTATATAGGTTGATGTGGGCCACATCCGTAAGAAAAATTATTATATATTATATATCATTGGAAACCGATCGGAGTTTTTGTTTATAATTGTTTATATTATTATCATCAATAGTAGGGATAAAATTACTAGGAAGAGGAATTGTTACTGTTCAAGAGATATTGATTGGTTTCATTGTGGATGTTGGGTTTTTGCGCGCATTTTACCAATATCTTTATTCTCTTTACATAAACAATATCAACCGCCTGGTAAAATTATACTTTATTATAGGTTTATTACCTACTAAAGAAGTGTGAAGATTCGATCGGGTACCCGTTATCACTTGGAGTGAACATATTGAGTTATGTGCTTTATTATGTCGGCGATTACGCAATATTTCCATGCAAGCTCATAATTTGTTTTGTTATGTCGGCGATCACGCATTATATTCATGCAAGCTCATAATTTGTTTTGTTATGTTGGCGATCATGCATTATATTCATGCAAGCTCATAATTTGTTTTGTTATGTCATGATGAAATTGTTGAAATACAACTCACTGTCGTTCAGTGTAGTTGTCCACGTTGTAACATGGATTCCGTGTGGCAATTTTATATCATATGAAAGACGTATCCATACGCCATATAGTATTTCATGTGGAGTTTTTCCCTTTATTTCCGTATTTTGTAGTGTTTATTGACCGTCATATCGATGCAGTCTTCCCATGTGGAGGGATTTTCCTTGTTTCTGTGCCACGAAGTACTTCTAGTATTTTACGGTGCTGCCGTTTTGTTAACCCATTAAATGCTGGGAGATATGGTAATACAAACGTTTGCTTAATGTCGTAGAAATCAGAATCCTTTTATAATATCGAGACATGTATATGGTCATATGAAGTTGGTTTTTATATATATGTGCACTTACCTTTTCGTTTTTTTTTTTTGTAGTGGTGCCGCCACCAAATATCTAGAAAATAGTTAACCATTGGTAATACCTTATTTGCGTCCTGATTCGGAATTGGTAAGGAAAGTAGATCTATTCCTACTACGTTCCATGATTCGTCCAGGATTAGGGATTCCCGTCATGGAACAGGTCCAAATGTATGGCCTTTATTTGCATTGCATGCTTCGCACTGAGCGATATATGTGTTTCATCATCTACCCTTAGTTTATGCTAATGGTGTATTGTATGGAGAGTGGTCAGGTACCTATCTCTCCCAGGATGCCTTGCTGCTGTATTATGATATAAGGGTAATTAATACTGAGGGAATCATTATTTGTTGTATCACTATTTGATTGTTTTTTCGTCACGTTTCCTAAGTTTTCTGTAAATAATATCATCATGAAGGGAAAATATATTTAAGTGACTGGGTAGTTCTGGGCCATTATTTTCATCCTCAGTTTTTAATGAATATTTTATTTCATTCATCATAGAATTGTTTGCTAATGTTTACGAACCGCATTAAGGTCAAAGTCCATGGGTGTCCTCGGAACTAAAAGGACAAGATGACTGTTTAAGGGATCTACTACTTTATTTAATCGTCCTAAAAGATAGTTAATATCAATATGCGGGAGAAATTCCTGAATTGTTAGACATTATCTGGCTAATTTTCCCGTTAGGGTTTGAGGTTATAGTAAGCCACGGATCGTTTGATAATTTGCGAAAACATGTAAAGGATAGCCTAATATGATTTCTCTAAAAGTACGAAGTGCCCATAATATTGCTTAAGTTTCCTGTTTTGTTACAGAGTAACGAGTTATCTGCGTACTTAATATTCTTTAAGCATAAGTACATACCTGACATAGACCCATAGCTATCTCTTACATAAGTACAGCGCCGTAGCCTACTGAAGAAGCATCTGTACACTCCATAAAAGACAATGAATATTTGGGAACGTAAGAATTGAAGCTAACATTAATTAACCTTTAATAATTCAAAGCTTAGCTGTTTTTCTGGCATCCATACAAAATTTGTATCTTTCTCGAGGGGTTTATTTAGGTGTTTAGTTACTTGGGAAAATACTTTTACAAGGATTCTATATAAGAACATTAGACCAAGAATGATTTTATGTTAGTAACATTTATTTAGAATAGTGAATACTCTCATTGCTCGTATTTTATCAGATTGTGTATGGAGCACAGTGGCGGTTAAATAGATAACCTAAAATGATAAGTTCCTGGTAAGAAAATGAGATATAGACATTTAAAGTTTGAGGCCTACCTAATGTAATCTCTGTATAACCGTCATTATAGTTACTTACTATGAAAATAATCAAATCGTTTAGATTAGCGATGACTACGTTATTAATAAAACCAATACGAAAATTGATCATATGCTGAAATGTGGATGAAGCATTACATAAACCAAATGGTCTACGAATGTATTCATAATAACCATGGGAATGATTAAATGTCGTAATGGGTTGACTTTTATCATCTAATGTTACTTGCCAGTTTCCACTGACCAAGTTTAATGTGGAGATTATCATAGGTTTTGTTTCACCAATGTTAGACAAAACATCTTAAAGGAGGGAGGGAATATTTTTAAGTGTAGCATTATTTATTTATATGTAAGCAATTACTGGCATAAATTCACCATTATTATTATTATTATTTTTTTTTTTTTTTTTTTTTTTTTTTTTTAAACCAAAAACATTGGGCTGTTAAAATGGGAGTTAGAATTCTTAATAATGACTTCATCCATCATTTCATTTAATATTTCGTTTACCACTTTCTGTGTACTATGCGGTACGGTAGTCTATATGCTCGAGTAAATGGGTTAAGGAGATGTTAGAGTAATGGTATATTTTCCTAATAATTCACCAGGTAGGGCAATCGCATTTCAATATGTGGCTAGTATAGTGATGAGATTATCACGATAAAGTGGAAAATCGCGTCCACTGACAAAATTTCTAAGTTGCTCCCTTACGTGACTATCTATTTATCCTTCGGTAAGAACCGATACAATATTTCCTTGTGGTATTTGTCTAATTTCCCTCTGTACAGATCACATAGAGATGTTCCTTTCTTTACATGAATATTGGTAGATGGTTTATTAATATCAGTGACATTTTCACTGTTTACATTAGTTAAGTAAATTAATCCCAGGTTATATATTATTTTACTAGTTCTATTAAGGATAGAACGGTAGTATGTGGCTGTACATGAGATGGAAGCTTTACCTTCAATTTATGGACGAAATTCGGAGTTAATATAATATTATATGCAGCAGTGGCCTTTATGATAATGGGGTTATTTCCCTCATTTTCAATACGTATAGGGTTAACATTACCTGTACTTATATATTTTGGCCTGGACAATCCTGTATTGGAATACATTAATTCCTAAAATGTATTATTTTATGTTTAGGGTTTATTATTATGGTTTGTTTAATAAGGTATGATAAACCTAGTTTATAATTTCGTATTATATAAAATTCATTATGGATATGGTTAGTTCCCTTGGCTAACCGTACAGGAAGGGTTAGTTTCCCTAAGACCTGTAATTTATTGCCTGTCATGGTTGACAATTCTATGTCACCTGTTCAATCTTGGTTTATAAATGCTGCTGGGGACCTAATTTGCTCAATTTGTTAAAGGAATTATCCGATAACAAGGAAACTGCGGCGCCTGTGTCTATCAATAAGGGGGTGTTACTATGTGATACTAGGACAGGGAATTATAGTATATTATTGGTAAATGCGACGACAGGGCCTACAGTTATATTTTCGGGACGTTTTAATATTGTGGCGGTCTCGTTTCATACATCATGTTTCGACTGTGCCAGTCCCGTTTCATTCTGTTAAGGATCATGCATTCATCTAAGGAATGCAACTTTGACTCATGTAAATGACAGTATTTATGATCACTTTCGTTACAGTGTTTGCAACGTTTTCCCTGTGATTCCCCTTGAGTAGGTGTGGCATCAAAATTAAAAATCTTCGTACCCTTGGATTGAGTAATCTGTAATTCACGATGTATGATACGAGATTCCTTCGAATTTAAAGCTAGAGACCCTGATAGTGCAAGTACTTTTGCTGGTTCATTTGTATTTATGTTGTCCGCCTTAGTTTTAATTATTCTCTGAACCCATGATAATGAATGATGTAGTTTACCATCCCCAAAAACATCAATAAGTGACTGTCTGAATGTAGCATATGACGTTAAATTCTGTGGATTATCTCCCGTATAGTACTTTGAATAATTGTGGGTGGGTAAAATTCTCATTGCTTGCATAGTAGAGTTAGTGGGGTTAGAAGAAGTTGTTAGAAGAGCAGAGACAGTCGGAGATTGTGGAGGAGTAGCCATTGTTGGAGAAAATACAGGTTAATATAGTATACCAGATAGAGGCTTTAATGGGGGTAAGGTTTGGAGAAAGAAAGGAATGTACTCGAATGTGTTGGAACCACAAACGAAACTTAGGGAGGTAGAGGAATCTAGCTTGGAGGCTAGTGAATCATTATCAGGGATATTCGAAGTTAGTTATGATACCTTTGGATTAATGGGGGATTATATCTTTACTTTTGTTTTAATTTGGCACTTGTTTTCTGTTGTCTGGGCTGTTATTGAGGAACCTATCTTCTAACATGTTCGTGGACAAGTGAAAAATAATGTAATGTAACATGTAATGTGTACCTACTTTAGTTGACTGTAGTTGCAACGACGATGAGGACGAGTGGAAGTTTTTTTGGGGCGTTGCCTGACGAGGAGACGATGTGGTGAAGGGGCGACGACCGTGAAGTGACGAAGCGATGATTAGTTAGCTCGCACACTAACACACTAACAGTCATAATTGGAGTGAAGATGATGAACGTTGACTTGTCTTTTAAGAGAGAATTTACGTATAAGGAGGCGTCAGCGTGGAGGTGATGTAGTGATGGCGTTGTCCTTACGAAAGCATTTACGTAACAGGATCGCCGTAGTGATGAAGTGATGATTGTTTGTTGTGAAGTAGATGAGGTTCTCTGTAGGTCAGTTGCAGTTATGTTGAAGCAGGTGTTTCTTGTAGGTGAAGAATTTGTGGTTTATCTCCCTCGTTAGAGGTCGTAAGATTACTCACTGAAGAAATTACTTGAGAGAATTTACAAGCAGATTCCTTCAACTTGTCCTTGAACTATGTTAGTCACAGTACTCCCGTGAAGTCTTTACCTTGCAACTTGCTTTGTTGCAAAAACACCGCTGCCATCAAAATGTACCAGTCATCTCAGGCTTTAACTCGTTCAGGATCTGATACAGTACCTTATTCTGGAGTTGTAGTCGTAGTAGTTGTTGTTATTGTTGTGGTTGTTGTGGTCTTAGGTAGCGAGCTCGGCGTCGTGGTGTTCTTAGGTAATTGATTTCACAAGTTTCTTTAGGCTTAATTTATTTATACATACTTATCTCTATACAGGGAATTATATTAGATGCCATGTCTTATATGACTGTATTTCTCTCTTATGGAGACAGTTATAGCCCTGGGAGTCAGTTTAGGAAATCCTGTATATTAGTTCAACTTCACTGCTTATATACATTCTCTATTGGGTGCTCCAGGTACTTTGAGAAGGGGGTGGAGTTTTATTTAAGCTCCACCCAATTCTCCTCTCTCTCTCTCCTTCTTGATTTCTCTCCCTTTCTCTCTCTCTCTCCCACTTTCTCTCCCTCTCTCTCTTGAGTTAAGAGATGACAGTGAGAAATTGTAGAGTAAAATGGGTACCCTCTTGTGTTTGTTATTGTAAGAAGGTCGTCTGATTTATGTTGCTTCAAGTGGGGAAGCTGTGGTGTTACCCTCCTCTATTGTACTGTACATACAGATCGCTTCTGGGACCCAAAAATATCGAATTTTCGGGTGTTTTGAGGTTGAATTTGAGATATAAACGAGTGCAAAAGATGCATACACATATTGACTTTGGGCACCTAAAATATCGATTTTCAGCATTTTTTGTGCCTGTATCTGAGTAGGCATGTACAGATCGCTTCTGGGACCCCAAAATATGGAATTTTAGGGTGTTTGGAGCCTGAATTTGAGATATAAACGGGTACAGAAGATGCATGCACATATCGACTTTTGGGCACCTAAAAATCGATTTTCAGTATGTTTTGAGCCTGTATTTTGAGAATACTCTAACACGGAGTAGGCATATACAGTTCGCATCTGGGACCCCAAAATATCGAATTTGCGGGTGTTTTGGGCCTGAATTTGAGATATCGACTTTGGGCACCTAAAATATCGATTTTTAGCATGTTTTGGGCCTATATTTTTAAAATATTCTAGCACTAAGTAGGCATGTAGAGAACACTTCTGGGACCCCAAAATATCGAATTTTCGGGTGTTTTGAGCCGGAATTTAAGATATAAACGGGTACAGAAGATGCATACACATATCGACTTTGGACACTTAAAATATCGATTTTCAGCATGTTTTGGGCCTGTATAATGAAAATACTCTAACACGGAGTAGGCATGTACAGATCGCTTCTGGGACCCCAAAATATCGAATTTTCGGGTGTTTTGGGCCTGAATTTGAGATATCGACTTTGGGCTCCTAAAATATCGATTTTTAGCATGTTTTGGGCCTATATTTTGAATATATTCTAGCACTAAGTAGGCATGCACAGATCACATCTGGGACTCCAAAATATCGAATTTTCGGGTGTTTTGAGCTTGAATTTGAGATATAAACGGGTACTGAAGATGCATGCACATATCGACTTTGGAAACTTAAAATATCGATTTTTAGCATGTTTTGAGCCTATATTTTGAAAACATTCTAGCACTGAGTAGGCATGTACAGATCGTTTCTGGGACCTAAAAATATCGAATTTTCGGGTGTTTTGAGGTTGAATTTGGGATATAAACGGGTGCAGAAGATGCATACACATATTAACTTTGGTTACCTAAAATATCGATTTTCAGCATGTTTTGGGCCTGTAATTTGAAAATACTCTAACACGGAGTAGGCAAGTACAGATCGCTTCTGGGACCCCAAAATATCGAATTTTCGGGTGTCTTGAGCTTGAATTTGAGATATAAACGGGTACAGAAGATGCATGCACATATTGACATTTGGGCTCCTAAAATATCGATTTTGAGCATGTTTTGAGCCTATATTTTGAAAACATTCTAGCACTGAGTAGGCATGTACATATCGCTTCTGGGACCCAAAAATATCGAATTTTCGGGTGTTTAGAGGTTGAATTTAGGATATAAACGTTTGCAGAAGATGCATACACATATTGACTTTGGGCACCTAAAATATCGATTTTCAGCATGTCTTGGGCCTGTATTTTGAAAATACTCTAACACGGTGTAGGCCAGTTTAGATCACTTCTGGGACCCCAAAATATCGCATTTTTGGGTGTTTGGAGCCTAAATTTGAGATATAAACGAGTACAGAAGATGCATCCACATATCGACTTTTGGGCACCTAAAAGATCGATTTTCAGTATGTTTAGGGCCTGTATATTGAAAATACTATAACACGGAGTACGCATGTACAGATCGCTTCTGGGACCCCAAAATATCGAATTTTTGGGTGTTTTGGGCCTGAATTTGTGATATCGACTTTGGGCACCTAAAATATCAATTTTTAGCATGTTTTGGGCCTATATTTTGAAAATATTCTAGCACTGAGTAGGCATGTACAGATCACTTCTGGGACCCCAAAATATCGAATTTTCGGGTGTTTTGAGCCTGAACTTGAGATATAAACGGGTACAGAAGATTCATGCACATATCGACTTTTAGGCACCTAAAATATCGATTTTGAGCATGTTTTGGGTCTGTATCTTGAAAACATTCTAACTAGGAGTAGGCAGGTACAGATCGCTTCTAGGACCCAAAAATACCGAATTTTCGGGTGTTTTGACCCTAAATTTGAGATATAAACGGGTACAGAAGATGCATGCACATATCGACTTTGGACACTTAAAATATCAATTTTTAGCATGTTTTGAGCCTATATTTTGAAAACATTTTAGCATCAAGTAGGCATGTACAGATTGCTTCTGGAACCCAAAAATATCGAATTTTCGGGTGTTTTGAGGTTGAATTTGAGATATAAACGAGTGCAGAAGATGCATACACATATTGACTTTGGGCACCTAAAATATCGATTTACAGCATGTTTTGGGCCTGTATAATGAAAATACTCTAACACAGAGTAGGCATGTACAGATCGCTTATGGGACCCCAAAATATCGAATTTTTGGGTGTCTTGGGCCTGAATTTGAGATATCTACTTTTGGGCACCTAAAATATCGACTTTTAACCTGTTTTGAGCCTATATTTTAAAAATATTCTAGCACTGAGTAGGCATGTACAGATCGCTTCTGGGACCGCAAAATATCGAATTTTCGGGTGTTTTGAGCCTGAATTTGAGATATAAACGGGTACAGAAGAAGAATGCACATATCGACTTTTGGGCTCCTAAAATATTGATTTTGAACATGTTTTGGGTCTGTATCTTGAAAACATTCTAACTAGGAGTAGGCATGTACAGATCGCTTCAAGGACCCAAAAATTCCGAATTTTGGGGTGTTTTGAGCATGAATTTTAAATATAAACGGGTACAGAAGATGCATGCACATATCGACTTTGGACACTTAAAATATAGATTTTTAGCATGTTTTGAGCCTAAATTTTGAAAACATTCTAGCACTGAGTAGGCATGTACAGATCGCTTCTGAGACCCAAAAATATCGAATTTTCGGGTGTTTTGAGGTTGAATTTGGGATAAAAACGGGTGCAGAAGATGCATACACATATTGACTTTGGTCACCTAAAATATCGATTTTCAGCATGTTTTGGGCCTGTAATTTTAAAATACTCTAACACGGAGTAGGCAAGTATAGATCGCTTCTGGGACCCCAAAATATCGAATTTTCGGGTGTTTGGAGCCTGAATTTGAGATATAAACGGGTAAAGAAGATGCATCCACATATCGACTTTTGGGCACCTAAAAGACCGATTTTCAGTATGTTTTGGGCCTGTATATTGAAAATACTCTAACACGGAGTAGGCATGTACAGATCGCTTATGGGACCCCAAAATATCGAATTTTCGGGTGTTTTGGGCCTGAATTTGAGATATCGACTTTGGGCACCTAAAATATCAATTTTTAGCATGTTTTGTGCCTATATTTTAAAAATATTCTAGCACTGAGTAGGCATGTACAGATCGCTTCTGGGACCAAAAAATATCGAATTTTCGGGTGTTTTGAGTCTGAATTTGAGATATAAACGGGTACAGAAAATGCATTCACATATTGACTTTTGTGCATCTTAAATATCGATTTTCTGTATGTTTTGGGCCTGTATTTTGAAAATATTCTAACACGGAGTAGGCATGTACAAATCGCTTCTGGGACCCCAAAATATCGAATTTTAGGGTGTTTTGGGCCTGAATTTGAGATATCGACTTTGGGCACCTAAAATATCGATTTTTAGCATGTATTGGGCCTATATTTTGAAAATATTCTAGCACTGAGTAGGCATGTACAGATCGCTTCTAGGACCCCAAAATATCGAATTTTCGGGTTTTTTGAGCCTGAATTTAAGATATAACGGGTACAGAAGATGCATGCACATATTGACTTTGGGCACCTAAAATATCGATTTTCAGCATGTTTTGGGCCTGTATCTGAGTAGGCATGTACAGATCGCTTCTGGAACCCCAAAATATCGAATTTTCGGGTGTTTGGAGCCTGAATTTGAGATATAAACGGGTACAGAATATGCATGCACATATCGACTTTGGACACTTAAAATATCGATTTTTAGCATGTTTTGAGCCAATATTTTGAAAACATTCTAGCACTGAGTACGCATGTACAGATCGCTTCTAAGACCCAAAAATATCGAATTTTCGGGTGTTTTGAGGTTGAATTTGGGATATAAACGGGTGCAGAAGATGCATCCACATATCGACTTTTGGGCACCTAAAGAATCGATTTTCAGTATGTTTTGGGCCTGTATATTGAAAATACTATAACACGGAGTACGCATGTACAGATCGCTTCTGGGACCCCAAAATATCGAATTTTTGGGTGTTTTGGGCCTGAATTTGAGATATCGACTTTGGGCACCTAAAATATCGATTTTTAGCATGTATTGGGCCTATATTTTGAAAATATTCTAGCTCTGAATAGGCATGTACAGATCGCTTCTAGGACCCCAAAATATCGAATTTTCGGGTTTTTTGAGCCTGAATTTGAGATATAACGGGTACAGAAGATGCATGCACATATTGACTTTGGGAACCTAAAATATCGATTTTCAGCATGTTTTGGGCCTGTATCTGAGTACGCATGTACAGATCGCTTTTGGAACCCCAAAATATCGAATTTTCGGGTGTTTGGAGCCTGAATTTGAGATATAAACGGGTACAGAATATGCATGCACATATCGACTTTGGACACCTAAAATATCGATTTTGAGCATGTTTTGGGTCCGTATCTTGGAAACATTCTAACTAGGAGTAGGGATGTACAGATTGCTTCTGGGACCCAAAAATACCGAATTTTCGGGTGTTTTGAGGCTGAATTTGACATATAAACGGGTACAGAAGATGCATGCACATATCGACTTTGGACACTTAAAATATCGATTTGTAGCATGTTTTGAGCCTATTTTTTGAAAACATTTTAGCATTGAGTAGGCATGTACAGATTGCTTCTGGGACCCAAAAATATCGAATTTTCGGGTGTTTTGAGGTTGAATTTGAGATATAAACGAGTGCAGAAGATGCATACACATATTGACTTTGGGCACCTAAAATATCGATTTTCAGCATGTTTTGGGCCTGTATCTTAGTAGGCATGTACAGATCGCTTCTGGGACCCCCAAAAATCGAATTTTCGGGTGTTTTGAGCCTGAATTTGAAATATAAACGGGTACAGAAGATGCATGCACATATCGACTTTTGGGCACCTAAAATATCGATTTTCTGTATGTTTTGGGCCTGTATTTTGAAAATACTCTAACACTGAGTAGGCATGTACAGATCGTTTCTGGGACCCCAAAATATCGAATTTTCATGTGTTTTGGGCCTGAATTTGAAATATCGACTTTGGGCACCTAAAATATCGATTTTAGCATGTTTTGGGTCTATATTTTGAAAATATTCTAGCACTGAGTAGGCATGTACAGATCGCTTCTGGGACCCAAAAATATCGAATTTTTGGGTGTTTTGAGGTTGAATTTAGGATATAAACGGGTGCAGAAGATGCATACACATATTATCTTTGGTCACCTAAAATATCGATTTACAGCATGTTTTGGGCCTGTATAATGAAAATACTCTACCACAGAGTAGGCATGTACAGATCGCTTCTGGGACCCCAAAATATCGAATTTTTGGGTGTCTTGGGCCTGAATTTGAGATATCGACTTTTGGGCACCTAAAATATCGACTTTTAACCTGTTTTGAGCCTATATTTTGAAAATATTCTAGAACTGAGTAGGCATGTACAGATCGCTTCTGGGACCGCAAAATATCGAATTTTCGGGTGTTTTGAGCAGGAATTTTAAATATAAACGGGTACAGAAGATGCATGCACATATCGACTTTGGACACTTAAAATATCGATTTTTAGCATGTTTTGAGCCTAAATTTTGAAAACATTCTAGCACTGAGTAGGCATGTACAGATCGCTTCTGAGACCCAAAAATATCGAATTTTCGGGTGTTTTGAGGTCGAATTTGGGATATAAACGGGTGCAGAAGATGCATACACATATTGACTTTGGTCACATAAAATATCGATTTTCAGCATGTTTTGGGCCTGTATTTTTAAAATACTCTAACACGGAGTAGGCAAGTATAGATCGCTACTGTGACCCCAAAATATCGAATTTTCGGGTGTTTGGAGCCTGAATTTGAGATATAAACGGGTACAGAAGATGCATCCACATATCGACTTTTGGGCACGTAAAAGACCAATTTTCAGTATGTTTTGGGCCTGTATATTGAAAATACTCTATCACGGAGTAGGCATGTATAGATCGCTTCTGGGACCCCAAAATATCGAATTTTCGGGTGTTTTGAGCCTGAATTTGAGATATCGACTTTGCGCACCTAAAATATCAATTTTTAGCATGTTTTGTGCCTATATTTAAAAAATATTCTAGCACTGAGTAGGCATGTACAGATCGCTTCTGGGACCCCGAAATATCGAATTTTCGGGTGTTTTGAGTCTGAATTTGAGATATAAACGGGTACAGAAAATGCATTCACATATTGACTTTGGGCACCTAAAATATCGATTTTCAGCATGTTTTGGGCTTGTATTTAGAAAATACTCTAACACGGAGTAGGCATGTACAGATCGCTTCTGGGACCCAAAAATATCGAATTTTTGGGTGTTTTGAGGTTGAATTTGGGATATAAACGGGTGCAGAAGATGCATACACATATTATCTTTTGTCACCTAAAATATATTGATTTTCAGCATGTTTTGGGCCTGTATCTGAGTAGGCATGTACAGATCGCTTCTGGAACCCCAAAATATCGAATTTTCGGGTGTTTGGAGCCTGAATTTGAGATATAAACGGGTACAGAAGAAGAATGCACATATCGACGTTTGGGCTCCTAAAATATTGATTTTGAACATGTTTTGGGTCTGTATCTTGAAAACATTCTAACTAGGAGTAGGCATGTACAGATCGCTTCTAGGACCCAAAAATACCGAATTTTGGGGTGTTTTGAGCATGAATTTTAAATATAAACGGGTACAGAAGATGCATGCACATATCGACTTTGGACACTTAAAATATAGATTTTTAGCATGTTTTGAGCCTAAATTTTGAAAACATTCTAGCACTGAGTAGGCATGTACAGATCGCTTCTGAGACCTAAAAATATCGAATTTTCGGGTGTTTTGAGGTTAAATTTGGGATATAAACGGGTGCAGAAGATGCATACACATATTGACTTTGGTCACCTAAAATATCGATTTTCAGCATGTTTTGGGCCTGTATTTTTAAAATACTCTAACACGGAGTAGGCAAGTATAGATCGCTTCTGGGACCCCAAAATATCGAATTTTCGGGTGTTTGGAGCCTGAATTTGAGATATAAACGGGTAAAGAAGATGCATCCACATATCGACTTTTGGGCACCTAAAAGACCGATTTTCAGTATGTTTTGGGCCTGTATATTGAAAATACTCTAACACGGAGTAGGCATGTACAGATCGCTTATGGGACCCCAAAATATCGAATTTTCGGGTGTTTTGGGCCTGAATTTGAGATATCGACTTTGGGCACCTAAAATATCAATTTTTAGCATGTTTTGTACCTATATTTTAAAAATATTCTAGCACTGAGTAGGCATGTACAGATCGCTTCTGGGACCCCAAAATATCGAATTTTCGGGTGTTTTGAGTCTGAATTTGAGATATAAACGGGTACAGAAAATGCATTCACATATTGACTTTTGTGCATCTTAAATATCGATTTTCTGTATGTTTTGGGCCTGTATTTTGAAAATATTCTAACACGGAGTAGGCATGTACAAATCGCTTCTGGGACCCCAAAATATCGAATTTTAGGGTGTTTTGGGCCTGAATTTGAGATATAACGGGTACAGAAGATGCATGCACATATTGACTTTGGGCACCTAAAATATCGATTTTCAGCATGTTTTGGGCCTGTATCTGAGTAGGCATGTACAGATCGCATCTGGAACCCCAAAATATCGAATTTTCGGGTGTTTGGAGCCTGAATTTGAGATATAAACGGGTACAGAATATGCATGCACATATCGACTTTGGACACCTAAAATATCGATTTTGAGCATGTTTTGGGTCTGTATCTTGGAAACATTCTAACTAGGAGTAGGCATGTACAGATCGCTTCTAGGACCCAAAAATACCGAATTTTCGGGTGTTTTGACCCTAAATTTGAGATATAAACGGGTACAGAAGATTCATGCACATATCGACTTTGGACACTTAAAATATCGATTTGTAGCATGTTTTGAGCCTATATTTTGAAAACATTTTAGCATTGAGTAGGCATGTACAGATTGCTTCTGGGACCCAAAAATATCGAATTTTCGGGTGTTTTGAGGTTGAATTTGAGATATAAACGGGTGCAGAAGATGCATACACATATTGACTTTGGTCACCTAAAATATCGATTTTCAGCATGTTTTGGGCCTGTATTTTTAAAATACTCTAACACGGAGTAGGCAAGTATAGATCGCTTCTGGGACCCCAAAATATCGAATTTTCGGGTGTTTGGAGCCTGAATTTGAGATATAAACGGGTAAAGAAGATGCATCCACATATCGACTTTTGGGCACCTAAAAGACCGATTTTCAGTATGTTTTGGGCCTGTATATTGAAAATACTCTAACACGGAGAAGGCATGTACAGATCGCTTATGGGACCCCAAAATATCGAATTTTCGGGTGTTTTGGGCCTGAATTTGAGATATCGACTTTGGGCACCTAAAATATCAATTTTTAGCATGTTTTGTGCCTATATTTTAAAAATATTCTAGCACTGAGTAGGCATGTACAGATCGCTTCTGGGACCCCAAAATATCGAATTTTCGGGTGTTTTGAGTCTGAATTTGAGATATAAACGGGTACAGAAAATGCATTCACATATTGACTTTTGTGCATCTTAAATATCGATTTTCTGTATGTTTTGGACCTGTATTTTGAAAATATTCTAACACGGAGTAGGCATGTACAAATCGCATCTGGGAACCCAAAATATCGAATTTTAAGGTGTTTTGGGCCTGAATTTGAGATATCGACTTTGGGCACCTAAAATATCGATTTTTAGCATGTATTGGGCCTATATTTTGAAAATATTCTAGCTCTGAGTAGGCATGTACAGATCGCTTCTAGGACCCCAAAATATCGAATTTTCGGGTTTTTTGAGCCTGAATTTGAGATATAACGGGTACAGAAGATGCATGCACATATTGACTTTGGGCACCTAAAATATCGATTTTCAGCATGTTTTGGGCCTGTATCTGAGTAGGCATGTACAGATCGCTTCTGGAACCCCAAAATATCGAATTTTCGGGTGTTTGGAGCCTGAATTTGAGATATAAACGGGTACAGAATATACATGCACATATCGACTTTGGACACTTAAAATATCGATTTTTAGCATGTTTTGAGCCAATATTTTGAAAACATTCTAGCACTGAGTAGGCATGTACAGATCGCTTCTAAGACCCAAAAATATCGAATTTTCGGGTGTTTTGAGGTTGAATTTGGGATATAAACGGGTGCAGAAGATGCATACACATATTGACTTTGGTCACCTAAAATATCGATTTTAGGCATGTTTTGGTCCTGTATTTTGAAAATACTCTATCACGGAGTAGGCATGTACAGATCGCTTCTGGGACCCCAAAATATCGAATTTTCGGGTGTTTTGGGCCTGAATTTGAGATATCGACTTTGCGCACCTAAAATATCAATTTTTAGCATGTTTTGTGCCTATATTTAAAAAATATTCTAGCACTGAGTAGGCATGTACAGATCGCTTCTGGGACCCCAAAATATCGAATTTTCTGGTGTTTTGAGTCTGAATTTGAGATATAAACGGGTACAGAAAATGCATTCACATATTGACTTTGGGCACCTAAAATATCGATTTTCAGCATGTTTTGGGCCTGTATTTAGAAAATACTCTAACACGGAGTAGGCATGTACAGATCGCTTCTGGGACCCAAAAATATCGAATTTTTGGGTGTTTTGAGGTTGAATTTGGGATATAAACGGGTGCAGAAGATGCATACACATATTATCTTTTGTCACCTAAAATATATTGATTTTCAGCATGTTTTGGGCCTGTATAATGAAAATACTCTAACACGGAGTATGCATGTACAGATCGATTCTGAGACCCCAAAATATCTAATTTTCGGGTGTTTTGAGCCTGAATTTGAAATATAAATGGGTACATAAGATGCATGCACATATTGACTTTGGACACTTAAAATTTTGAGTTTTTGCATGTTTTGAGCCTATATTTTGAAAACATTCTAGCACTGAGTAGGCATGTACAGATCGCTTCTGGGGCCCAAAAATATCGAGTTTTCGGGTGTTAAGAGGTTGAATTTGGGATATAAACGGGTGCAGAAGATTCATACACATATTGACTTTGGGCACCTAAAATATCGATTTTCATCATGTTTTGGGCCTGTATCTGAGTAGGCATGTACAGATCGCTTCTGGGACCCCAAAATATTGATTTTTCGGGTGATTGGAGCCTGAATTTGAGATTTAAACGGGTACAGAAGATGCATGCACATATCGACTTTTGGGAACCTAAAATATCGATTTTCTGTATGTTTTGGGCCTGTATTTTGAAAATACTCTAACACGGAGTATATGTACAGATATATATATGTACAGATCGCTTCTGGGACCCCAAAATATCGAATTTTCGGGTGTTTTGAGCATGAATTTGAAATATAAACAGGTACTGAAGATGCATGCACATATCGACTTTTGGGCACCAAAAATATCGGCTTTGAGCATGTTTTGGGTCAGTATCTTGAAAACATTCTAACTAGGAGTAGGCATGGTATACAGATCGCTCCTAGGACCCAAAAATACCGACTTTCGGGTGTTTTCAGCCTGAATTTGAGATATAAACGGGTACAGAAGATGCATGCACATATCGACTTTGGACACTTAAAATATCGATTTTTAGCATGTTTTCAGCCTATATTTTGAAAAAATTCTGGCACTGAGTAGGCATGTACAGATCACTTCTGGGACCCCAAAATATCGAATTTTCGTCTGTTTTGATTTTGAATTTGGGATATAATCGAGAGCAGAAGATGCATTCACATATTGACTTTGGGCACCTAAAATATCGATTTTCATAATGTTTTGGGCCTGTATCTGAGTAGGCATGTACAGATCGCTTCTGGGACCCCAAAATATCGAATTTTCGGGTGTTTGGAGCCTGAACTTGAGATATAAACGGATACAGAAGATGCATGCACATATCGACTTTTGGGCACCTAAAATATCGATTTTCTATATGTTTTGGGTCTGTATTTTGAAAATACTCTAACACGGAGTAGGCATGTACAGTTCGCTTCTGGGACCCAATAATATCTAATTTTCGGTTGTTTTGAGCCTGAATTTGAGATACCGACTTTGGGCACCTAAAATGTCAATTTTTAGCATGTTTTGGGCCTATATTTTGAAAATATTCTAGCACTGAGTAGGCATGTACAGATCGCTTCTGGGACCCTAAAATATCGAATTTTCGGGTGTTTTGAGCCTGAACATGAGATATAAACGGGCACAGAAGATGCATGCACATATCGACTTTTCGGCACCTAAAAGATCGATTTTCAGTATGTTTTGGGCCTGTATTTAAAAAATACTCTAACACGGAGTAGGCATGTTCAGTTCGCTTCTGGGACCAAATATTATCGAATTTTCGGGTGTTTTGAGCCTGAATTTGAGATATCGACTTTGGGCACCAAAAATATCGATTTTTAGCATGTTTTGGGCCTATATTTTGAAAATATTCTAGCACTAAGTAGTCATGTACAGATCACTTCTGGGACCCAAAAATATCGAATTTTCGGGTGTTTTGAGGTTGAATTTGGGATATAAACGGGTGCAGAAGATGCATACACATATTGACTTTGGTCACCTAAAATATCGATTTTCAGCATGTTTTGGGCCTGTATTTTGAAAATACTCTAACACGGAGTAGGCAAATATAGATCGCTTCTGGGACCCCAAAATATCGAATTTTCGGGTTTTTGGAGCCTGAATTTGAGATATAAACGGGTACAGAAGATACATCCACATATCGACTTTTGGGCACCTAACAGATCGATTTTCAGTATGTTGTGGGCCTGTATATTGAAAATACTCTAACACAGAGTACGAATGTACAGATCGCTTCTGGGACCCCAAAATATCGAATTTTCGGGTGTTTTGGGCCTGAATTTGAGATATCGACTTTGGGCACCTAAAATATCAATTTTTAGCATGTTTTGGGCCTATATTTTGAAAATATTCTAGCACTGAGTAGGGATGTACGAATCGTTTCTGGGACCCCAAAATATCGAGTTTTCGGGAGTTTTGAGCCTGAACTTGAGATATAAACGGGAACAGAAAATGCATGCACATATCGACTTTTGGGCACCTAAAATATCGATTTTGAGCATGTTTTAGGTCTGTATCTTGAAAACATTCTAACTAGAAGTATGCATGTACAGATCGCTTCTAGGACCCAAAAATACCGAATTTTCGGGTGTTTTGAGCCTGAATTTGAGATATAAACGGGTACAGAAGATGCATGCACATATCGACTTTTGGGCACCTTAAATATCGATTTTCTGTATTTTTTGGGCCTGTTTTTTGAAAATATTCTAACACGGAGTAGGATGCACAAATCGCTTCTGGGACCCCAAAATTTCGAATTTTCGGGTGTTTTGGGCCTGGATTTGAGATATCGACTTTGTGCACCTAAAATATCGATTTTTAGCATGTTTTGGGCCTATATTTTGAAAATATTCTAGCACTGAGTAGGCATGTGCAGATCGCTTCTGGGACCCCTAAATATCAAATTTTCGTGTGTTTTGAGACTGAATTTGAGATATAAACGGGTACAGAAGATACATGCACATATCGACTTTTGGGCTCATAAAATATCGATTTTGAGCATGTGTTGGGTCTGTATCTTGAAAACATTCTAACTAGGAGTAGGCATGTACAGATCGCTTCTATAACCCAAAAATACCGAATTGTCGGGTGTTTTGAGCCTGAATTTGAGATATAAACGGGTACAGAAGATGCATGCACATATCGACTTTTGGGCACCTTAAATATCGATTTTCTGTATTTTTTGGGCCTGTTTTTTGAAAATATTCTAACACGGAGTAGGATGCACAAATCGCTTCTGGGACCCCAAAATTTCGAATTTTCGGGTGTTTTGGGCCTGAATTTGAGATGTCGACTATGGGCACCTAAAATATAGATTTTTAGCATGTATTGGGCCTATATTTTGAAAATATTCTAGCTCTGAGTAGGCATGTACAGATCGCTTCTAGGACCCCAAAATATCGAATTTTCGGGTGTTTTGAGCCTGAATTTGAGATATAAACGGGTACAGAAGATGCATGCACATACTGACTTTGGGCACCTAAAATATTCGATTTTCAGCATGTTTTGGGCCTGTATCTGAGTAGGCATGTACAGATCGCTTCTGGAACCCCAAAATATCGAATTTTCAGGTGTTTGGAGCCTGAATTTGAGATATAAACGGGTACAGAATATGCATGCACATATCGACTTTGGACACTTAAAATATCGATTTTTAGCATGTTTTGTGCCTATATTTTGAAAAAATCTAACACTGAGTAGGCATGTACAGATCGCTTCTGGGACCCCAAAATATCGAATTTTCGGGTGTTTTGACCCTGAACTTGAGATATAAACGGGTACAGAAGATTCATGCACATATCGACTTTTAGGCACCTAAAATATCGATTTTGAGCATGTTTTGGGTCTGTATCTTGAAAACATTCTAACTATGAGTAGGCAGGTACAGATCGCTTCAAGGACCCAAAAATACCGAATTTTCGGGTGTTTTGACCCTAAATTTGAGATATAAACGGGTACAGAAGATGCATGCACATATCGACTTTGGACACTTAAAATATCGATTTTTAGCATGTTTTGAGCCTATATTTTGAAAAAATTTTAGCATTGAGTAGGCATGTACAGATTGCTTCTGGGACCCAAAAATATCGAATTTTCGGGTGTTTTGAGGTTGAATTTGAGATATAAACGAGTGCAGAAGATGCATACACATATTGACTTTGGGCACCTAAAATATCGATTTTCAGCATGTTTTGGGCCTGTACAGATCGCTTCTGGGACCCCCAAAAATCGAATTTTCGGGTGTTTGGAGCCTGAATTTGAGATATAAACGGGTACAGAAGATGCATGCACATATCGACTTTTGGGCACCAAAAATATCGATTTTCTGTATGTTTTGGGCCTGTATTTTGAAAATACTCTAACACTGAGTAGGCATGTACAGATCGCTTCTGGGACCCTAAAATATCGAATTTTCGGGTGTTTTGGGCCTGAATTTGAGATATCGACTTTGAGCACCTAAAATATCGATTTTTAGCATGTTTTGGGTCTATATTTTGAAAATATTCTAGCATTGAATAGGCATGTACAGATCGCTTCTGGGACCCAAAAATAACGAATTTTTGGGTGTTTTGAGGTTGAATTTAGGATATAAACGGGTGCAGATGATGCAAACACATATTATCTTTGGTCACCTAAAATATCGATTTACAGCATGTTTTGGGCCTGTATAATGAAAATACTCTAACACAGAGTAGGCATGTACAGATCGCTTATGGGACCCCAAAATATCGAATTTTCGGGTGTTTTAGGCCTGAATTTGAGATATCGACTTTGGGCACCTAAAATATCGATTGTTAGCATATTTTGGGCCTATATTTTTAAAATATTCTAGCACTGAGTAGGCATGTGCAGATCGCTTCTGGGACCCCTAAATATCAAATTTTCGGGTGTTTTGAGCCTGAATTTGAGATATAAACGGGTACAGAAGATACATGCACATATCGACTTTTGGGCTCATAAAATATCGATTTTGAGCATGTGTTGGGTCTGTATCTTGAAAACATTCTAACTAGGAGTAGGCATGTACAGATCGCTTCTATAACCCAAAAATACCGAATTGTCGGGTGTTTTGAGCCTAAATTTGAGATATAAACGGGTACAGAAGATGCATGCACATATCGACTTTTGGGCACCTTAAATAACGATTTTCTGTATTTTTTGGGCCTGTTTTTTGAAAATATTCTAACACGGAGTAGGATGCACAAATCGCTTCTGGGACCCCAAAATATCGAATTTTCGGGTGTTTTGGGCCTGAATTTGAGATATCGACTATGGGCACCTAAAATATAGATTTTTAGCATGTATTGGGCCTATATTTTGAAAATATTCTAGCTCTGAGTAGGCATGTACAGATCGCTTCTAGGACCCCAAAATATCGAATTTTCGGGTGTTTTGAGCCTGAATTTGAGATATAAACGGGTACAGAAGATGCATGCACATATTGACTTTGGGCACCTAAAATATTCGATTTTCAGCATGTTTTGGGCCTGTATCTGAGTAGGCATGTACAGATCGCTTCTGGAACCCCAAAATATCGAATTTTCGGGTGTTTGGAGCCTGAATTTGAGATATAAACGGGTACAGAATATGCATGCACATATCGACTTTGGACACTTAAAATATCGATTTTTAGCATGTTTTGTGCCTATATTTTGAAAACATTCTAGCACTGAGTAGGCATGTACAGATCGCTTCTGGGACCCAAAAATACCGAATTTTCGGGTATTTTGAGCCTGAATTTGAGATATAAACGGGTACAGAAGATGAATGCACATATCGACTTTTGGGCTCCTAAAATATCGATTTTGAACATATTTTGGGTCTGTTTCTTGAAAACATTCTAACTTGGAGTAGGCATGTACAGATCGCTTCTAGGACCCAAAAATACCGAATTTTCGGGTGTTTTGAGCATGAATTTGAAATATAAACGGGTACAGAAGGTGCATGCACATATCGACTTTGGACACTTAAAATTTCGATTTTTAGCATGTTTTGAGCCTATATTTTGAAAACATTCTAGCACTGAGTAGGCCTGTTCAGATCGCTTTTGGGACCCAAAAATATCGAATTTTCGGGTGTTTTGAGGTTGAATTTGAGATATAAACGAGTGCAGAAGATGCATACACATATTGACTTTGGGCACCTAAAATATCGATTTTCAGCATGTTTTGGGCCTGTATCTGAGTAGGCATGTACATATCGCTTCTGGGACCCCAAAATATCGAATTTTCGGGTGTTTGGAGCCTGAATTTGAAATATAAACGGGTACAGAAGATGCATGCACTTATCGACTTTTTGGCACCTAAAAGATTGATTTTCAGCATGTTTTGGGACTGTATTTTGAAAATACTCTAACACGGAGTAGGCATGTGCAGATCGCTTTTGGGACCCAAAAATATCGAATTTTCGGGTGTTTTGAGCCTAAATTTGAGATATAAACAGGTACTGTAGATGCATGCACATATCGACTTTTGGGCACCTAAAATATCGATTTTGAGAATGTTTTGGGTCTGTATTTTGAAAATACTCTAACACGGAGTAGGCATGTACAGTCGGCGGCAAAAGTCCTGTCGCCTCACTTGCTTCACCAAGGCACGCGATGTTCATAGACTCGAGATTATTAGGTGTAGAAAACGTGCGTATTTCTCGAGTCCATGAACGCTGCATGTCTCGGTGAAACAGGTGAGGCGACAGGACTTCTGCCGCCGACTGTACAGTTCGCTTCTGGGACCCCAAAATATCGAATTTTCGGGTGTTTTGAGGTTGAATTTGGGATATAAACGGATGCAGAAGATGCATACACATATTGACTTTGGTCACCTAAAATATCGATTTTCAGCATGTTTTGGGCCTGTTTTTTGAAAATACTCTAACACGGAGTAGGGATGTACAGATCGTTTCTGAGACCCCAAAATATCGAATTTTCGGGTGTTTTCGGCCTGAATTTGAGATATCGACTTAGGACACCTAAAATATCGATTTTTAGCATGTTTTGGGCCTATATTTTGAAAATATTCTAGCACTGAGTAGGCATGTACAGATCGCTTCTGGGACCCCAAAATATCGAATTTTCGAGTGTTTGGAGCCTGAATTTGAGATATAAACGGGTACAGAAGATGCATGCACATATCGACTTTTGGGCACCTAAAATATCGATTTTGAGCGTGTTTTGTGTCTATATCTTGAAAACATTCTAACTAGGAGTAGGCATGTACAGATCGCTTCTTGGACCCAAAAATACCGAATTTTCGGGTGTTTTGAGCCTAAATTTGAGATATAAACGGGTACAGAAGATGCATGCACATATCGACTTTGGACACTTAAAATTTCGATTTTTAGCATGTTTTGAGACTATATTTTGAAAACATTCTAGCACTGAGTAGGCATGTTCAGATCGCTTTTGGGACCCAAAAATATCGAATTTTCGGGTGTTTTGAGGTTGAATTTGAGATATAAACGAGTGCAGAAGATGCATACACATATTGACTTTGGGCACCTAAAATATCGATTTTCAGCATGTTTTGGCCCTGTATCTGAGTAGGCATGTACATATCGCTTCTGGGACCCCAAAATATCGAATTTTCGGGTGTTTGGAGATTGAATTTGAAATATAAACGGGTACAGAAGATGCATGCACATATCGACTTTTTGGCACCTAAAAGATTGATTTTCAGTATGTTTCGGGCCTGTATTTTGAAAATACTCTAACACGGTGTGGGCATGTATAGATTGTTTCTGGGATCCAAAAATATCGAATTTTCGGGTGTTTTGAGCCTGAATATGAGATATAAACAGGTACTGAAGATGCATGCACATATCGACTTTTGGGCACCTAAAATATCGATTTTGAGCATGTTTTGGGCCTGTTTTTTGAAAATACTCTAACACGGAGTAGGGATGTACAGATCGTTTCTGAGACCCCAAAATATCGAATTTTCGGGTGTTTTCGGCCTGAATTTGAGATATCGACTTAGGGCACCTAAAATATCGATTTTTTAGTATGTTTTGGGCCTATATTTTGAAAATATTCTAGCACTGAGTAGGCATGTACAGATCGCTTCTGGGACCCCAAAATATCGAATTTTCGAGTGTTTGGAGCCTGAATTTGAGATATAAACGGGTACAGAAGATGCATGCACATATCGACTTTTGGGCACCTAAAATATCGATTTTGAGCGTGTTTTGTGTCTATATCTTGAAAACATTCTAACTAGGAGTAGGCATGTACAGATCGCTTCTTGGACCCAAAAATACCGAATTTTCGGGTGTTTTGAGCCTAAATTTGAGATATAAACGGGTACAGAAGATGCATGCACATATCGACTTTGGACACTTAAAATTTCGATTTTTAGCATGTTTTGAGACTATATTTTGAAAACATTCTAGCACTGAGTAGGCATGTTCAGATCGCTTTTGGGACCCAAAAATATCGAATTTTCGGGTGTTTTGAGGTTGAATTTGAGATATAAACGAGTGCAGAAGATGCATACACATATTGACTTTGGGCACCTAAAATATCGATTTTCAGCATGTTTTGGTCCTGTATCTGAGTAGGCATGTACATATCGCTTCTGGGACCCCAAAATATCGAATTTTCGGGTGTTTGGAGATTGAATTTGAAATATAAACGGGTACAGAAGATGCATGCACATATCGACTTTTTGGCACCTAAAAGATTGATTTTCAGTATGTTTCGGGCCTGTATTTTGAAAATACTCTAACACGGTGTAGGCATGTATAGATTGTTTCTGGGATCCAAAAATATCGAATTTTCGGGTGTTTTGAGCCTGAATATGAGATATAAACAGGTACTGAAGATGCATGCACATATCGACTTTTGGGCACCTAAAATATCGATTTTGAGCATGTTTTGGGTCTGTATCTTGAAAACATTCTAAATAGGTGTAGGCATGTACATATCGCTTCTAGGACCCAAAAATACCGAATTTTCGGGTGTTTTGAGGTTGAATTTGAGATATAAACGGGTACAGAAGATGCATGCACATATCGACTTTGGACACTTACAATATCGATTTTTAGGATGTTTTGAGCCTATATTTTGAAAACATTCTAGCACTGAGTAGGCATGTACAGATCGCTTCTGGGACCCCGAAATATCGTTTTTTCAGGTGTTTGGAGCCTGAATTTGAGATATAAACGGGTACAGAAGATGCATCCACATATCGACTTTTGGGCACCTAAAAGATCGATTTTCAGTATGTTTTTGGCCTGTATATTGAAAATACTCTAACACGGAGTAGGCATGTACAGATCGCTTCTTGGACCCAAAAATACCGAATTTTCGGGTGTTTTGAGCATGAATTTGAAATATAAACGGGTACAGAAGATGCATGCACATATCGACTTTGGACACTTAAAATTTCGATTTTTAGCATGTTTTGAGCCTATATTTTGAAAACATTCTAGCACTGAGTAGGCATGTTCAGATCGCTTTTGGGACCCAAAAATATCGAATTTTCGGGTGTTTTGAGGTTGAATTTGAGATATAAACGAGTGCAGAAGATGCATACACATATTGACTTTGGGCACCTAAAATATCGATTTTCATCATGTTTTGGGCCTGAATTATGAAAATACTCTAACAAAGAGTAGGCATTAACAGATCGCTTCTGGGACCCCAAAATATCGAATTTTCGGGTGTTTGGAGCCTGAATTTGAGATATAAACGGGTACAGAAGATGCATGCACTTATCGACTTTTTGGCACCTAAAAGATTGATTTTCAGCATGTTTTGGGACTGTATTTTGAAAATACTCTAACACGGAGTAGGCATGTGCAGATCGCTTTTGGGACCCAAAAATATCGAATTTTCGGGTGTTTTGAGCCTAAATTTGAGATATAAACAGGTACTGTAGATGCATGCACATATCGACTTTTGGGCACCTAAAATATCGATTTTGAGAATGTTTTGGGTCTGTATTTTGAAAATACTCTAACACGGAGTAGGCATGTACAGTCGGCGGCAAAAGTCCTGTCGCCTCACTTGCTTCACCAAGGCACGCGATGTTCATAGACTCGAGATTATTAGGTGTAGAAAACGTGCGTATTTCTCGAGTCCATGAACGCTGCATGTCTCGGTGAAACAGGTGAGGCGACAGGACTTCTGCCGCCGACTGTACAGTTCGCTTCTGGGACCCCAAAATATCGAATTTTCGGGTGTTTTGAGGTTGAATTTGGGATATAAACGGATGCAGAAGATGCATACACATATTGACTTTGGTCACCTAAAATATCGATTTTCAGCATGTTTTGGGCCTGTTTTTTGAAAATACTCTAACACGGAGTAGGGATGTACAGATCGTTTCTGAGACCCCAAAATATCGAATTTTCGGGTTTTTTCGGCCTGAATTTGAGATATCGACTTAGGGCACCTAAAATATCGATTTTTAGCATGTTTTGGGCCAATATTTTGAAAATATTCTAGCACTGAGTAGGCATGTACAGATCGCTTCTGGGACCCCAAAATATCGAATTTTCGAGTGTTTGGAGCCTGAATTTGAGATATAAACGGGTACAGAAGATGCATGCACATATCGACTTTTGGGCACCTAAAATATCGATTTTGAGCGTGTTTTGTGTCTATATCTTGAAAACATTCTAACTAGGAGTAGGCATGTACAGATCGCTTCTTGGACCCAAAAATACCGAATTTTCGGGTGTTTTGAGCCTAAATTTGAGATATAAACGGGTACAGAAGATGCATGCACATATCGACTTTGGACACTTAAAATTTCGATTTTTAGCATGTTTTGAGACTATATTTTGAAAACATTCTAGCACTGAGTAGGCATGTTCAGATCGCTTTTGGGACCCGAAAATATCGAATTTTCGGGTGTTTTGAGGTTGAATTTGAGATATAAACGAGTGCAGAAGATGCATACACATATTGACTTTGGGCACCTAAAATATCGATTTTCAGCATGTTTTGGGCCTGTATCTGAGTAGGCATGTACATATCGCTTCTGGGACCCCAAAATATCGAATTTTCGGGTGTTTGGAGATTGAATTTTAGATATAAACGGGTACAGAAGATGTATCCACATATCGACTTTTGTGCACCTAAAAGATCGATTTTCAGTATGTTTTGGGCCTGTATATTGAAAATACTCTAACACGAAGTAGGCATGTACAGATTGCTTCTGATACCCAAAAATATCGAATTTTCGGGTGTTTTGAGCCTGAATATGAGATATAAACAGGTACTGAAGATGCATGCACATATCGACTTTTGGGCACCTAAAATATCGATTTTGAGCATGTTTTGGGTCTGTATCTTGAAAACATTCTAACTGGGTGTAGGCATGTACATATCGCTTATAGGACCCAAAAACACCGAAGTTTCGGGTGTTTTGAGGTTGAATTTGAGATATAAACGGGTACAGAAGATGCATCCACATATCGACTTTGGACACTTACAATATCGATTTTTAGCATGTTTTGAGCCTATATTTTGAAAACATTCTAGCACTGAGTAGGCATGTACAGATCGCTTTTGGGACCCAATAATATCGAATTTTCGGGTGTTTTGAGGTTGAATTTGGGATATAAACGGGTGCAGAAGATGCATACACATATTGACTTTGGTCCCCTAAAATATCGATTTTCAGCATGTTTTGGGCCTGTATTTTGAAAATATTCTAACACGGAATAGGCAAGTACAGATCGCTTCTGTGACCCCGAAATATCGAATTTTCGGGTGTTTAGAGCCTGAATTTGAGATATAAACGGGTACAGAAGATGCATCCACATATCGACTTTTGGGCACCTAAAAGATCGATTTTCAGTATGTTTTGGGCCTGTATATTGAAAATACTCTAACACGGAGTAGGCATGTACAGATCGCTTCTGAGACCCCAAAATATCGAATTTTCGGGTGTTTTGGGCCTGAATTTGAGATATCGACTTTGGGCACCTAAAATATCGATTTTTAGCATGTTTTGGGCCTATATTTTGAATTTTTTTAGCACTAAGTAGGCATGTACAGATCGCTTCTGGGACCCTTAAATATAGAATTTTCGGGTGTTTTGAGCCTGAATTTGAGATATAAACGGGTACAGAAAATGCATGCACATATTGACTTTGGGCACCTAAAATATCGATTTTCAGTATGTTTTGCGCCTGTATTTTGAAAATACTCTAACACGGAGTAGGCATATACAGATCGGTTTTGGGACCCAAAAATATCGAATTTTCGGGTGTTTTGAGCCTGAATTTGAGATATAAACAGGTACTGAAGATGCATGAACATATCGACTTTTGGGCACCTAAAATATCGATTTTGAGAATGTTTTGGGTCTGTATTTTGAAAATACTCTAACACGGAGTAGGCATGTACAGTTCGCTTCTGGGACCCCAAAATATCGAATTTTCGGGTGTTTTGGGCCTGAATTTGAGTAATCGATTTTGTGCACCTAAAATATCGATTTTTAGCATGTTTCGGTCCTGTATTTTGAAAATATTCTAGCACTAAGTAGGCATGTACAGATCACTTCTGGACCCCAAAATATCGAATTTTCGGGTGTTTTTAACCTGAATTTAGGATATAAACGGGTACAGAAGATGCATGCACATATCGACTTTGGACACTTAAAATTTCGATTTTTAGCATGTTTTAAGCCTATATTTTGAAAACATTCTAGCACTGGGTAGGTATGTACAGATCGCTTCTGGGACCCCAAAATATCGAATTTTCGGGTGTTTTGAGGTTGAATTTGGGATATAAACGGATGCAGAAGATGCATACACATATTGACTTTGGTCACCTAAAATATCGATTTTCAGCATGTTTTGGGCCTGTATTTTGAAAATACTCTAACACGGAGTAGGGATGTACAGATCGCTTCTGGGACCCCAAAATATCGAATTTTCGAGTGTTTGAAGCCTGAATTTGAGATATAAACGGGTACAGAAGATGCAAGCACTTATCAACTTTTGGGCACCTAAAATATCGATTTTTAGCATGTTTTGAGCCTATATTTTGAAAACATTCTATCACTGAGTAGGCATGTTCAGATCGCTTTTGAGACCCAAAAATATCGAATTTTCGAGTGTTTTGAGGTTGAATTTGAGATATAAACGAGTGCAGAAGATGCATACACATATTGACTTTGGACACCTAAAATATCGATTTTCAGCATGTTTTGGGCCTGTATCTGAGTAGGCATGTACATATCGCTTCTGGGACCCCAAAATATCGAATTTTCGGGTGTTTTGAGCCTGAATTTGAAATATAAACGGGTACAGAAGATGCATGCACATATCGACTTTTGGGCACCTAAAAGATTGATTTTCAGTATGTTTTGGGCCTGTATTTTGAAATTACTCTAACACGGTGTAGGCATGTACAGATTGCTTCTGGGACCCAAAAATATCGAATTTTCGGGTATTTTGAGCCTGCATATGAGATATAAACAGGTACTGTAGATGCATGCACTTATTGACTTTTGGGCACCTAAAATATCGATTTTGAGCATGTTTTGGGTCTGTATCTTGAAAACATTCTAACTAGGTGTAGGCATGTACATATCGCTTCTAGGACCCAAAAATACCGAATTTTCGGGTGTTTTGAGGTTGAATTTGAGATATAAACGGGTACAGAAGATGCATGCACATATCGACTTTGGACACTTACAATATCGATTTTTAGGATGTTTTGAGCCTATATTTTGAAAAAATTCTAGCACTGAGTAGGCATGTACAGATCGCTTCTGGGACCCCGAAATATCGAATTTTCGGGTGTTTGGAGCCTGAATTTGAGATATAAACGGGTACAGAAGATGCATCCACATATCGACTTTTGGGCACCTAAAAGATCGATTTTCAGTATGTTTTGGGCCAGTATATTGAAAATACTCTAACACGGAGTAGGCATGTACAGATCGCTTCTGGCACCCCAAAATATCGAATTTTCGGGTGTTTTGGGCCTGAATTTGAAATATAAACGGGTACAGAAGATGCATGCACATATCGACTTTTGGGCACCTAAAAGATTGATTTTCAGTATGTTTTGGGCCTGTATTTTGAAATTACTCTAACACGGTGTAGGCATGTACAGATTGCTTCTGGGACCCAAAAATATCGAATTTTCGGGTGTTTTGAGCCTGCATATGAGATATAAACAGGTACTGTAGATGCATGCACTTATTGACTTTTGGGCACCTAAAATATCGATTTTGAGCATGTTTTGGGTCTGTATCTTGAAAACATTCTAACTAGGTGTAGGCATGTACATATCGCTTCTAGGACCCAAAAATACCGAATTTTCGGGTGTTTTGAGGTTGAATTTGAGATATAAACGGGTACAGAAGATGCATGCACATATCGACTTTGGACACTTACAATATCGATTTTTAGGATGTTTTGAGCCTATATTTTGAAAAAATTCTAGCACTGAGTAGGCATGTACAGATCGCTTCTGGGACCCCGAAATATCGAATTTTCGGGTGTTTGGAGCCTGAATTTGAGATATAAACGGGTACAGAAGATGCATCCACATATCGACTTTTGGGCACCTAAAAGATCGATTTTCAGTATGTTTTGGGCCAGTATATTGAAAATACTCTAACACGGAGTAGGCATGTACAGATCGCTTCTGGCACCCCAAAATATCGAATTTTCGGGTGTTTTGGGCCTGAATTTGAGATATCGACTTTGGGCACCTAAAATATCGATTTTTAGCATGTTTTGGGCCTATATTTTGAATTTTTTTAGCACTAAGTAGGCATGTACAGATCGCTTCTGGGACCCTTAAATATCGAATTTTCGGGTGTTTTGAGCCTGAATTTGAGATATAAACGGGTACAGAAAATGCATGCACATATTGACTTTGGGCACCTGAAATATCGATTTTCAGCATGTTTTGCGCCTGTATTTTGAAAATACTCTAACACGGAGTAGGCATGTACAGATCGCTTCTGGGACCCCAAAATATCGAATTTTCGGGTGTTTTGAGTCTGAATTTGAGATATAAACAGGTACTGAAGATGCATGCACATATCGACTTTTGGGCACCTAAAATATCGATTTTGAGAATGTTTTGGGTCTGTATTTTGAAAATACTCTAACACAGAGTAGGCATGTACAGTTCGCTTCTGGGACCCCAAAATATCGAATTTTCGGGTGTTTTGGGCCTGAATTTGAATAATCGATTTTGTGCACCTAAAATATCGATTTTTACCATGTTTTGGGCCTATATTTTGAAAATATTCTAGCACTAAGTAGGCATGTACAGATCACTTCTGGACCCCAAAATATCGAATTTTCGGGTGTTTTTAACCTGAATTTGAGATATAAACGGGTACAGAAGATGCATGCACATATCAATTTTGGACACTTAAAATATCGATTTTTAGCATGTTTTAACCCTATATTTTGAAAACATTCTAGCACTGAGTAGGTATGTACAGATCGCTTCTGGGACCCCAAAATATCGAATTTTCGGGTGTTTTGAGGTTGAATTTGGGATATAAACGGGTGCAGAAGATGCATACACATATTGACTTTCGGCACCTAAAATATCGATTTTCAGCATGTTTTGGGCCTGTATGTGAGTAGGCATGTACAGATCGCTACTAAACCCCAAAATATCAAATTTTCGGGTGTTTGGAGCCTGAACTTGAGATATAAACGGGTACAGAAGATGAATGCACATATTGACTTTTGGGCACCTAAAATATCGATTTTCTGTATGTTTTGGGCCTGTACTTTGAAAATACTCTAACACGGAGTAGGCATGTATAGATTGCTTCTGGGATCCAAAAATATCGGATTTTCGGGTGTTTTGAGCCTGAATATGAGATATAAACAGGTACTGAAGATGCATGCACATATCGACTTTTGGGCACCTAAAATATCGATTTTGAGCATGTTTTGGGTCTGTATCTTGAAAACATTCTAACTAGGTGTAGGCATGTACATATCGCTTCTAGGACCCAAAAATACCGAATTTTCGGGTGTTTTGAGGTTGAATTTGAGATATAAACGGGTACAGAAGATGCATGCACATATCGACTTTGGACACTTACAATATCGATTTTTAGGACGTTTTGAGCCTATATTTTGAAAACATTCTAGCACTGAGTAGGCATGTACAGATCGCTTCTGGGACCCCGAAATATCGTTTTTTCGGGTGTTTGGAGCCTGAATTTGAGATATAAACGTGTACAGAAGATGCATCCACATATCGACTTTTGGGCACCTAAAAGATCGATTTTCAGTATGTTTTGGGCCAGTATATTGAAAATACTCTAACACGGAGTAGGCATGTACAGATCGCTTCTGGGACCCCAAAATATCGAATTTTCGTGTGTTTTGGGCCTGAATTTGAGATATAAACGGGTACTGAAGATGCATGCACATAACGACTTTTGGGCACCTAAAATATCGATTTTGAGAATGTTTTGGGTCTGTATTTTGAAAATACTCTAACACGGAGTAGGCATGTACAGTTCGCTTCTGGGACCCCAAAATATCGAATTTTCGGGTGTTTTGGGCCTGAATTTGAGTAATCGATTTTGTGCACCTAAAATATCGATTTTTAGCATGTTTTGGGCCTATATTTTGAAAATATTCTAGCACTAAGTAGGCATGTACAGATCACTTCTGGACCCCAAAATATAGAATTTTTGGGTGTTTTTAACCTGAATTTGAGATATAAACGGGTACAGAAGATGCATGCACATATCGACTTTTGGGCACCTAAAATATCGATTTTGAGCATGTTTTGTGTCTATATCTTGAAAACATTCTAACTAGGAGTAGGCATGTACAGATCGCTTCTTGGACCCCAAAATATCGAATTTTCGAGTGTTTGGATCCTGAATTTGAGATATAAACGGGTACAGAAGATGCATGCACATATCGACTTTTGGGCACCTAAAATATCGATTTTGAGCATGTTTTGTGTCTATATCTTGAAAACATACTAACTAGGAGTAGGCATGTACAGATCGCTTCTTGGACCCAAAAATACCGAATTTTCGGGTGTTTTGAGCCTAAATTTGAGATATAAACGGGTACAGAAGATGCATGCACATATCGACTTTGGACACTTAAAATTTCGATTTTTAGCATGTTTTGAGACTATATTTTGAAAACATTCTAGCACTGAGTAGGCATGTTCAGATCGCTTTTGGGACCCAAAAATATCGAATTTTCGGGTGTTTTGAGGTTGAATTTGAGATATAAACGAGTGCAGAAGATGCATACACATATTGACTTTGGGCACCTAAAATATCGATTTTCAGCATGTTTTGGGCCTGTATCTGAGTAGGCATGTACATATCGCTTCTGGGACCCCAAAATATCGAATTTTCGGGTGTTTGGAGATTGAATTTGAAATATAAACGGGTACAGAAGATGCATGCACATATCGACTTTTTGGCACCTAAAAGATTGATTTTCAGTATGTTTCGGGCCTGTGTTTTGAAAATACTCTAACACGGTGTAGGCATGTATAGATTGCTTCTGGGACCCCAAAATATCGAATTTTCGTGTGTTTTGGGCCTGAATTTGAGATATAAACAGGTACTGAAGATGCATGCACATAACGACTTTTGGGCACCTAAAATATCGATTTTGAGAATGTTTTGGGTCTGTATTTTGAAAATACTCTAACACGGGGTAGGCATGTACAGTTCGCTTCTGGGACCCCAAAATATCGAATTTTCGGGTGTTTTGGGCCTGAATTTGAGTAATCGATTTTGTGCACCTAAAATATCGATTTTTAGCATGTTTTGGGCCTATATTTTGAAAATATTCTAGCACTAAGTAGGCATGTACAGATCACTTCTGGACCCCAAAATATCGAATTTTTGGGTGTTTTTAACCTGAATTTGAGATATAAACGGGTACAGAAGATGCTTGCACATATCGACTTTTGGGCACCTAAAATAACAATTTTGAGCATGTTTTGTGTCTATATCTTGAAAACATTCTAACTAGGAGTAGGCATGTACAGATCGCTTCTTGGACCCAAAAATACCGAATTTTCGGGTGTTTTGAGTGTAAAAATTTGAGATATAAACGGGTACAGAAGATGCATGCACATATCGACTTTGGACACTTAAAATTTTGATTTTTAGCATGTTTTGAGCCTATATTTTGAAAACATTCTAGCACTGAGTAGGCATATACAGATCGCTTTTGGGACCCAAAAATATCGAATTTTCGGGTGTTTTGAGGTTGAATTTGAGATATAAACGAGTGCAGAAGATGCATACACATATTGACTTTGGGCACCTAAAATATCGATTTTCAGCTTGTTTTGGGCCTGTATCTGAGTAGGCATGTACATATCGCTTCTGGGACCCCAAAATATCTAATTTTCGGGTGTTTGGAGCTTGAATTTGAAATATAAACGGGTACAGAAGATGCATGCACATATCGACTTTTGGGCACCTAAAAGATTGATTTTCAGTATGTTTTGGGCCTGTATCTTGAAAACATTCTAACTGGGTGTAGGCATGTACATATCGCTTCTAGGACCCAAAAATACCGAATTTTCGGGTGTTTTGAGGTTGAATTTGGGATATAAACGGATGCAGAAGATGCATACACATATTGACTTTGGTCACCTAAAATATCGATTTTCAGCATGTTTTGGGCCTGTATTTTGAAAATATTCTAACACTGAATAGGCAAGTACAGATCGCTTCTGGGACCCCGAAATATCGAATTTTCGGGTGTTTGGAGCCTGAATTTGAGATATAAACGGGTACAGAAGATGCATCCACATATCGACTTTTGGGCACATAAAAGATCGATTTTCAGTATGTTTTGGGCCTGTATATTGAAAATACTCTAACACGGAGGAGGCATGTACAGATCGCTTCTGAGTCCCCAAAATATCGAATTTTCGGGTGTTTTGGGCCTGAATTTGAGATATCGACTTTGGGCACCTAAAATATCGATTTTTAGCATGTTTTGGGCCTATATTTTGAATTTTTTTAGCACTAAGTAGGCATGTACAGATCGCTTTTGGGACCCAAAAATATCGAATTTTCGGGTGTTTTGAGCCTGAATTTGAGATATAAACAGGTACTGAAGATGCATGCACATATCGACTTTTGGGCACCTAAAATATCGATTTTGAGAATGTTTTGGGTCTGTATTTTGAAAATACTCTAACACGGAGTAGGCATGTACAGTTCGCTTCAGGGACCCCAAAATATCGAATTTTCGGGTGTTTTGGGCCTGAATTTGAGTAATCGATTTTGTGCACCTAAAATATCGATTTTTAGCATGTTTTGGTCCTGTATTTTGAAAATATTCTAGCACTAAGTAGGCATGTACAGATCACTTCTGGACCCCAAAATATCGAATTTTCGGGTGTTTTTAACCTGAATTTGAGATATAAACGGGTACAGAAGATGCATGCACATATCGACTTTGGACACTTAAAATATCGATGTTTAGCATGTTTTAAGCCTATATTTTGAAAACATTCTAGCACTGAGTAGGTATGTACAGATCGCTTCTGGGACCCCAAAATATCGAATTTTCGGGTGTTTTGAGGTTGAATTTGGGATATAAACGGAAGCAGAAGATGCATACACATATTGACTTTGGTACCCTAAAATATCGATTTTCAGCATGTTTTGGGCCTGTATTTTAAAAATATTCTAACACGGAATAGGCAAGTACAGATCGCTTCTGGGACCCCGAAATATCGAATTTTCGGGTGTTTGGAGCCTGAATTTGAGATATAAACGGGTACAGAAGATCCATCCACATATCGACTTTTGGGCACCTAAAAACATCGATTTTCAGTATGTTTTGGGCCTGTATATTGAAAATACTCTAACACGGAGTAGGCATGTACAGATAGCTTATGGGACCCCAAAATATCGAATTTTCGGGTGCTTTGGGCCTGAATTTGAGATATCGACTTTGGGCACCTAAAATATCGATTTTTAGCATGTTTTGGGCCTATATTTTGAATTTTTTTAGCACTAAGTAGGCATGTACAGATCGCTTCTGGGACCCTTAAATATCGAATTTTCGGGTGTTTTGAGCCTGAATTTGAGATATAAACGGGTACAGAAAATGCATGCACATATTGACTTTGGGCACCTAAAATATCGATTTTCAACATGTTTTGCGCCTGTATTTTGAAAATACTCTAACACGGACTAGGCATGTACAGATCGCTTTTGGGACCCAAAAATATCGAATTTTCGGGTGTTTTGAGCCTGAATTTGAGATATAAACAGGTACTGAAGATGCATGCACATATCGACTTTTGGGCACCTAAAATATCGATTTTGAGAATGTTTTGGGTCTGTATTTTGAAAATACTCTAACACGGAGTAGGCATGTATAGTTCGCTTCTGGGACCCCAAAATATCGAATTTTCGGGTGTTTTCGGCCTGAATTTGAGTAATCGATTTTGTGCACCTAAAATATCGATTTTTAGCATGTTTTGGGCCTGTATTTTGAAAATATTCTAGCACTAAGTAGGCATGTACAGATCACTTCTGGACCCCAAAATATCGAATTTTCCGGTGTTTTTAACCTGAAATTGAGATATAAACGGGTACAGAAGATGCATGCACATATCGACTTTGGACACTTAAAATATCGATTTTTAGCATGTTTTAAGCCTATATTTTGAAAACATTCTAGCACTGAGTAGGTATGTACAGATCGCTTCTGGGACCCAAAAATATCGAATTTTCGGGTGTTTTGAGGTTGAATTTGGGATATAAACGGATGCAGAAGATGCATACACATATTGACTTTGGTCACCTAAAATATCGATTTTCAGCATGTTTTGGGCCTGTATTTTGAAAATACTCTAACACGGAGTAGGGATGTACAGATCGCTTCTGGGACCCCAAAATATCGAATTTTCGGGTGTTTTCGGCCTGAATTTGAGATATCGACTTAGGGCACCTAAAATATCGATTTTTAGCATGTTTTGGGCCTATAATTTGAAAATATTCTAGCACTGAGTAGGCATGTACAGATCGCTTCTGGGACCCCAAAATATCGAATTTTCGAGTGTTTGAAGCCTGAATTTGAGATATAAACGGGTACAGAAGATGCAAGCACATATCAACTTTTGGGCACCTAAAATATCGATTTTTAGCATGTTTTGAGCCTATATTTTTAAAACATTCTAGCACTGAGTAGGCATATACAGATCGCTTTTGGGACCCAAAAATATCGAATTTTCGGGTGTTTTGAGCCTGAATATAAGATATAAACAGGTACTGAAGATGCATGCACATATCGACTTTTGGGCACCTAAAAGATTGATTTTCAGTATGTTTTGGGCCTGTATTTTGAAAATACTCTAACATGGAGTAGGCATGTACAGATTGCTTCTGATACCCAAAAATATCGAATTTTCGGGTGTTTTGAGCCTGAATATGAGATATAAACAGGTACTGAAGATGCATACATATATCGACTTTTAGGCACCTAAAATATCGATTTTAAGCATGTTTTGGGTCTGTGTCTTGAAAACATTCTTCCTAGGTGTAGGCATGTACATATCGCTTCTAGGACCAAAAAATTTCGAAGTTTCGGGTGTTTTGAGATTGAATTTGGGATATAAACGGGTGCAGAAGATGCATACACATATTGACTTTGGTCACCTAAAATATCGATTTTCAGCAGGTTTTGGGCCTGTATTTTGAAAATATTCTAACACAGAGTAGGCAAGTACAGATCGCTTCTGGGACCCCGAAGTATCGAATTTTCGGGTGTTTGGAGCCGGAATTTGAGATATAAACGGGTACAGAAGATGCATCCACATATCGACTTTTGGGCACCTAAAAGATCGATTTTCAGTATGTTTTGGGCCTGTATATTGAAAATACTCTAACACGAAGTAGGCATGTACAGATCGCTTCTGGGACCCACAAAAAACGAATTTTTGGGTGTTTTGGGCCTGAATTTGAGATATCGACTTTGGGCACCTAAAATATCGATTTTTAGCATTTTTTGGGCCTATATTTTAAAATATTCTAGCACTGAGTAGGCATGTACAGATCGATTCTGGTACCCAAAAATATCAAATTTTCGGGTGTTTTGAGCCTGAATTTGAGATATAAACGGGTACAGAAGATGAATGCACATATCGACTTTTGGGCACCTAAAATATCAATTTTGAGCATGTTTTGGGTCTGTATCTTGAAAACATTCTAACTAGGAGTAGGCATGTGCAGATCGCTTCTAGGACCCAAAAATACCGAATTTTCGGGTGTTTTGAGCCTAAATTTGAGATATAAACGGGTACAGAAGATGGATGCACATATCGACTTTGGACACTTAAAATATCGATTTTTAGCATGTTTTGAGCCTATATTTTGAAAACATTCTAGGAATGAGTAGGCATGTACAGATCGCTTCTGTGACCCAAAAATATCGAATTTTCGAGTATTTTGAGGTTGAATTTCGGATGTAAACGGGTGCAGAAGCTGCATACACATATTGACTTTGGGCACCTAAAATATCGATTTTCAGCATGTTTTGGGCCTGTATCTGAGTAAGCATGTACAGATCGCTTCTGGGACCCCAAAATATCGAATTTTCGGGTGTTTGGAGCCTGAATTTTAGATATAAACGGGTACAGAGATGTATCCACATATCGACTTTTGTGCACCTAAAAGATCGATTTTCAGTATGTTTTGGGCCTGTATATTAAAATACTCTAACACGAAGTAGGCATGTACAGATTGCTTCTGATACCCAAAAATATTGAATTTTCGGGTGTTTTGAGCCTGAATATGAGATATAAACAGGTACTGAAGATGCATGCACATATCGACTTTTGGGCACCTAAAATATCGATTTTAAGCATGTTTTGGGTCTGTGTCTTGAAAACATTCTTCCTAGGTGTAGGCATGTACATATCGCTTCTAGGACCCAAAAATTTCGAAGTTTCGGGTGTTTTGAGATTGAATTTGGGATATAAACGGGTGCAGAAGATGCATACACATATTGACTTTGGTCACCTAAAATATCGATTTTCAGCATGTTTTGGGCCTGTATTTTGAAAATATTCTAACACAGAGTAGGCAAGTACAGATCGCTTCTGGGACCCCGAAGTATCGAATTTTCGGGTGTTTGGAGCCGGAATTTGAGATATAAACGGGTACAGAAGATGCATCCACATATCGACTTTTGGGCACCTAAAAGATCGATTTTTAGTATGTTTTGGGCCTGTATATTGAAAATACTCTAACACGAAGTAGGCATGTACAGATTGCTTCTGGGACCCAAAAATATCGAATTTTTGGGTGTTTTGAGCCTGAATATGAGATATAAACAGGTAATGAAGATGCATGCACATATCGACTTTTGGGCACCTAAAATATCGATTTCGAGCATGTTTTGGGTCTGTATCTTGAAAACATTCTAACTAGGAGTAGACATGTACATATCGCTTCTAGGACCCAAAAATACCGAATTTTCGGGTGTTTTGAGGTTGAATTTGAGATATAAACGTGTACAGAAGATGCATCCACATATCGACTTTTGGGCTCCTAAAAGATCGATTTTCAGTATGTTGTGGGCCTGTATATTGAAAGTACTCTAATACGGAGTATGCATGTACAGATCGCTTCTGGGACCCCAAAAAATCGAATTTTTGGGTGTTTTGGGCCTGAATTTGAGATATCGACTTTGGGCACCTAAAATATCGATTTTTAGCATTTTTTGGGCCTATATTTTAAAATATTCTAGCACTGAGTAGGCATGTACAGATCGATTCTGGTACCCCAAAATATCAAATTTTCGGGTGTTTTGAGCCTGAATTTGAGATATAAACGGGTACAGAAGATGCATGCACATATCGACTTTTGGGCACCTAAAATATTAATTTTGAGCATGTTTTGGGTCTGTATCTTGAAAACATTCTAACTAGGAGTAGGCATGTGCAGATCGCTTCTAGGACCCAAAAATACCGAATTTTCGGGTGTTTTGAGCCTAAATTTGAGATATAAACGGGTACAGAAGATGGATGCACATATCGACTTTGGACACTTAAAATATCGATTTTTAGCATGTTATGAGCCTATATTTTGAAAACATTCTAGGAATGAGTAGGCATGTACAGATCGCTTCTGTGACCCAAAAATATCGAATTTTCGAGTATTTTGATGTTGAATTTCGGATGTAAACGGGTGCAGAAGATGCATACACATATTGACTTTGGGCACCTAAAATATCGATTTTCAGCATGTTTTGGGCCTGTATCTGAGTAAGCATGTACAGATCGCTTCTGGGACCCCAAAATATCGAATTTTCGGGTGTTTGGAGCCTGAATTTTAGATATAAACGGGTACAGAAGATGTATCCACATATCGACTTTTGTGCACCTAAAAGATCGATTTTCAGTATGTTTTGGGCCTGTATATTGAAAATACTCTAACACGAAGTAGGCATGTACAGATTGCTTCTGATACCCAAAAATATCGAATTTTCGGGTGTTTTGAGCCTGAATATGAGATATAAACAGGTACTGAAGATGCATGCACATATCGACTTTTGGCACCTAAAATATCGATTTTGAGCATGTTTTGGGTCTGTATCTTGAAAACATTCTAACTAGGAGTAGGCATGTACATATCGCTTCTAGGACCCAAAAATACCGAATTTTCGGGTGTTTTGAGGTTGAATTTGAGATATAAACGGGTACAGAAGATGCATCCACATATCGACTTTTGGGCTCCAAAAAGATCGATTTTTAGTATGTTGTAGGCCTGTATATTGAAAATACTCTAACACGGAGTAGGCATGTACAGATCGTTTCTGGGACCCCAAAATATCGAATTTTCGGGTGTTTTGAGCCTGAATTCGAGATATAAAAGGGTACAGAAGATGCATGCACATATCGACTTTTGGGCACCTAAAATATCGATTTTGAGCATGTTTTGGGTCTGTATCTTTAAAACATTCTAATTAGGAGTAGGCATGTACAGATCGCTTTTAGGACCCAAAAATACCAAATTTTCGGGTGTCTTGAGCCTAAATTTGAGATATTAACGGGTACAAAAGATGCATGCACATATCGACTTTGGACACTTAAAATATCGATTTTTAGCATGTTTTGAGACTATATTTTGAAAACATTCTAGCAATGAGTAGGCATGTACAGATCGCTTCTGGGACCTAAAAATATCGAATTTTCGGGTGTTTTGAGGTTGAATTTCGGATGTAAACGGGTGCAGAAGATGCATACACATATTGACTTTGGGCACCTAAAATATCGATTTTCAGCATGTTTTGGGCCTGTATCTGAGTAGGCATGTACAGATCGCTTCCGGGACCCCAAATTATCGAATTTTCGCGTGTTTGGATCCTGAATTTGAGATATAAACGGGTACAGAAGATGTATGCACATATCGACTTTTGGGCACCTAAAAGATCGATTTTCAGTATATTTTAGGCCTGTATTTTGAAAATACTCTAACACGGAGTAAGCTTGTACAGTTCGCTTCTGGGACCCCAAAATATCGAATTTTCAGGTGTCTTGGGCCTGAATTTGAGATATCGACTTTGGGCACCTAAAATATCGATTTTTAGCATGTTTTGGGCCTATATTATGAAAATATTCTAGCACTAAGTAGGCATGTACAGATCACTTCTGGGACCCTAAAATATCGAATTTTTGGGTGTTTTGAGCATGAATTTGAGATATAAACGGGTACAGAAGATTCATGCACTTTTCGACTTTGGACAGTTAAAATATCGATTTTTAGCATGTTTTGAGCCTATATTTTGAAAATATTCTAGGTCTGAGTAGGCATGTACAGATCGCTTGTGGGACCCAAAAATATCGAATTTTCGGGTGTTTTGAGGTTGAATTTGGGATATAAACGGGTACAGAAGATGCATGCACATATCGACTTTGGACACTTAAAATATCGATTTTTAACATGTTTTGAGCCTATATTTTGAAAACATTCTAGCACTGAGTAGGCATGTACAGATTGCTTCTGGGACCCAAAAATATCGAATTTTCGGGTGTTTTGAGGTTGAATTTGAGATATAAACGAGTGCAGAAGATGCATACACATATTGACTTTGGGCACCTAAAATATCGATTTTCAGCATGTTTTGGGCCTGTATCTGAGTAGGCATGTACATATCGCTTCTGGGAACCAAAAAATATCGAATTTTCGGGTGTTTGGAGCCTAAATTTGAGATATCAACGGGTACAGAAGATGCATGCACATATCGACTTTTGTGCACCTAAATGATTGATTTTCAGTATGTTTTGGGCCTGTATTTTGAAAATACTCTACCATGGAGTAGGCATGTACAGATTGCTTCTGGGACCCAAAAATATCGAATTTTCGGGTGTTTTGAGCCTGAATATGCGATATAAACAGGTACTGAAGATGCATGCACATATCGACTTTTGGGCACCTAAAATATCGATTTTGAGCATGTTTTGGGTCTGTATCTTAAAAACATTCTAAATAGGTGTAGGCATGTACAAATCGCTTCTAGGACCCAAAAATACCGAATTTTCGGGTGTTTTGAGGGTTGAATTTGAGATATAAACGGGTACAGAAGATGCATGCACATATCGACTATGGACACTTACAATATCGATTTTTAGCATGTTTTGAGCCTATATTTTGAAAACATTCTAGCACTGAGTAGGCATGTACAGATCACTTTTGGGACCCCGAAATACCGAATTTTCGGGTGTTTTGAGGGTTGAATTTGAGATATAAACGGGTACAGAAAATGCACACATATATTGACTTTGGCCACCTAAAATATCGATTTTCAGCATGTTTTGGGCCTGTATTTCGAAAATATGCTAACACGGAGTAGGCAAGTACAGATTGCTTCTGGGACCCCGAAATATCGAATTTTCGGGTGTTTGGAGCCTGAATTTGAGATATAAACGGTACAGAAGATGCATCCACATATCGACTTTTGGGCACCTAACAGATCGATTTTCAGTATGTTTTGGGCCTGTATATTGAAAATACTCTAACACGAAGTAGGCATGTACAGATTGCTTCTGGAACACCAAAATATCGAGTTTTCGGGTGTTTTGAGCCTGAATATGAGATATAAACAAGTGCAGAAGATGCATACACATATTGACACTAGCACCTAAAATATCGATTTTCAGCATGTTTTGGGCCTGTATATGAGTAGGCATGTACAGATCGCTTCTGGGACCCCAAAATATCGAATTTTCGGGTGTTTTGAGCCTGAATATGAGATATAAACAGGTACTGAAGATGCACACCCATATCGACTTTTGGGCACCTAAAATATCGATTTTGAGCATGTTTTGGGTCTGTATCTTGAAAACATTCTAACTAGGAGTAGGCATGTACATATCGCTTCTAGGACCCAAAAATACCGAATTTTCGGGTGTTTTGAGGTTGAATTTGAGATATAAACGGGTACAGAAGATGCATGCACATATCGACTTTGGACACTTACAATATCGATTTTTAGCTTGTTTTGACCGTATATTTTGAAAACTTTCTAGCACTGAGTAGGCATGTAAAGATCGCTTCTGGGACCCCAAAATATCGAATTTTCGGGTGTTTTGGGCCTGAATTTGAGATATCGACTTTGGGCACCTAAAATATCGATTTTAGCATTTTTTGGGCCTATATTTTGAAAATATTCTAGCACTGAGTAGGCATGTACAGATCGCTTCTGGGACCCCAAAATATCAAATTTTTGGGTGTTTTGAGCCTGAATTTGAGATATAAACGGGTACAGAAGATGCATGCACATATCGACTTTGGACACTTAAAATATCGATTTTTAGCATGTTTTGAGCCTATATTTTGAAAACAATCTAGCAATGAGTAGGCATGTACAGATCGCTTCTGGGACCCAAAAATATCGAATTTTCTTGTGTTTTGAGGTTGAATTTCGGATGTAAACGGGTGCAGAAGATGCATACACATATTGACTTTGGGCACCTAAAATATCGATTTTCAGTATGTTTTGGGCCTGTATCTGAGTGGCATGTACAGATCACTTCTGGGACCCCAAAATATCGAATTTTCGGGTGTTTGGATCCTGAATTTGAGATATAAACGGGTACAGAAGATGCATGCACATATCGACTTCTGGGCACCTAAAAGATCGATTTTCAGTATGTTTTGGGCTTGTAATTTGAAAATACTCTAACACGGAGTAAGCATGTACAGTTCGCTTCTGGGACCCGAAAATATCGAATTTTCGGGTGTCTTGGGCCTGAATTTGAGATATCGACTTTGGGCACCTAAAATATCGATTTTTAGGATTTTTTGGGCCTATATTTTGAAAATATTCTAGCACTAAGTAGGCATGTACAGATCACTTCTGGGACCCCAAAATATCGAATTTTCGGGTGTTTTGAGCCTGAATTTGATATATAAACGGGTACAGAAGATTCATGCACATATCAACTTTGGACACTTAAAATATCGATTTTTAGCATGTTTTGAGCCTATATTTTGAAAATATTCTAGCACTGAGTAGGCATTTACAGATCGCTTCTGGAACCCAAAAACATCGAATTTTCGGGTGTTTTGAGCCTGAATTTGAGATATATACAAGTGCAGAAGATGCATACACATATTGACTTTAGGCACCTAAAATATCGATTTTCAGCATGTTTTGGGCCAGTATCTGAGTAGGCATGTACAGATCGCTTCTGGGACCCCAAAATATCGAATTTTCGGGTGTTTTGAGCCTGAATATGAGATATACACAGGTACTGAAGATGCACACCCATATCGACTTTTGGGCACCTAAAATATCGATTTCGAGCATGTTTTAGGTCTGTATCTTGAAAACATTCTAACTAGGAGTAGGCATGTACATATCGCTTCTAGGACCCAAAAATACCGAATTTTCGGGTGTTTTGAGCCTGAATTTGAGATATAAACGGGTACAAAAGATGCATGCACATATCGACTTTGGACACTTACAATATTGATTTTTAGCATGTTTTGACCCTATATTTTGAAAACATTCTAGCACTGAGTAGGCATGTAAAGATCGCTTTTGGGACCCAAAAATATCGAATTTTCGGGTGTTTTAAGGTTGAATTTGGGATATAAACGGGTGCAAAAGATGTATACACATATTGACTTTGGGCACCTAAAATATCGATTTTCAGCATGTTTTGGGCCTGTATCTGAGTAGGCATGTACAGATCGCTTCTAGGACCCCAAAATATCGAATTTTCGGGTGTTTGAAGCCTGAATTTGAGATATAAACGGGTACAGAAGATGCATGCACATATCGAGTTTTGGGCACATAAAAGATCGATTATCTGTATGTTTTGGGCCTGTATTTTGTAAATACTCTAACACGGAGTAGGCATGTACAGATCGCTTCTGGGACCCAAAAATATCGAATCTTCGGGTGTTTTGAGCCAGAATTTGAGATATAAACAGGTACTGAAGATGCATGCACATATCGACTTTTGGGCACCTAAAATATCGATTTTGAGCATGTTTTGGGTCTGTATCTTGAAAACATTCTAACTAGGAGTAGGCATGTATATATCGCTTCTAGGACCAAAAAATACCGAATTTTCGGGTGTTTTGAGGTTGAAATTGAGATATAAATGGGTACAGAAGGTGCATCCACATATCGACTTTTGGGCTCGAAAAAGATCGATTTTCAGTATGTTTTGGGCCTGTATTTTGTAAATACTCTAACACGGAGTAGGCATGTACAGATCGCTTCTGGGACCCCAAAATTTCGAATTTTCGGGTGTTTGGAGCCTGAATTTGAGATATAAACGGGTACAGAAGATGCATACACATATTGACTTTGGTCACCTAAAATATCGATTTTCAGCATGTTTTGGGCCTGTATTTTGAAAATATTCTAACACAGAGTAGGCAAGTACAGATCGCTTCTGGGACCCCGATGTATCGAATTTTCGGGTGTTTGGAGCCGGAATTTGAGATATAAACGGGTACAGAAGATGCATCCACATATCGACTTTTGGGCACCTAAAAGATCGATTTTTAGTATGTTTTGGGCCTGTATATTGAAAATACTCTAACACGAAGTAGGCATGTACAGATTGCTTCTGGGACCCAAAAATATCGAATTTTCGGGTGTTTTGAGCCTGAATATGAGATATAAACAGGTAATGAAGATGCATGCACATATCGACTTTTGGGCACCTAAAATATCGATTTTGAGCATGTTTTGGGTCTGTATCTTGAAAACATTCTAACTAGGAGTAGACATGTACATATCGCTTCTAGGACCCAAAAATACCGAATTTTCGGGTGTTTTGAGGTTGAATTTGAGATATAAACGTGTACAGAAGATGCATCCACATATCGACTTTTGGGCTCCTAAAAGATCGATTTTCAGTATGTTGTGGGCCTGTATATTGAAAGTACTCTAATACGGAGTATGCATGTACAGATCGCTTCTGGGACCCCAAAAAATCGAATTTTTTGGGTGTTTTGGGCCTGAATTTGAGATATCGACTTTGGGCACCTAAAATATCGATTTTTAGCATTTTTTGGGCCTATATTTTAAAATATTCTAGCACTGAGTAGGCATGTACAGATCGATTATGGTACCCCAAAATATCAAATTTTCGGGTGTTTTAAGCCTGAATTTGAGATATAAACGGGTACAGAAGATGCATGCACATATCGACTTTTGGGCACCTAAAATATTAATTTTGAGCATGTTTTGGGTCTGTATCTTGAAAACATTCTAACTAGGAGTAGGCATGTGCAGATCGCTTCTAGGACCCAAAAATACCGAATTTTCAGGTGTTTTGAGCCTAAATTTGAGATATAAACGGGTACAGAAGATGGATGCACATATCGACTTTGGACACTTAAAATATCGATTTTTAGCATGTTATGAGCCTATATTTTGAAAACATTCTAGGAATGAGTAGGCATGTACAGATCGCTTCTGTGACCCAAAAATATCGAATTTTCGAGTATTTTGAGGTTGAATTTCGGATGTAAACGGGTGCAGAAGATGCATACACATATTGACTTTGGGCACCTAAAATATCGATTTTCAGCATGTTTTGGGCCTGTATCTGAGTAAGCATGTACAGATCGCTTCTGGGACCCCAAAATATCGAATTTTCGGGTGTTTGGAGCCTGAATTTTAGATATAAACGGGTACAGAAGATGTATCCACATATCGACTTTTGTGCACCTAAAAGATCGATTTTCAGTATGTTTTGGGCCTGTATATTGAAAATACTCTAACACGAAGTAGGCATGTACAGATTGCTTCTGATACCCAAAAATATCGAATTTTCGGGTGTTTTGAGCCTGAATATGAGATATAAACAGGTACTGAAGATGCATGCACATATCGACTTTTGGGCACCTAAAATATCGATTTTGAGCATGTTTTGGGTCTGTATCTTGAAAACATTCTAACTAGGAGTAGGCATGTACATATCGCTTCTAGGACCCAAAAATACCGAATTTTCGGGTGTTTTGAGGTTGAATTTGAGATATAAACGGGTACAGAAGATGCATCCACATATCGACTTTTGGGCTCCAAAAAGATCGATTTTCAGTATGTTGTAGGCCTGTATATTGAAAATACTCTAACACGGAGTAGGCATGTACAGATCGTTTCTGGGACCCCAAAATATCGAATTTTCGGGTGTTTTGAGCCTGAATTCGAGATATAAAAGGGTACAGAAGATGCATGCACATATCGACTTTTGGGCACCTAAAATATCGATTTTGAGCATGTTTTGGGTCTGTATCTTGAAAACATTCTAATTAGGAGTAGGCATGTACAGATCGCTTTTAGGACCCAAAAATACCAAATTTTCGGGTGTCTTGAGCCTAAATTTGAGATATTAACGGGTACAAAAGATGCATGCACATATCGACTTTGGACACTTAAAATATCGATTTTTAGCATGTTTTGAGACTATATTTTGAAAACATTCTAGCAATGAGTAGGCATGTACAGATCGCTTCTGGGACCTAAAAATATCGAATTTTCGGGTGTTTTGAGGTTGAATTTCGGATGTAAACGGGTGCAGAAGATGCATACACATATTGACTTTGGGCACCTAAAATATCGATTTTCAGCATGTTTTGGGCCTGTATCTGAGTAGGCATGTACAGATCGCTTCCGGGACCCCAAATTATCGAATTTTCGCGTGTTTGGATCCTGAATTTGAGATATAAACGGGTACAGAAGATGCATGCACATATCGACTTTTGGGCACCTAAAAGATCGATTTTCAGTATATTTTAGGCCTGTATTTTGAAAATATTCTAACACGGAGTAAGCTTGTACAGTTCGCTTCTGGGACCCCAAAATATCGAATTTTCAGGTGTCTTGGGCCTGAATTTGAGATATCGACTTTGGGCACCTAAAATATCGATTTTTAGCATGTTTTGGGCCTATATTATGAAAATATTCTAGCACTAAGTAGGCATGTACAGATCACTTCTGGGACCCTAAAATATCGAATTTTTGGGTGTTTTGAGCATGAATTTGAGATATAAACGGGTACAGAAGATTCATGCACTTTTCGATTTTTGACAGTTAAAATATCGATTTTTAGCATGTTTTGAGCCTATATTTTGAAAATATTCTAGGTCTGAGTAGGCATGTACAGATCGCTTGTGGGACCCAAAAATATCGAATTTTCGGGTGTTTTGAGGTTGAATTTGGGATATAAACGGGTACAGAAGATGCATGCACATATCGACTTTGGACACTTAAAATATCGATTTTTAACATGTTTTGAGCCTATATTTTGAAAACATTCTAGCACTGAGTAGGCATGTACAGATTGCTTCTGGGACCCAAAAATATCGAATTTTCGGGTGTTTTGAGGTTGAATTTGAGATATAAACGAGTGCAGAAGATGCATACACATATTGACTTTGGGCACCTAAAATATCGATTTTCAGCATGTTTTGGGCCTGTATCTGAGTAGGCATGTACATATCGCTTCTGGGAACCAAAAAATATCGAATTTTCGGGTGTTTGGAGCCTAAATTTGAGATATCAACGGGTACAGAAGATGCATGCACATATCGACTTTTGTGCACCTAAATGATTGATTTTCAGTATGTTTTGGGCCTGTATTTTGAAAATACTCTACCATGGAGTAGGCATGTACAGATTGCTTCTGGGACCCAAAAATATCGAATTTTCGGGTGTTTTGAGCCTGAATATGCGATATAAACAGGTACTGAAGATGCATGCACATATCGACTTTTGGGCACCTAAAATATCGATTTTGAGCATGTTTTGGGTCTGTATCTTAAAAACATTCTAAATAGGTGTAGGCATGTACAAATCGCTTCTAGGACCCAAAAATACCGAATTTTCGGGTGTTTTGAGGGTTGAATTTGAGATATAAACGGGTACAGAAGATGCATGCACATATCGACTATGGACACTTACAATATCGATTTTTAGCATGTTTTGAGCCTATATTTTGAAAACATTCTAGCACTGAGTAGGCATGTACAGATCACTTTTGGGACCCCGAAATACCGAATTTTCGGGTGTTTTAAGGGTTGAATTTGAGATATAAACGGGTACAGAAAATGCACACATATATTGACTTTGGCCACCTAAAATATCGATTTTCAGCATGTTTTGGGCCTGTATTTCGAAAATATGCTAACACGGAGTAGGCAAGTACAGATTGCTTCTGGGACCCCGAAATATCGAATTTTCGGGTGTTTGGAGCCTGAATTTGAGATATAAACGGTACAGAAGATGCATCCACATATCGACTTTTGGGCACCTAACAGATCGATTTTCAGTATGTTTTGGGCCTGTATATTGAAAATACTCTAACACGAAGTAGGCATGTACAGATTGCTTCTGGGACCCCAAAATATCGAGTTTTCGGGTGTTTTGAGCCTGAATATGAGATATAAACAAGTGCAGAAGATGCATACACATATTGACACTAGCACCTAAAATATCGATTTTCAGCATGTTTTGGGCCTGTATCTGAGTAGGCATGTACAGATCGCTTCTGGGACCCCAAAATATCGAATTTTCGGGTGTTTTGAGCCTGAATATGAGATATAAACAGGTACTGAAGATGCACACCCATATCGACTTTTGGGCACCTAAAATATCGATTTTGAGCATGTTTTGGGTCTGTATCTTGAAAACATTCTAACTAGGAGTAGGCATGTACATATCGCTTCTAGGACCCAAAAATACCGAATTTTCGGGTGTTTTGAGGTTGAATTTGAGATATAAACGGGTACAGAAGATGCATGCACATATCGACTTTGGACACTTACAATATCGATTTTTAGCTTGTTTTGACCGTATATTTTGAAAACTTTCTAGCACTGAGTAGGCATGTAAAGATCGCTTCTGGGACCCCAAAATATCGAATTTTCGGGTGTTTTGGGCCTGAATTTGAGATATCGACTTTGGGCACCTAAAATATCGATTTTAGCATTTTTTGGGCCTATATTTTGAAAATATTCTAGCACTGAGTAGGCATGTACAGATCGCTTCTGGGACCCCAAAATATCAAATTTTTGGGTGTTTTGAGCCTGAATTTGAGATATAAACGGGTACAGAAGATGAATGCACATATCGACTTTTGGGCACCTAAAATATCGATTTTGAGCATGTTTTGAGTCTGTATCTTGAAAACATTCTAACTAGGAGTAGGCATGTACAGATCGCTTCTAGGACCCAAAAATACCGAATTTTCGGGTGTTTTGAGCCTAAATTTGAGATATAAACGGGTACAGAAGATGCATGCACATATCGACTTTGGACACTTAAAATATCGATTTTTAACATGTTTTGAGCCTATATTTTGAAAACAATCTAGCAATGAGTAGGCATGTACAGATCGCTTCTGGGACCCAAAAATATCGAATTTTCTTGTGTTTTGAGGTTGAATTTCGGATGTAAACGGGTGCAGAAGATGCATACACATATTGACTTTGGGCACCTAAAATATCGATTTTCAGCATGTTTTGGGCCTGTATCTGAGTGGCATGTACAGATCACTTCTGGGACCCCAAAATATCGAATTTTCGGGTGTTTGGATCCTGAATTTGAGATATAAACGGGTACAGAAGATGCATGCACATATCGACTTCTGGGCACCTAAAAGATCGATTTTCAGTATGTTTTGGGCTTGTAATTTGAAAATACTCTAACACGGAGTAAGCATGTACAGTTCGCTTCTGGGACCCGAAAATATCGAATTTTCGGGTGTCTTGGGCCTGAATTTGAGATATCGACTTTTGGCACCTAAAATATCGATTTTTAGGATTTTTTGGGCCTATATTTTGAAAATATTCTAGCACTAAGTAGGCATGTACAGATCACTTCTGGGACCCCAAAATATCGAATTTTCGGGTGTTTTGAGCCTGAATTTGATATATAAACGGGTACAGAAGATTCATGCACATATCAACTTTGGACACTTAAAATATCGATTTTTAGCATGTTTTGAGCCTATATTTTGAAAATATTCTAGCACTGAGTAGGCATTTACAGATCGCTTCTGGAACCCAAAAACATCGAATTTTCGGGTGTTTTGAGCCTGAATTTGAGATATATACAAGTGCAGAAGTGCATACACATATTGACTTTAGGCACCTAAAATATCGATTTTCAGCATGTTTTGGGCCAGTATCTGAGTAGGCATGTACAGATCGCTTCTGGGACCCCAAAATATCGAAATTTCGGGTGTTTTGAGCCTGAATATGAGATATACACAGGTACTGAAGATGCACACCCATATCGACTTTTGGGCACCTAAAATATCGATTTCGAGCATGTTTTAGGTCTGTATCTTGAAAACATTCTAACTAGGAGTAGGCATGTACATATCGCTTCTAGGACCCAAAAATACCGAATTTTCGGGTGTTTTGAGCCTGAATTTGAGATATAAACGGGTACAGAAGATGCATGCACATATCGACTTTGGACACTTACAATATCGATTTTTAGCATGTTTTGACCCTATATTTTGAAAACATTCTAGCACTGAGTAGGCATGTAAAGATCGCTTTTGGGACCCAAAAATATCGAATTTTCGGGTGTTTTAAGGTTGAATTTGGGATATAAACGGGTGCAAAAGATGTATACACATATTGACTTTGGGCACCTAAAATATCGATTTTCAGCATGTTTTGGGCCTGTATCTGAGTAGGCATGTACAGATCGCTTCTGGGACACCAAAATATCGAATTTTCGGGTGTTTGAAGCCTGAATTTGAGATATAAACGGGTACAGAAGATGCATGCACATATCGAGTTTTGGGCACCTAAAAGATCGATTATCTGTATGTTTTGGGCCTGTATTTTGTAAATACTCTAACACGGAGTAGGCATGTACAGATCGCTTCTGGGACCCAAAAATATCGAATCTTCGGGTGTTTTGAGCCAGAATTTGAGATATAAACAGGTACTGAAGATGCATGCACATATCGACTTTTGGGCACCTAAAATATCGATTTTGAGCATGTTTTGGGTCTGTATCTTGAAAACATTCTAACTAGGAGTAGGCATGTATATATCGCTTCTAGGACCCAAAAATACCGAATTTTCGGGTGTTTTGAGGTTGAAATTGAGATATAAATGGGTACAGAAGGTGCATCCACATATCGACTTTTGGGCTCGAAAAAGATCGATTTTCAGTATGTTTTGGGCCTGTATTTTGTAAATACTCTAACACGGAGTAGGCATGTACAGATCGCTTGTGGGACCCCAAAATATCGAATTTTCGGGTGTTTTGGGCCTGAATTTGAGATATCGATTTTGGGCACCTAAAATATCGATTCTTAGCATGTTTTGGGCCTATACTTTGAAAATTTTCGAGCACTGAGTAGGCATGTACAGATCGCTTCTGGGACCCCAAAATTTCGAATTTTCGGGTGTTTTGAGCCTGAATTTGAGATATAAACGGGTACAGAAGATGCATGCACATATCGACTTTTAGGCACCTAAAAGATCGATTTTGAGCATGTTTTGGGTCTGTATCTTGAAAACATTCTAACTAGGAGTAGGCATGTACAGATCGCTTCTAGGACCCAAAAATACCGAATTTTCGGGTGTTTTGAGCCTGAATTTGTGATATAAACGGGCACAGAAGATGCATTCACATATCGACTTTGGACACTTAAAATATCGATTTTTAGCATGTTTTCAGCCTATATTTTGAAAACATTCTAGCACTGAGTAGGCATGTACATGTACCAGTCCTCTCAGGCTTTAACTCGTTCAGGATCTGATACAGTACCTTATTCTGGAGTTGTAGTCGTAGTAGTTGTTGTTGTTGTTGTGGTTGTTGTGGTCTTAGGTAGCGAGCTCGGCGTCGTGGTGTTCTTAGGTAATTGATTTCACAAGTTTCTTTAGGCTTAATTTATTTATACATACTTATCTCTATACAGGGAATTATATTAGATGCCTTGTCTTATATGACTGTATTTCTCTCTTATGGAGACAGTTATAGCCCTGGGAGTCAGTTTAGGAAATCCTGCATATTAGTTCAACTTCACTGCTTATATACATTCTCTATTAGGAGCTCCAGGTACTTTGAGAAAGGGGTTGAGTTTTATTTAAGCTCCACCCAATTCTCCTCTCTCTCTCTCCCTCTTGCTTTCTCTCCCTTTCTCTCTCTCTCCCACTTTCTCTCCCTCTCTCTCTTGAGTTTAGAGATGACAGTGAGAAATTGTAGGGTAAAATGGGTACCCTCTTGTGTTTGTTATTGTAAGAAGGTCGTCTGGTTTATGTTGCTTCGAGTGGGGAAGCTGTGGTGTTACCCTCCTCTATTGTACTGTACATTTGCTCAGTCCGCTACCCACCTGGCCCCCCAGGCTTTAAAGCGCTATTTAATAGAAGGCCAGTTCACAATGTTGGTAGGGTACATGATAATTAAGATAGTAACAATGAAGACATGTATAGTAACCTAAAAATAGACCTTAAGACATAGGCACACCTTGTACATAAATGAACATAGATAGTATCATTAATACATGAATATTTATACATTGTCACATAAAAATCATCATAAAATTAATGTGTTTAGCTAGGTGCATGTTATTGTGTGTATATAAGCCAACCAATGCTAAAGATTCACACATTAATAAGGGGGCGTGTTGCTATGTTGAGACTGTAAAATAACAGTCCTATTTTTTTCAATACAACATAATTCAGTATACCTCAATAGTTCGTTCTTATACAATACATAAATATGATAGTACATGACAGAAAGATAAGACAGTGGATAATAAACATTGGTACTCAGTTTTATTTTTGATCAATATATGGAGGAATGAAATTATATAATAAGGATGATTGAATCCTATCTCCTTGAATAACATAATAGTTGCACTTTTTCCGAAACAACTGATAATGAGGAGATGTTAAACAAGTCGACTTTAAATGAAATAGGGTGAAAGGTCAAGCACGTTTATGTTTATTAGGCAAGGTAACGATTCCTTTGGATCGTATTTCCTATGAGTCTGTTTCTTTATAGTAGCCTTGAACCATACAAGGTGTGGGGTGATTAGGGCAAATTAATGTTAATTGTGTATCAGCAGGTAAGTATAGATAGTGGAAATTAAAATTGATGATGAAAAGAGATATTGATTAGTAATAGATATGAATGTACATGCATATAGGGCTTGATTAGTATTACTTTGATTCCAAGCAAGTGGAGATTTTGCATCCTTAGGAGATTTATATGCAACTTAAATGCAAAGAATTATGCAAGACAAACATCTATGAAGATATGCAACATGGCACTTGAAGTGTTGTGTGTCACTGATGACATCATCACTAAGTATAATACTTATTGGATGAAAATCGAATGTGAAAGGATTACTTCCATTTTCATAGGGAATTGGTGAAGTACGTAGCTTGGGAAAAACATTTTATCTTTTATGTGAATAATAATGGGATTATGATCTTGTAGTAATATACTACGCATGAATGTATAATAATATACCAAGTAGGTGGATGAAGATAATAAGTAAGATGGTATTTCATCATTGATTATACCATTATATTTCGTAGCTGTTGGAGTGGTAATAATTGTGAGTTGATCTTACCTTAGTCGCAGTAAATACTCTCTTAAGAAATAAATGGCTGTCATTTCTCTCTGTTCCTCACCTGCAATTCATTTCCTGCTAATTCACAGAAATAAATAGAAGCCTAAAATATGATATGATTATTCCATATATGTAGTTCTTTTCATTCGTTGATCATGTAAAGTTATATAAATCGTATTTAATTTCTGTGCAATGATTTGCACTCGAATACAGTATATACCTGTTACTTTATCTTATCTTGATTTGCAACGGCTTGTCCCGCAACCTTTTTATTTATGGGATAATGCTTGTATACAACTATATAAGTATTACCAAGTAGTGTTGATGAAATTCCGCTTAAAATATCCCAAATCACGCTCTGGGCTGTGATGATGGTTCTAAGCCATTATATTTTCGTATAATAAGCGAGCAATATTACCTGAGTCGCTGAATTCCTTCCTAGGGCGCCCAATGGTGAAAGGACACCTTAGAATATAATACATTTAAATTGGGAAATTCATTTGTGTGATACCTGTCAAACAAAACTAGTGTATCATTAAATACCTTATCTGTACTCACTGCTCAATGGCAGAAAATTTATGTAATAAGTCAGATACCTTATAAAAAATTAATGATAATATCGTTCGTCCCCAATATTTTATTATTTCCTTTTTCTTTTCAACTGTTTGATAAAATTGGAAACGAGAGCTCTCAGAATGTAGACGTCATCTTTATCCGCTTGATGCACTTCGTCGGAGCTTGTAGCCGCCGCGAGTATAAACACGAAAACCGTTATATAGGTTGATGTGGGCCACATCCGTAAGAAAAATTATTAAATATTATATATCATTGGAAACCGATCGGAGTTTTTGTTTATAATTGTTTATATTATTATCATCAATAGTAGGGATAAAATTACTAGGAAGAGGAATTGTTACTGTTCAAGAGATATTGATTGGTTTCATTGTGGATGTTTGGTTTTTACGCGCATTTTACCAATATCTTTATTCTCTTTACATAAACAATATCAACCGCCTGGTAAAATTATACTTTATTATAGGTTTATTACCTACTAAAGAAGTGTGAAGATTCGATCGGGTACCCGTTATCACTTGGAGTGAACATATTGAGTTATGTGCTTTATTATGTCGGCGATTACGCAATATTTCCATGCAAGCTCATAATTTGTTTTGTTATGTCGGCGATCACGCATTATATTCATGCAAGCTCATAATTTGTTTTGTTATGTTGGCGATCATGCATTATATTCATGCAAGCTCATAATTTGTTTTGTTATGTCATGATGAAATTGTTGAAATGCAACTCACTGTCGTTCAGTGTAGTTGTCCACGTTGTAACATGGATTCCGTGTGGCAATTTTATATCATATGAAAGACGTATCCATACGCCATATAGTATTTCATGTGGAGTTTTTCCCTTTATTTCCGTATTTTGTAGTGTTTATTGACCGTCATATCGATGCAGTCTTCCCATGTGGAGGGATTTTCCTTGTTTCTGTGCCACGAAGTACTTCTAGTATTTTACGGTGCTGCCGTTTTGTTAACCCATTAAATGCTGGGAGATATGGTAATACAAACGTTTGCTTAATGTCGTAGAAATCAGAATCCTTTTATAATATCGAGACATGTATATGGTCATATGAAGTTGGTTTTTATATATATGTGCACTTACCTTTTCGTTTTTTTTTTTTTGTAGAGGTGCCGCCACCAAATATCTAGAAAATAGTTAACCATTGGTAATACCTTATTTGCGTCCTGATTCGGAATTGGTAAGGAAAGTAGATCTATTCCTACTACGTTCCATGATTCGTCCAGGATTAGGGATTCCCGTCATGGAACAGGTCCAAATGTATGGCCTTTATTTGCATTGCATGCTTCGCACTGAGCGATATATGTGTTTCATCATCTACCCTTTATTTATGCTAATGGTGTATTGTATGGAGAGTGGTCAGGTACCTATCTCTCCCAGGATGCCTTGCTGCTGTATTATGATATAAGGGTAATTAATACTGAGGGAATCATTATTTGTTGTATCACTATTTGATTGTTTTTTCGTCACGTTTCCTAAGTTTTCTGTAAATAATATCATCATGAAGGGAAAATATATTTAAGTGACTGGGTAGTTCTGGGCCATTATTTTCATCCTCAGTTTTTAATGAATATTTTATTTCATTCATCATAGAATTGTTTGCTAATGTATACGAACCGCATTAAGGTCAAAGTCCATGGGTGTCCTCGGAACTAAAAGGACAAGATGACTGTTTAAGGGATCTACTACTTTATTTAATCGTCCTAAAAGATAGTTAATATCAATATGCGGGAGAAATTCCTGAATTGTTAGACATTGTCTGGCTAATTTTCCCGTTAGGGTTTGAGGTTATAGTAAGCCACGGATCGTTTGATAATTTGCGAAAACATGTAAAGGATAGCCTAATATGATTTCTCTAAAAGTACGAAGTGCCCATAATATTGCTTAAGTTTCCTGTTTTGTTACAGAGTAACGAGTTATCTGCGTACTTAATATTCTTTAAGCATAAGTACATACCTGACATAGACCCATAGCTATCTCTTACATAAGTACAGCGCCGTAGCCTACTGAAGAAGCATCTGTACACTCCATAAAAGACAATGAATATTTGGGAACGTAAGAATTGAAGCTTACATTAATTAACCTTTAATAATTCAAAGCTTAGCTGTTTTTCTGGCATCCATACAAAATTTGTATCTTTCTCGAGGGGTTTATTTAGGTGTTTAGTTACTTGGGAAAATACTTTTACAAGGATTCTATATAAGAACATTAGACCAAGAATGATTTTATGTTAGTAACATTTATTTAGAATAGTGAATACTCTCATTGCTCGTATTTTATCAGATTGTGTATGGAGCACAGTGGCGGTTAAATAGATAACCTAAAATGATAAGTTCCTGGTAAGAAAATGAGATATAGATATTTAAAGTTTGAGGCCTACCTAATGTAATCTCTGTATAACCGTCATTATAGTTACTTACTATGAAAATAATCAAATCGTTTAGATTAGCGATGACTACGTTATTAATAAAACCAATACGAAAATTGATCATATGCTGAAATGTGGATGAAGCATTACATAAACCAAATGGTCTACGAATATATTCATAATAACCATGGGAATGATTAAATGTCGTAATGGGTTGACTTTTATCATCTAATGTTACTTGCTAGTTTCCACTGACCAAGTTTAATGTGGAGATTATCATAGGTTTTGTTTCACCAATGTTAGACAAAACATCTTAAAGGAGGGAGGGAATATTTTTAAGTGTAGCATTATTTATTTATCTGTAAGCAATTACTGGCATAAATTCACCATTATTATTTATTTATTTATTTTTTTTTTTTTTTAACCAAAAACATTGGGCTGTTAAAATGGGAGTTAGAATTCTTAATAATGACTTCATCCATCATTTCATTTAATATTTCGTTTACCACTTTCTGTGTACTATGCGGTACGGTAGTCTATATGCTCGAGTAAATGGGTTAAGGAGATGTTAGAGTAATGGTATATTTTTCCTAATTATTCACCAGGTAGGGCAATCGCATTTCAATATGTGGCTAGTATAGTGATGAGATTATCACGATAAAGTGGAAAATCGCGTCCACTGACAAAATTTCTAAGTTGCTCCCTTACGTGACTATCTATTTATCCTTCGGTAAGAACCGATACAATATTTCCTTGTGGTATTTGTCTAATTTCCCTCTGTACAGATCACATAGAGATGTTCCTTTCTTTACATGAATATTGGTAGATGGTTTATTAATATCAGTGACATTTTCACTGTTTACATTAGTTAAGTAAATTAATCCCAGGTTATATATTATTTTACTAGTTCAATTAAGGATAGAACGGTAGTATGTGGCTGTACATGAGATGGAAGCTTTACCTTCAATTTATGGACGAAATTCGGAGTTAATATAATATTATATGCAGCAGTGGCCTTTATGATAATGGGGTTATTTCCCTCATTTTCAATACGTATAGGGTTAACATTACCTGTACTTATATATTTTGGCCTGGACAATCCTGTATTGGAATACATTAATTCCTAAAATGTATTATTTTATGTTTAGGGTTTATTATTATGGTTTGTTTAATAAGGTATGATAAACCTAGTTTATAATTTCGTATTATATAAAATTCATTATGGATATGGTTAGTTCCCTTGGCTAACCGTACAGGAAGGGTTAGTTTCCCTAAGACCTGTAATTTATTGCCTGTCATGGTTGACAATTCTATGTCACCTGTTCAATCTTGGTTTATAAATGCTGCTGGGGACCTAATTTGCTCAATTTGTTAAAGGAATTATCCGATAACAAGGAAACTGCGGCGCCTGTGTCTATCATTAAGGGGGTGTTACTATGTGATACTAGGACAGGGAATTATAGTATATTATTGGTAAATGCGACGACAGGGCCTACAGTTATATTTTCGGGACGTTTTAATATTGTGGCGGTCTCGTTTCATACATCATGTTTCGACTGTGCCAGTCCCGTTTCATTCTGTTAAGGATCATGCATTCATCTAAGGAATGCAACTTTGACTCATGTAAATGACAGTATTTATGATCACTTTCGTTACAGTGTTTGCAACGTTTTCCCTGTGATTCCCCTTGAGTAGGTGTGGCATCAAAATTAAAAATCTTCGTACCCTTGGATTGAGTAATCTGTAATTCACGATGTATGATACGAGATTCCTTCGAATTTAAAGCTAGAGACCCTGATAGTGCAAGTGCTTTTGCTGGTTCACTTGTATTTATGTTGTCCGCCTTAGTTTTAATTATTCTCTGAACCCATGATAATGAATGATGTAGTTTACCATCCCCCAAAACATCAATAAGTGACTGTCTGAATGTAGCATATGACGTTAAATTTTGTGGATTATCTCCCGTATAGTACTTTGAATAATTGTGGGTGGGTAAAATTCTCATTGCTTGCATAGTAGAGTTAGTGGGTTAGAAGAAGTTGTTAGAAGAGCAGAGACAGTCGGAGATTGTGGAGGAGTAGCCATTGTTGGAGAAAATACAGGTTAATATAGTATACCAGATAGAGGCTTTAATGGGGGTAAGGTTTGGAGAAAGAAAGGAATGTACTCGAATGTGTTGGAACCACAAACGAAACTTAGGGAGGTAGAGGAATCTAGCTTGGAGGCTAGTGAATCATTATCAGGGATATTCGAAGTTAGTTATGATACCTTTGGATTAATGGGGGATTATATCTTTACTTTTGTTTTAATTTGGCACTTGTTTTCTGTTGTCTGGGCTGTTATTGAGGAACCTATCTTCTAACATGTTCGTGGACAAGTGAAAAATAATGTAATGTAACATGTAATGTGTACCTACTTTAGTTGACTGTAGTTGCAACGACGATGACGACGAGTGGAAGTTTTTTTGGGGCGTTGCCTGACGAGGCGACGATGTGGTGAAGGGGCGACGACCGTGAAGTGACGAAGCGATGATTAGTTAGCTCGCACACTAACACACTAACAGTCGTAATTGGAGTGAAGATGATGAACGTTGACTTGTCTTTTACGAGAGAATTTACGTATAAGGAGGCGTCAGCGTGGAGGTGATGTAGTGATGGCGTTGTCCTTACGAAAGCATTTACGTAACAGGATCGCCGTAGTGATGAAGTGATGATTGTTTGTTGTGAAGTAGATGAGGTTCTCTGTAGGTCAGTTGCAGTTATGTTGAAGCAGGTGTTTCTTGTAGGTGAAGAATTTGTGGTTTATCTCCCTCGTTAGAGGTCGTAAGATTACCCACTGAAGAAATTACTTGAGAGAATTTACAAGCAGATTCCTTCAACTTGTCCTTGAACTATGTTAGTCACTGTACTCCCGTGAAGTCTTTACCTTGCAACTTGCTTTGTTGCAAAAACACCGCTGCCATCAAAATGTACCAGTCCTCTCAGGCTTTAACTCGTTCAGGATCTGATACAGTACCTTATTCTGGAGTTGTAGTCGTAGTAGTTGTTGTTGTTGTTGTGGTTGTTGTGGTCTTAGGGAGCGAGCTCGGCGTCGTGGTGTTCTTAGGTAATTGATTTCACAAGTTTCTTTAGGCTTAATTTATTTATACATACTTATCTCTATACAGGGAATTATATTAGATGCCATGTCTTATATGACTGTATTTCTCTCTTATGGAGACAGTTATAGCCCTGGGAGTCAGTTTAGGAAATCCTGCATATTATTTCAACTTCACTGCTTATATACATTCTCTATTGGGAGCTCCAGGTACTTTGAGAAGGTGGTGGAGTTTTATTTAAGCTCCACCCAATTCTCCTCTCTCTCTCTCCCTCTTGTTTTCTCTCCCTTTCTCTATCTCTCTCACTTTCTCTCCCTCTCTCTCTTGAGTTTAGAGATGACAGTGAGAAATTGTAGGGTAAAACGGGTACCCTCTTGTGTTTATTATTGTAAGAAGGTGGTCTGGTTTATGTTGCTTCAAGTGGGGAAGCTGTGGTGTTACCCTCCTCTATTGTACTGTACATACCGATCGCTTCTAGGGACCCAAAAATATCGAATTTTCGGGTGTTTTGAGGTTGAATTTGAGATATAAACGAGTGCAAAAGATGCATACACATATTGACTTTGGGCACCTAAAATATCGATTTTCAGCATTTTTTTGTGCCTGTATCTGAGTAGGCATGTACAGATCGCTTCTGGGACCCCAAAATATCGAATTTTCGGGTGTTTGGAGCCTGAATTTGAGGAATAAACGGGTATAGAAGATGCATGCACATATCGACTTTTGGACACCTAAAAATCGATTTTCAGTATGTTTTGGGCCTGTATTTTGAAAATACTCTAACACGGAGTAGGCATATACAGTTCGCTTCTGGGACCCCAAAATATCGAATTTGCGGGTGTTTTGGGCCTGAATTTGAGATATCGACTTTGGGCACCTAAAATATCGATTTTTAGCATGTTTTGGGCCTATATTTTTAAAATATTCTAGCACTAAGTAGGCATGTAGAGAACACTTCTGGGACCCCAAAATATCGAATTTTCGGGTGTTTTAAACCGGAATTTGAGATATAAACGAGTGCAGAAGATGCATGCACATATCGACTTTTGGTCACCTGAAATATCGATTTTGAGCATGTTTTGGGTCTGTATCTTGAAATTATTCTAACTAGGAGTAGGCATGTACATATCGCTTCAAGGACCGAAAAATACCGAATTTTCGGGTGTTTTGAGGTTGAATTTGAGATATAAACGGGTACAGAAGATGCATGCACATATCAACTTTGGACACTTAAAATATCGATTTTTAGCATGTTTTGAGCCTATATTTTGAAAACATTCTAGCACTGATTAGGCATGTACATATCGCTTCTGGGACCCAAAAATATCGAATTTTCGGGTGTTTTGAGGTTGAATTTGAGATATAAACGAGTGCAGAAGATGCATACACATATTGACTTTGGGCACCTAAAATATCGATTTTCAGCATGTTTTGGGCCTGTATCTGAGTAGGCATGTACAGATCGATTCTGGGACCCCAAAATATCGAATTATCAGGTGTTTGGAGCCTGAATTTGAGATATAAACGGGTACAGAAGATGCATGCACATATCGACTTTTGGGCACCTAAAATATCTATTTTCAGCATGTTTTGGGCCTGTATCTGAGTAGGCATGTACAGATCGCTTCTGGGACCCCAAAATATCGAATTTACGGGTGTTTGGAGCCTGAATTTGAGATACAAACGGGTACAGAAGATGTATGCACATATCGACTTTTGGGCACCTAAAAGATCGATTTTCTGTATGTTTTGGGCCTGTATCTTGAAAATACTCTAGCACGGAGTAGGCATGTACAGATCGCTTCTGGGACCCCAAAATATCGAATTTTCGGGTGTTTTGGGCCTGAATTTGAGATATTGACTTTGGGCACCTAATATATCAATGTTTAGCATGTTTTGGACCTATATTTTGAAAATAATCTAGCACTGAGTAGGCATGTACAGATCGCTTCTGGGACCCCAAAATATCAAATTTTCGGGTGTTTGGAGCCTGAATTCGAGATATAAACAGGTACAAAAGATGCATCCACATATCGACTTTTGGGCACATAAAAGATCGATTTTCAGTATGTTTTGGGCATGTATATTGAAAATACGCTAACACGAAGTAAGCATGTACAGATTGCTTCAGGGACCCAAAAATATCGAATTTTCGGGTGTTTTGAGCTTGAATTTGAGATATAAACAGTTACTAAAGATGCATGCACATATCGACTTTTGGGCACCTAAAATATCGATTTTGAGCATGTTTTGGGTCTGTATCTTGAAAACATTCTAACTAGGTGTAGGCATGTACAGATCGCTTCTAGGACCCAAAAATACCAATTTTCGGGTGTTTTGAGCCTGAATTTGAGATTTAAACGGGTACAGAAGATGCATGCACATATCGACTTTGGACACTTAAAATATCGATTTTTAGCATGTTTTGGGTCTGTATCTTGAAAACATTCTAAATAGGAGTAGGCATATACAGATCGCTTCTAGGACCCAAAAATACCGAATTTTCGGGTATTTTAAGCCTGAATTTGAGATATAAACGGGTACAGAAGATGCATGCACATATCGACTTTTGGGCACCTAAAAGATCGATTTTCAGTATGTTTTGGGCCTGTATTTTGGAAATACTCTAACACGGAGTAGGCATGTACAGTTCGCTTCTGGGACCCCAAAATATCGAATTTGCGAGTGTTTTGGGCCTGAATTTAAGATATCGACTTTGGGCACCTAAAATATCGATTTTTAGCATGTTTTGAGCCTATATTTTGAAAATATTCTAGCACTAAGTAGTCATGTACAGATCACTTCTGGGACCCAAAAATATCGAATTTTCGGGTGTTTTGAGCCTGAATTTGAGATATAAACGGGTACAGAAAATGCATGCACATATCGACTTTTGGGCACCTAAAATATCGATTTTGAGCATGTTTTGGGTCTGTATCTTGAAAACATTCTAACTAGGAGTAGGCATGTACAGATCGCTTCTAGGACCCAAAAATACCGAGTTTTCAGGGGTTTTGAGGTTGAATTTGGAGTATAAACGGGTGCAGAAGATGCATGCACATATCGACATTTGACTCTTAATATATTGATTTTTAGCATGTTTTGAGCCTATATTTTGAAAACATTCTAGCACTGAGTAGGCATGTACAGATCGCTTCTGGGACCCAAAAATATCGAATTTTCGGGTGTTTTGAGGTTGAATTTGGAATATAAACGAGTGCAGAAGATGCATACACATATTTACTTTGGTCACCTAAAATATCGATTTTCAGCATGTTTTGGGCCTGTATATTGAAAATACTCTAACACGGAGTAGGCATGTACAGATCGCTTCTTGGACCCCAAAACATCGAATTTTCGTGTGTTTTGGGCCTGAATTTGAGATATCGACTTTGGGCACCTAAAATATCGATTTATAGCATGTTTTGGGCTTATATTTTGAAAATATTCTAGCACTGTACAGATCGCTTCTGCGACCCCAAAATATCGAATTTTTCGGGTATTTTGAGCCTGAATTTGAGATATAAACGGATACAGAAGATGCATGCACATATCGACTTTTGGGCACCTAAAATATCGATTTTTAGCACGTTTTGGGTCTGTATCTTGAAAACATTCTAACTAGGAGTATTCATGTACAGATCGCTTCTAGGACCCAAAAATACCAATTTTCGGGTGTTTTGAGCCTGAATTTGAGATTTAAACGGGTACAGAAGATGCATACACATATTGACTTTGGACACTTAAAATATCGATTTTTAGCATGTTTTTATCCTATATTTTGAAAACATTCTAGCACTGAGTTGGCATGTACAGATCGCTTCTGGAACTTAAATATATCGAATTTTCGGGTGTTTTGAGGTTGAATTTGGAATATAAACGGGTGCAGAAGATGCATACACATATTGACTTTGGTCACCTAAAATATTGATTTTCATTATGTTTTGGGCCTGTATATTGAAAATACACTAACACGGAGTAGGCATGTACAGGTCGCTTCTGGGACCCCAAAATATCGAATTTTCGGGTGTTTTGGGCCTGAATCTGAGATATCGACGTTAGGCACCTAAAATATCGAATTTTAGCATGTTTTGGGCCTATATTTTGAAAGTATTCTAACTAGGAGTATGTACAGATCGCTTCAAGGACCCAAAAATACCGGATTTTGGGGGGGTTTTGAGCCTGAATTTGAGATATAAACGTGTACAGAAGATGCATGCACAAATCGACTTTGGTCACCTAAAATATCGATTTTCAGCATGTTTTGGGCCTGTATATTGAAAATACTCTAACACGGAGTAGGCACGTACAGATCGCTTCTGGGACCCATATATATCGAATTTGCGAGTGTTTTGGGCCTGAATTTAAGATATCGACTTTGGGCACCTAAAATATAGATTTTTAGCATGTTTTGAGCCTATATTTTGAAAATATTCTAGCAATAAGTAGGCATGTACAGATCACTTCTGGGACCCAAAAATATCGAATTTTCGGGTGTTTTGAGCCTGAATTTGAGATATAAACGGGTACAGAAGATGCATGCACATATCGACTTTTGGGCACCTAAAATATCGAGTTTGAGCATGTTTTGGGTCTGTATCTTGAAAACATTCTAACTAGGAGTAGGCATGTACAGATCGGTTCTAGGACCCAAAAATACCGAGTTTTCGGGTGTTTTTTTGCCTGAATTTGAGATATAAACGGGTACAGAAAATGCATGCACATATCGACTTTGGACACTTAAAATATCGATTTTTAGCATGTTTTGAGCCTATATTTTGAAAACATTCTAGCACTGAGTAGGCATGTACAGATCGCTTCTGGGACCACAAATATATCGAATTTTCAGGTGTTTTGAGGTTGAATTTGGAGTATAAACGGGTACAGAAGATGCATGCACATATCGACTTTTGACTCTTAATATATCGATTTTTAGCATGTTTTGAGCCTATATTTTGAAAACATTCTAGCACTGAGTAGGCATGTACAGATCGCTTCTGGGACCCAAAAATATAGAATTTTCGGGTGTTTTGAGGTTGAATTTGGAATATAAACGGGTGCAGAAGATGCATACACATATTGACTTTGGTCACCTAAAATATCGATTTTCAGCATGTTTTGGGCCTGTATATTGAAAATACTCTAACACGGAGTAGGCATGTACAGATCGCTTCTTGGACCCCAAAACATCGAATTTTCGTGTGTTTTGGGCCTGAATTTGAGATGTCGACTTTGGGCACCTAAAATATCGATTTTTAGCATGTTTTGGGCTTATATTTTGAAAAATATTCTAGCACTGTACAGATCGCTTCTGCGACCCCAAAATATCGAATTTTCGGGTATTTTGAGCCTGAATTTGAGATATAAACGGATACAGAAGATGCATGCACATATCGACTTTTGGGCACCTAAAATATCGATTTTTAGCACGTTTTGGGTCTGTATCTTGAAAACATTCTAACTAGGAGTATTCATGTACAGATCACTTCTAGGACCCAAAAATACCAATTTTCGGGTGTTTTGAGCCTGAATTTGAGATTTAAACGGGTACAGAAGATGCATGCACATATCGACTTTGGACACTTAAAATATCGATTTTTAGCATGTTTTGGGCCTGTATATTGAAAATACTCTAACACGGAGTAGGCATGTTCAGATCGCTTCTGGGACCCAAAAATATCGAATTTTCGGGTGTTTTGGGCCTGAATTTGAGATATCGACTTTGGGCACCTAAAATATCGATTTTTAGCATGTTTTGGGCCTGTATTTGAGTAGGCATGTACAGATCGCTTCTGGGACCCCAAAATATAGAATTTTTGGGTGTTTGGAGCCTGAATTTGAGATATAAACGAGTACAGAAGATGCATGCACATATCGACTTTTGACAATTAAAATATCGATTTTTAGCATGTTTTGAGCCTATATTTTGAAAACATTCTAGCACTGAGTAGGCATGCACAGATCGCTTCTGGGACCCCAAATTATCGAATTTTCGGGTGTTTTGAGGTTGAATTTGGAATATAAACGGGTGCAGAAGATGCATACACATATTGACTTTAGTCACCTAAAATATCGATTTTCAGAATGTTTTGGGCCTGTATATTGAAAATACTCTAAATCGGAGTAGGCATGTATAGATCGCTTCTGGGACCCCAAAATATCGAATTTTCAGGTGTTTTGGGCCTGAATTTGAGAAATCGACTTTGGGCTCCTAAAATATCGATTTTTAGCATGTTTTGGGCCTATATTTTGAAAATATTCTAGCACTGAGTAGGCATGTACAGATCGCTTTTGGGACAACAAGATATCGAATTTTCGGGTGTTTTGAGCCTGAATTTAAGATATAAACGGGTACAGAAGATGCATGCACATATCGACTTTTGGGCACCTAAAATATCGATTTTGAGCATGTTTTGGGTTTGTATCTTGAAAACATTCTAACTAGGAGTAGGCATGTACAGATCGCTTCAAGGACCTAAAAATACCGAATTTTCGGGGGTTTCTAGCCTGAATTTGAGATATAAACGTGTACAGAAGATGCATGCACATATCGACTTTGGACACTTAAAATATCGATTTTTAGCATGTTTTAAGCCTATATTTTGAAAACATTTTAGCACTGAGTAGGCATGTACAGATCGCTTCTGGGACCCAAAAATATCGAATTTTCGGGTGTTTTGAGGTTGAATTTGGGAAATAAACGGGTGCAGAAGATGCATACACATATTGACTTTGGGCACCTAAAATACCGATTTTCAGCATGTTTTGAGCCTGTAACTGAGTAGGCATGTACAGATCGCTTTTGGGACCCCAAAATATCGAATTTTTTGGTGTTAGGAGCCTGAATTTGAGATAAAAACGGGTACAGAAGATGCATGTACAAATCGACTTTTGGGCATCTAAAATATCGATTTTCTGAATGTTTTGGGCGTGTATTTTAAAAATACTCTAACACGGAGTAGGCATGTACAGATCGCTTCTGGGACCCCAAAATATCGAATTTTCGGGTGTTTTGAGCCTGAATTTGAGATATAAACGCGTACAGAAGATGCATGCACATATCGACTTTTGGGCACCTAAAATATCGATTTTGAGCATGTTTTGGGTCTGTATCTTGAAAACATTCTAACTAGGAGTAGGCATGTACAGATCGCTTCTAGGACCCTAAAATATCGAGTTTTCGGGTATTTTGAGCCTGAATTTGAGATATAAACGGGTACAGAAGATGCATGCACATATCGACTTTGGACACTTAAAATATCGATTTTTAGCATGTTTTGAGCCTATATTTTGAAAACATTCTAGCACTGAGTAGGCATGTACAGATCGCTTCTGGGACCCCAAATATATCGAATTTTCGGGTGCTTTGAGGTTGAATTTGGAATATAAACGGTTTCAGAAAATGCATACACATATTGACTTTGGTCACCTAAAATATTGAATTTTATCAAGTTTTGGGCCTGTATATTGAAAATACACTAACACGGAGTATGCATGTACAGATCGCTTCTGGGACCCCAAAATATCGAATTATCGGGTGTTTTGCGCCTGAATCTGAGATATCGACTTTGGGCACCTAAAATATCGATTTTTAGCATGTTTTGGGCTTATATTTTAAATAAATATTCTAGCACTGAGTAGGCAAGTACAGATCGCTTCTGAGAACCCCAAAATATCGAGTTTTCGGGGGTTTTGAGCCTGAATTTGAGATATAAACGGGTACAGAAGATGCATGCACATATCGACTTTTTGGCACCTAAAATATCGATTTTGTGCATGTTCTGGGTCTGTATCTTGAAAACATTCTAATTAGGAGTATGTACAGATCGCTTCAAGGACCCAAAAATACCGAATTTTCGGGGGTTTTGAGCCTGAATTTGAGATATAAACGTGTACAGAAGATGCATGCACAAATTGACTTTGGTCACCTGAAATATCGATTTTCAGCATGTTTTGGGCCTGTATATTGAAAATACTCTAGCACGGAGTAGGCATGTACAGATCGCTTCTGGGACCACAAAATATCGAATTTTCGGGTGTTTTGGGCCTGAATTTGAGATATCGACTTTGGGCACCGAAAATATCGATTTTTAGCATGTTTTGGGCCTGTATCTGAGTAGGCATGTACAGATCGCTTATGGGACCACAAAATATCGAATTTTTGGGTGTTTGGAGCCTGAATTTGAGATATAAACGAGTACAGAAGATGCATGCACATATCGACTTTTGACAATTAAAATATTGATTTTTAGCATGTTTTGAGCCTATATTTTGAAAAAATTCTAGCACTGAGTAGGCATGCACAGATCGCTTCTGGGACCCCAAAATATCGAATTTTCGGGTGTTTTGAGGTTGAATTTGGAATATAAACGGGTGCAGTAGATGCATACACATATTGACTTTGGTCACCTAAAATATCGATTTTCAGCATGTTTAGGGCCTGTATATTGAAAATACTCTAAATTGGAGTAGGCATGTACAGATCGCTTCTGGGACCCCAAAATATCGAATTTTCGGGTTTTTTGAGGTTGAATTTGGGATATAAACGGGTGCAGAAGATGAATACACATATTGACTTGTGGCACCTAAAATATCGATTTTCAGTATGTTTTGGGCCTGTATCTGAGTAGGCATGTACAGATCGCTTCTGGGACCCCAAAATATAGAATTTTTGGGTGTTTGGAGCCTGAATTTGAGATATAAACGGGTATAGAAGATGCATGCACTTATCGACTTTTCGTCACGTAAAATATCGATTTTCTGCATGTTTTGGGCCTGTATTTTAAAAATACTCTAACACGGAGTAGGCATGTACAGATCGCTTCTGGGACCCCAAAATATCGAATTTTCGGGTGTTTTGGGCCTGAATTTGGGAAATCGACTTTGGGCACCTAAAATATCGATTTTTAGCATGTTTTGGGCCTATATTTTGAAAATATTCTAGAACTGAGTAGACATGTACATATCGCTTCTGAAACCCCAAAATATCGAATTTTCGGGTGTTTTGAGCCTGAATTTGAGATATAAATGGGTACAGAAAATGCATGCACATATTGACTTTGGGCACCTAAAATATCGATTTTCTGCATGTTTTGGGCCTGTATTTTAAAAATACTCTAACACGGAGTAGGCATGTACAGATCTCTTCTGGGACCCAAAAATATCGAATTTTCGGGTGTTTGGTGCCTGAATTTGAGATATAAACGGGTACAGAAGATGCATCCACATATCGACTTTTGGGCACCTAAAATATCGATTTTTAGCATGTTTTGGGCCTATATTTTGAAAATATTCTATCACTAAGTAGGCATGTACAGATCAATTCTGGGACCCCAAAATATCGAATTTTCGGGTGGTTTGAGCCTGAATTTGAGATATAAACGGGTACAGAAGATGCATGCACATATCGACTTTTGGGCACCTAAAATATCGATTTTGAGCATGTTTTGGGTCTGTATCCTGAAAACATTCTAACTAAAAGTAGGCATGTACAGATCGCTTCTGGGACCCAAAAATATCGAATTTTCGGGTGTTTTGAGGTTGAATTTGGGATATAAACGGGTGCAGAAGATGAATGCACATATCGACTTTTGGGCAACTAAAATATCGATTTTCTGCATGTTTTGGGCCTGTATTTTGAAAATACTCTAACACGGAGTCGCCATGTACACTACGCTTCTGGGACCCCAAAATTTGGATTTTTCTGGTGTTTTGGGCCTGAATTTGAGATATCGACTTTGGGCACCTAAAATATCAATTTTTAGCATGTTTTGGGCCTATATTTTGAAAATATTCTAGCACTAAGTAGGCATGTACAGATCTCTTCTGGGACCCCAAAATATCGAATTTTCGGGTGTTTTGGGCCTGAATTTGAGATTTCGAGTTTGGGCACCTAAAATATCGATTTTTAGCATGTTTTGGGCCTATATTTTGAAAATATTCTAGCACTGAGTAGGCATGTACAGATCGCTTCTGGGACCCCAAAATATCGAATTTTTGGGTGTTTAGAACCTGAATTTGAGATATAAACGGGTACAGAAGAAGCATGCACGTATCGACTTTTGGGCACCTAAAATATCGATTTTCTGCATGTTTTGGGTCTGTATCTTGAAAACATTCTAACTAGGAGTAGGCATGTACAGATCGCTTCAAGGCCCCAAAAATACCGAATTTTCGGAGGTTTTGAGCCTGAATTTGAGATATAAACGGGTACGGGAGATGCATGCACATATCGACTTTGGACACTTAAAATATCGATTTTTGGCATGTTTTTAGCCTATAATTTGAAAACATTCTAGCACTGAGTATGCATGTACAGATCGCTTCTGGGACCCAAAAATATCGAATTTTCGGGTGTTTTGAGGTTGAATTTGGGATATAAACGTGTGCAGAAGATGCATACACATATTGACTTTGGAAACCTAAAATATCGATTTTAAGCATGTTTTGGGCCTGTATCTGAGTAGGCATGTACAGATCGCTTCTGGGACCCCAAAATATCGAATTTTTGGGTGTTTGGAGCCTGAATTTGAGATGTAAACGGGTACAGAAGATGCATACACATATCGACTTTTGGGCACCTAAAATATCGATTTTCTGCAAGTTTTGGGACTGTGTTTTGAAAATACTCTAACACGGAGTAGGCATGTACAGATTGCTTCTGGGACCCCAAAATATCGAATTTTCGGGTGTTTTGGGCCTGAATTTGAGATTTCGACTTTGGGCACCTAAAATATCGATTTTTAGCATGTTTTGGGCCTATATTTAGAAAATATTCTAGCACTGAGTAGACATGTACAGGTCGCTTCTGGGACCCCAAAATATCGAATTTTCGGGTGTTTTGAGCCTGAATTTGAGATATAAACGGGTACAGAAAATGCATGCACATATTGACTTTGGGCACCTAAAATATCGATTTTTAGCATGTTTTGTGCCTGTAACTTTGAAAATACTCTAACACGGAGTAGGCATGTACAGATCGCTTCTGGGACCCCAAAATATCGAATCTTCTGGTGTTTTGGACCTGAATTTGAGATATCGAGTTTGGGCACCTAAAATATCGATTTTTAGCATGTTTTGGGCCTATATTTTGAAAATATTCTAGCACTGAGCAGGCATGTACAGATCGCTTCTGGGACCCAAAAATATCGAATTTTTGGGTGTTTGGAGCCTGAATTTGAGATATAAACGGGTACAGAAGATGCATGCACGTATCGACTTTTGGGCACCTTAAATATCGATTTTCTGCATGTTTTGGGCCTGTATTTTGAAAATACTCTACCACGGAGTAGGCATGTACAGATCGCTTCTGGGACCCCAAAATATCAAATTTTCGGGTGTTTTGGGCCTGAATTTGAGATATCGACTTTGGGCACCTAAATTATCGTTTTTTTGCATATTTTGGGCCTATATTTTGAAAATATTCTAGCACTGAGTAGACATGTACAGATCGCTTCTGGGACCCCAAAATATAGAATTTTCGGGTGTTTTGAGCCTGAATTTGAGATATAAACGGGTACAGAAGAAGCATGCACATATCGACTTTTGGGCACCTAAAATATCGATTTTGAGCATGTTTTGGGTGTGTATCTTCAAAACATTCTAACTAGGAGTAGGCATGTACATGTCGCTTCTAGGACCCAAAAATACCGAATTTTCGGGTGTTTTGAGCGTGAATTTGAGATATAAACGGGTACAGAAGATGCATGCTTATATCGACTTTGGACACTTAAAATATCGATTTTTAGCATGTTTTGAGCGTATATTTTGAATAAATTCTAGCATTGAGTAGGTATGTACAGATCGCTTCTGGGACCCAAAAATATCGAATTTTCGGGTGTTTTGAGGTTGAATTTGGGATATAAACGGGTGCAGAAGATGCATACACGTATTGACTTTGGTCACCTAAAATATCGATTTTCATCATGTTTTGGGCCTGTATCTGAATAGGCATGTACAGATCGCTTCTGGGACCCAAAAATATCGAATTTTCGGGTGTTTTGAGCCTGAATTTGAGATAAAAAAGGGTACAGAAGATGCATGCACATATCGACTTTTGGGCACCTAAAATATCGATTTTGAGCATGTTTTGGGTCTGTATCTTGAAAACATTCTAACTAGGAGTAGGCATGTACAGATCGCTTCAAGGACCCAAAAATACCGAATTTTTCGGGTGTTTTGAGCCTGAATTTGAGATATAAACGGGTACAGAAGATGCATGCTCATATCGACTTTGTACACTTAAAATATCGATTTTTAGCATGTTTTAAGCGTATATTTTTAATAAATTCTAGCATTGAGTAGGCATGTACAGATCGCTTCTGGGACCCAAAAATATCGAATTTTCGGGTGATTTAAGGTTGAATTTGGGATATAAACGGTTGCAGAAGATGCATACACATATTGACTTTGGTCACCTAAAATATCGATTTTCATCATGTTTTGGGCCTGTATCTGAGTAGGCATGTACAGATCGCTTCTGGGACCCCAAAATATCGAATTTTTAGGTGTTTGGAGCCTGAATTTGAGATATAAATGGGTACAGAAGATGCATACACATATCGACTTTTGGGCACCTAAAATATCGATTTTCTGCATGTTTTTGACCTATATTTTGAAAATACTCTAACACGGAGTAGGCATGTACATTTCGCTTCTGGGACCCCAAAATATCGAATTTGCGGGTGTTTTGGGCCTGAATTTAAGATATCGACTATGGGCACCTAAAATATCGATTTTTAGCATGTTTTGGGCCTATATTTTGAAAATATTTTATCTATGAAAATATCGAATTTTCAGGTGTTTTGAGCCTGAATTAGAGATATAAACGGGTACAGAAGATGCATGCTCATATAGACTTTGGGCACTTAAAATATCGATTTTTAGCATGTTTTGAGCGTATATTTTGAATAAATTCTAGCATTGAGTAGGCATGTACAGATCGCTTCTGGGACCCAAAAATATCGAATTTTCGGGTGTTTTGAGGTTGAATTTGGGATATAAACGGGTGCAGAGGATGCATACACATATTGACGTTGGGCACCTAAAATATCGATTTTCAGCATGTTTTGGGCCTGTATCTGAGTAGGCATGTACAGTTCGCTTCTGGGAACCCAAAATATCGAATTTGCAGGTGTTTAGGGCCTGAATTTGAGATATCGACTTTGGGCACCTAAAATATCGATTTTTAGCATGTTTTGGGCCTATATTTTGAAAATATTCTAGCACTAAGTAGGCATGTACAGATCACTTCTGGGACCCCAAAATATCGAATTTTCGGGTGCTTTGAGCCTAAATTTGAGATATAAACGGGTACAGTAGATGCGTGCACATATCGACTTTTGACACTTAAAATATCGATTTTTAGCATGTTTGAGCCTATATTTTGAAAACATTCTAGCACTAAGTAGGCATGTACAAATCACTTCTGGGACCCAAAAATATCGAATTTTCGGGTGTTTTGAGGTTGAATTTGGAATATAAACGGATGCAGAAGAAGCATACACATATTGAATTTGGTCACCTAAAATATCGATTTTCAGCATTTTTTTTTTTGGCATGTATATTGAAAATACTCTAACACGGAGTAGGCATGTACAGATCGCTTCTGGGACCCCAAAATATCGAATTTTCTGGTGTTTTCAGCCTGAATTTGAGATATAAACGGGTACAGAAGATGCATGCACATATCGACTTTTGGGCACCTAAAATATCGATTTTGAGCATGTTTTGGGTCTGTATCATGAAAACATTCTAACTAGGAGTAGGCATGTACAGATCGCTTCTGGGACCCCAAAATATCGAATTTTCGGGTGTTTTGGGCCTGAATTTGAGATATCGACTTTGGGCACCTAAATTATCGTTTTTTAGCATATTTTGGGCCTATATTTTGAAAATATTCTAGGACTGAGTAGTCATGTACAGATCGCTTCTGGGTCCCCAAATTATCGAATTTTCGGTTGTTTTGAGCCTGAATTTGAGATATAAACGGGTACAGAAGATGCATGCTCATATCGACTTTGGGCACTTAAAATATCGATTTTTAGCATGTTTTGAGCGTATATTTTGAATAAATTCTAGCATTGAGTAGGCATGTACTGATCGCTTCTGGGACCCAAAAATATCGAATTTTCGGGTGTTTTAAGGTTAAATTTGGGATATAAACGGGTGCAGAGGATGCATACACATATTGACTTTGGTCACCTAAAATATCGATTTTCATCATGTTTTGGGCCTGTATCTGAGTAGGCATGTACAGATCGCTTCTGGGACCCCAAAATTTTGAATTTTTAGTTGTTTGGAGCCTGAATTTGAGATATAAACGGGTACAGAAGATGCATGCACATATCGACTTTTGGGCACCTAAAATATCGATTTTCTGCATGTTTTTGACCTATATTTTGAAAATACTCTAACACGGAGTAGGCATGTACATTTCGCTTCTGGGACCCCAAACTATCGAATTTGCGGGTGTTTTGGGCCTGAATTTGAGATATCGACTTTGGGCACCTAAATTATCGATTTTTAGCATGTTTTGGGCCTATATTTTGAAAATATTCTATCTATGAAAATATCGAATTTTCAGGTGTTTTGAGCCTGAATTTGAGATATAAACGGGTACAGAAGATGCGTGCACATATCGACTTTTGACACTTTAAATATCGATTTTTAGCATGTTTTGAGCGTATATTTTGAAAAAGTTCAAGAACTGAGTAGGTATGTACAGATCGCTTCTGGGACCCCAAAATATCGAATTTTCGGGTGTTTTCAGCCTGAATTTGAGATATAAACGGGTACAGAAGATGCATGCACATATCGACTTTTGACACTTTAAATATCGATTTTTAGCATGTTTTGACCGTATATTTTGAAAAAGTTCTAGCACTGAGTAGGCATGTACAGATCGCTTCTGGGACCCAAAAATGTCGAATTTTCGGGTGTTTTGAGGTTGAATTTGGGATATAAACGGGTACAGAAGATGCATACACATATTGACGTTGGGCACCTAAAATATCGATTTTCAGCATGTTTTGGGCCTGTATCTGAGTAGGCATGTAGAGTTCGCTTCTGGGACCCCAAAATATCGAATTTGCAGGTGTTTTGGCCCTGAATTTGAGATATAAACGGGTACAGTAGATGCTTGCACATATCGACTTTGGACACTTAAAATATCGATTTTGAGCATGTTTTGGGTCTGTATCATGAAAACATTCTAACTAGGATTAGGCATGTACAGATCGCTTCTAGTACCAAAAATACCGAATTTTCGGGTGTTTTGAGCCTGAATTTGAGATATAAACGGGTACAGAATATGCATGCACATATCGAATTTGGACACTTAAAATATCGATTTTTAGCATGTTTTGGGCCTATATTTTGAAAATATTCTAGCACTGAGTAGGCATGTACAGATCGCTTCTGGGACACCAAAATATCGATTTTTCGGGTGTTTTGAGCCTCAATTCGAGATATAAACGGGTACAGAAGATGCATGCACATATCGACTTTTGGGCACCTAATATATCGATTTTGAGCATGTTTTGGGTCTGTATCATGAAAACATTCTAACTAGGATTAGGCATGTACAGATCGCTTCTACGACCCAAAAATACCGAATTTTCGGGTGTTTTGAGCCTGAATTTGAAATATAAACGGGTACAGAAGATGCTTGCACATATCGACTTTGGACACTTAAAATATCGGTTTTTAGCAAGTTTGAGCCTATATTTTGAAAACATTCTAGCACTGAGTAGGCATGTACAAATCGCTTCTGGGACCCCAAAATATCTAATTTTCGGGTGTTTTCAGCCTGAATTTGAGATATAAACGGGTACAGAAGATGCATGCACATATCGACTTTTGGGCACCTAAAATATCTTTTTTGAGCATGTTTTGGGTCTGTATCATGAAATCATTCTAACTAGGAGTAGGCATGTACAGATCGCTTCTGGGACTCAAATATATCGAATTTTCGGGTGTTTTGAGGTTGAATTTGGTATATAAACGGGTGCAGAAGATGCATACACATATTGACTTTGGTCACCTAAAATAACGATTTTTAGCATGTTTTGGGCCTGTATATTGAAAATACACTAACACGGAGTAGGCATGTACAGATCGCTTCTGGGACCCCAAAATATCGAATTTTCGGGTGTTTTGGGCCTGAATTTGAGATATCGACTTTGGGCACCTAAAATATCGATTTTTAGCATGTTTTGGGCCTTTATTTTGAAAATATTCTAGCACTAAGTAGGCATGTCCAGATTGCTTCTGGGACCCCTAAATATAGAATTTTCGGGTGTTTTGAATATGAATTTGAGATATAAACGGGTAAAGAAGATGCATGCACATATCGAATTTTGGGCACTTTAAATATCGATTTTTAGCATGTTTTGGGTCTGTATCTTCAAAACATTCTAACTAGGAGTAGGCATGTACAGGTCGCTTCTAGGACCCAAAAATACCGAATTTTCGGGTGTTTTGAGCGTGAATTTGAGATATAAACGGGTACAGAAGATGCATGCTCATATCGACTTTGGACACTTAAAATATCGATTTTTAGCATGTTTTGAGCGTATATTTTGAATAAATTCTAGCATTGAGTAGGTATGTACAGATCGCTTCTGGGACCCAAAAATATCGAATTTTCGGGTGTTTTGAGGTTGAATTTGGGATATAAACGGGTGCAGAAGATGCATACACATATTGACTTTGGTCACCTAAAATAACGATTTTCATCATGTTTTGGGCCTGTATCTGAGTAGGCATGTACAGATCGCTTCTGGGACCCCAAAATATCGAATTTTTAGGTGTTTGGAGCCTGAATTTGAGATATAAACTGGCACAGAAGATGCATGCACATATCGACTTTTGGGCACCTAAAATATCGATTTTCTGCATGTTTTTGACCTATATTTTGAAAATACTCTAACACGGAGTAGGCATGTACATTTCGCTTCTGGGACCCCAAAATATCGAATTTGCGGGTGTTTTGGGCCTGAATTTGAGATATCGACTTTGGGCACCTAAAATATCGATTCTTAGCATGTTTTGGGCCTATATTTTGAAAATATTCTATCTATAAAAATATCGAATTTTCAGGTGTTTTGAGCCTGAATTTGAGATATAAACGGGTACAAAAGATGCGTGCACATATCGACTTTTGACACTTTAAATATCGATTTTTAGCATGTTTTGAGCGTATATTTTGAAAAAGTTCTAGCACTGAGTAGGTATGTACAGATCGCTTCTGGGACCCCAAAATATCGAATTTTCGGGTGTTTTCAGCCTGAATTTGAGATATAAACGGGTACAGAAGATGCATGCACATATCGACTTTTGGGCACCTAAAATATCGATTTTGAGCATGTTTTGGGTCTGTATCATGAAAACATTCTAACTAGGAGTAGGCATGTACAGATCGCTTCTGGGACTCAAATATATCGAATTTTCGAGTGTTTTGAGGTTGAATTTGGTATATAAACGGGTGCAGAAGATGCATACACATATTGACTTTGGTCACCTAAAATAACGATTTTTAGCATGTTTTGGGCCTGTATATTGAAAATACACTAACACGGAGTAGGCATGAACAGATCGCTTCTGGGACCCCAAAATATCTAATTTTCGGTTGTTTTGGGCCTGAATTTGAGATATCGACTTTGGGCACCTAAATTATAGTTTTTTAGCATGTTTTGGGCCTTTATTTTGAAAATATTCTAGCACTGAGCAGGCATGTCCAGATTGCTTCTGGGACCCCAAAATATAGAATTTTCGGGTGTTTTGAATATGAATTTGAGATATAAACGGGTAAAGAAGATGCATACACATATTGACGTTGGGCACCTAAAATATCGATTTTCAGCATGTTTTGGGCCTGTATCTGAGTAGGCATGTACAGTTCGCTTCTGGGACCCCAAAATATCGAATTTGCAGGTGTTTTGGGCCTGAATTTGAGATATCGACTTTGGGCACCTAAAATATCGATTTTTAGCATGTTTTGGGCCAATATTTTGAAAATATTCTAGCACTAAGTAGGCATGTACAGATCACTTCTGGGACCCCAAAATATCGAATTTTTGGGTGTTTTGGGCCTGAATTTGAGATTTCGACTTTGGGCATCTAAAATATCGATTTTTAGCATGTTTTGGGCCTATATTTAGAAAATATTTTAGCACTGAGTAGACATGTACAGGTCGCTTCTGGGACCCCAAAATATCGAATTTTCGGGTGTTTTGAGCCTGAATTTGAGATATAAACGGGTACAGAAAATGCATGCACATATTGACTTTGGGCACCTGAAATATCGATTTTTAGCATGTTTTGTGCCTGTAACTTTGAAAATACTCTAACACGGAGTAGGCATGTACAGATCGCTTCTGGGACCCCAAAATATCGAATCTTCTGGTGTTTTTGGCCTGAATTTGATATATCGAGTTTGGGCACCTAAAATATCGATTTTTAGCATGTTTTGGGCCTATATTTTGAAAATATTCTAGCACTGAGTAGGCATGTACAGATCGCTTCTGGGACCCAAAAATATCGAATTTTTTGGTGTTTGGAGCCTGAATTTGAGATATAAACGGGTACAGAAGATGCATGCACGTATCGACTTTTGGGCACCTAAAATATCGATTTTCTGCATGTTATGGGCCTGTATTTTGAAAATACTCTACCACGGAGTAGGCATGTACAGATCGCTTCTGGGACCCCAAAATATCGAATTTTCGGGTGTTTGGAGCCTGAATTTGAGATATAAACGGGTACAGAAGATGCATACACATATTGACTTTGGTCTCCTAAAATATCGATTTTCAGCATGTTTTGGGCCTGTATATTGAAAATACACTAACAAGGAGTAGGCATGTACAGATCGCTTCTGGGACCCCAAAATATCGAATTTTCGGGTGTTTTGGGCCTGAATTTGAGATATCGACTTTGGGCACCTAAATTATCGTTTTTTAGCATATTTTGGGCCTATATTTTGAAAATATTCTAGCACTGAGTAGGCATGTACAGATCGCTTCTGGGACCCCAAAATATCGAATTTTCGGGTGTTTTGAGCCTGAATTTGAGATATAAACGGGTACAGAAGATGCATGCACATATCGACTTTTGGGCACCTAAAATATCGATTTTGAGCATGTTTTGCGTCTGTATCTTGAAAACATTCTAACTAGGAGTAGGCATGTACAGATCGCTTTTAGGACCCAAAAAAACCGAATTTTTCGGGTGTTTTGAGCCTGAATTTGAGATATAAACGGGTACAGAAGATGCATGCTCATATCGACTTTGGACACTTAAAATATCGATTTTTAGCATGTTTTAAGCGTATATTTTGAATAAATTCTAGCATTGAGTAGGCATGTACAGATCGCATCTGGGACCCAAAAATATCGAATTTTCGGGTGTTTTAAGGTTGAATTTGGGATATAAACGGTTGCAGAAGATGCATACACATATTGACTTTGGTCACCTAAAATATCGATTTTCATCATGTTTTGGGCCTGTATCTGAGTAGGCATGTACAGATCGCTTCTGGGACCCAAAAATATCCAATTTTTAGGTGTTTGGAGCCTGAATTTGAGATATAAACGGGTACAGAAGATGCATACACATATCGACTTTTGGGCACCTAAAATATCGATTTTCTGCATGTTTTTGACCTATATTTTGAAAATACTCTAACACGGAGTAGGCATGTACATTTCGCTTCTGGGACCCCAAAATATCGAATTTGCGGGTGTTTTGGGTCTGAATTTGAGATATCGATTTTGGGTACCTAAAATATCGATTTTTAGCATGTTTTGGGCCTATATTTTGAAAATATTCTATCTATGAAAATATCGATTTTCAGGTGTTTTGAGCCTGAATTTGAGATATAAACGGGTACAGAAGATGCATGCTCTTATCGACTTTGGGCACTTAAAATATCGATTTTTAGCATGTTTTGAGCGTATATTTTGAATAAATTCTAGCATTGAGTAGGCATGTACAGATCGCTTCTGGGACCCAAAAATATCGAATTTTCGGGTGTTTTGAGGTTGAATTTGGGATATAAACGGGTGCAGAGGATGCATACACATATTGACTTTGGTCACCTAAAATATCGATTTTCATCATGTTTTGGGCCTGTATCTGAGTAGGCATGTACAGATCGCTTCTGGGACCCCAAAATATCGAATTTTTAGGTGTTTGGAGCCTGAATTTGAGATATAAACGGGTACAGAAGATGCATGCACATATCGACTTTTGGGCACCTAAAATCTCGATTTTCTGCATGTTTTTGACCTATATTTTGAAAATACTCTAACACGGAGTAGGCATGTACATTTCGCTTCTGGGACCCCAAAATATCGAATTTGCGGGTGTTTTGGGCCTGAATTTGAGATATCGACTTTGGGCACCTAAATTATCGATTTTTAGCATGTTTTGGGCCTATATTTTGAAAATATTCTATCTATGAAAATATCGAATTTTCAGGTGTTTTGAGCCTGAATTTGAGATATAAACGGGTACAGAAGATGCGTGCACATATCGACTTTTGACCATTTAAATATCGATTTTTAGCATGTTTTGAGCGTATATTTTGAAAAAGTTCTAGCACTGAGTAGGCATGTACAGATCGCTTCTGGGACCCAAAAATGTCGAATTTTCGGGTGTTTTGAGGTTGAATTTGGGATATAAACGGGTGCAGAGGATGCATACACATATTGACTTTGGTCACCTAAAATATCGATTTTCATCATGTTTTGGGCCTGTATCTGAGTAGGCATGTACAGATCGCTTCTGGGACCCCAAAATATCGAATTTTTAGGTGTTTGGAGCCTGAATTTGAGATATAAACGGGTACAGAAGATGCATGCACATATCGACTTTTGGGCACCTAAAATCTCGATTTTCTGCATGTTTTTGACCTATATTTTGAAAATACTCTAACACGGAGTAGGCATGTACATTTCGCTTCTGGGACCCCAAAATATCGAATTTGCGGGTGTTTTGGGCCTGAATTTGAGATATCGACTTTGGGCACCTAAATTATCGATTTTTAGCATGTTTTGGGCCTATATTTTGAAAATATTCTATCTATGAAAATATCGAATTTTCAGGTGTTTTGAGCCTGAATTTGAGATATAAACGGGTACAGAAGATGCGTGCACATATCGACTTTTGACCATTTAAATATCGATTTTTAGCATGTTTTGAGCGTATATTTTGTAAAAGTTCTAGCACTGAGTAGGCATGTACAGATCGCTTCTGGGACCCAAAAATGTCGAATTTTCGGGTGTTTTGAGGTTGAATTTGGAATATAAACGGGTATAGAAGATGCTTACACATATTGACGTTGAGCACCTAAAATATCGATTTTCAGCAAGTTTTGGGCCTGTATCTGAGTACGCATGTACAGTTCGATTATTGGACCCCAAAATATCGAATTTGCAGGAGTTTTGGGCCTGAATATAAGATATCGACTTTGGGCACCTAAAATATTGATTTTTAGCATGTTTTGGGCCTATATTTTGAAAATATTCTAGCACTAAGTAGGCATGTACAGATCACTTCTGGGACTCCAAAATATCGAATTTTCGGAGGTTTTGAGCCTAAATTTGAGATATAAACGGGTACAGTAGATGCGTGCACATATCGACTTTTGACACTTAAAATATCGATTTTTAGCATGTTTTGAGTGTATATTTTGAAAAAATTCTAGCACTGAGTAGGCATGTACAGATCGCTTCGGGGACCCAAAAATATCGAATTTTCGGATGTTTTGAGGTTGAATTTAGGATATAAACGGGTACAGAAGATGCATACACATATTGACGTTGGACACCTAAAATATCAATTTTCAGCATGTTTTGGGCCTGTATCTGAGTAGGCATGTACAGATCGCTTCTGGGACACCAAAATATCGAATTTTCGGGTGTTTTGAGCCTAAATTTGAGATATAAACGGGTACAGAAGATGCATGAACATATCGACTTTTTTGCACCTAAAATATCGATTTTGAGCTTGTTTTGGGTCTGTATCATGAAAACATTCTAACTAGGAGTAGGCATGTACAGATCGCTTCTAGTACCAAAAATACCGAATTTTTGGGTGTTTTGAGCCTGAATTTGAGATATAAACGGGTACAGAAGATGCATGCACATATCGAATTTGGACACTTAAAATATCGATTTTTAGCATGTTTTGGGCCTATATTTTGAAAATATTCTAGCACTGAGTAGGCATGTACAGATCGCTTCTGGGACCCCAAAATATCGATTTTTCGGGTGTTTTGAGCCTCAATTCGAGATATAAACGGGTACAGAAGATGCATGCACATATCGACTTTTGGGCACCTAATATATCGATTTTGAGCATGTTTTGGGTCTGTATCATGAAAACATTCTAACTAGGATTAGGCATGTACAGATCGCTTCTACGACCCAAAAATACCGAATTTTCGGGTGTTTTGAGCCTGAATTTGAAATATAAACGGGTACAGAAGATGCTTGCACATATCGACTTTGGACACTTAAAATATCGATTTTTAGCATATTTGAGCCTATATTTTGAAAACATTCTAGCACTGAGTAGGCATGTACAAATCGCTTCTGGGACCCAAAAATATCGAATTTTCGGGGGTTTTGAGGTCGAATTTGGAATATAAACGGGTGCAGAAGATGCATACACATATTGAATTTGGTCACCTAAAATATCGATTTTCAGCATTTTTTTTTTTGGCCTGTATATTGAAAATACTCTAACACGGAGTAGGCATGTACAGATCGCTTCTGGGACCCCAAAATATCGAATTTTCGGGTGTTTGAAGCCTGAATTTAAGATATAAACGGGTACAGAAGATGCATGCACATATCGACTTTTGGGCACCTAAAATATCGATTTTGAGCATGTTTTGGGTCTGTATCATGAAAACATTCTAACATTCTAACTAGGAGTAGGCATGTACAGATCGCTTCTGGGACTCATATATATCGAATTTTCGGGTGTTTTGAAGTTGAATTTGTTATATAAACGGGTGCAGAAGATGCATACACATATTGACTTTGGTCACCTAAAATAACGATTTTTAGCATGTTTTGGGCCTGTATATTGAAAACACACTAACACGGAGTAGGCATGTACAGATCGCTTCTGGGACCCCAAAATATCGAATTTTCGGGTGTTTTGGGCCTGAATTTTAGATATCGACTTTGGGCACCTAAAATATCGATTTTTAGCATGTTTTGGGCCTTTATTTTGAAAATATTCTAGCACTGAGTAGGCATGTCCAAATTGCTTCTGGGACCCCTAAATATAGAATTTTCGGGTGTTTTGAATATGAATTTGAGATATAAACGGGTAAAGAAGATGCATGCACATATCGAATTTTAGGCACTTTAAATATCGATTTTGAGCATGTTTTGGGTCTGTATCATGAAAACATTCTAACTAGGAGTAGGCATGTACAGATCGCTTCTGGGACTCAAATATATCGAATTTTCGGGTGTTTTGAGGTTGAATTTGGTATATAAACGGGTGCAGAAGATGCATACACATATTGACTTTGGTCACCTAAAATAACGATTTTTAGCATGTTTTGGGCCTGTATATTGAAAATACACTAACACGGAGTAGGCATGTACAGATCGCTTCTGGGACCCCAAAATATCGAATTTTCAGGTGTTTTGGGCCTGAATTTGAGATATCGACTTTGGGCACCTAAAATATCGATTTTTAGCATGTTTTGGGCCTTTATTTTGAAAATATTCTAGCACTGAGTAGGCATGTCCAGATTGCTTCTGGGACCCCTAAATATAGAATTTTCGGGTGTTCTGAATATGAATTTGAGATATAAACGGGTAAAGAAGATGCATGCACATATCGAATTTTTGGCACTTTAAATATCGATTTTGAGCATGTTTTGGGTCTGTATCTTGAAAACATTCTAACTAGGTGGAGGGATGTACAGATCGCTTCTAGAACCCAAAAATACCGAATTTTCGGGTGTTTTGAGCCTGAATTTGAAATATAAACGTGTACAGAAGATGCATGCACATGTCGACTTTTGAGCACCTAAAAGATCGATTTTCATTATGTTTTGGGCCTGTATTTTGAAAATACTCTAACACGGAGTAGGCATGTACAGTTCGCTTCTGGGACCCCAAAATATCGAATTTGCAGGTGTTTTGGGCCTGAATTTGAGATATCGACTTTGGGCACCTAAAATATCGATTTTTAGCATTTTTCGGGCCTATATTTTGAAAATATTCTAGCACTGTACAGATCGCTTCTGGGACCCGAAAATATCGAATTTTCGGGTGTTTTGAGACTGAATTTGAGAAATAAACAGGTACAGAAGATACATGCACATATCGACTTTTGACACTTAAAATATCGATTTTTAGCATTTTTTGAGCCTATATTTTGAAAACATTCTAGCACTGACTATGCATGTACAGATCGCTTCTGGGACCTAAAAATATCAAATTTTCGGGTGTTTTGAGGTTGAATTTGGAATATAAACGGGTGCAGAAGATGCATACACATATTGACTTTGGTCACCTAAAATATCGATTTTCAGCATGTTTTGGGCCTGTATATTGAAAATACTCTAACACGGAGTAGGCATGTACAGATCGCTTCTGGGACCCCAAAATATCGAATTTTCGGGTGTTTTGGGCCTGAATTTAAGATATCGACTTTGGGCACCTAAAATATCGATTTTTAGCATGTTTTGGGCCTATATTTTGAAAATATTCTAGAACTGAGTAGGCATTTACAGATTGCTTCTGGGACCCCAAAATATCGATTTTTCGGGTATTTTGAGCCTGAATTTGAGATATAAACGGGTACAGAAGATGCATGCACATGTCGACTTTTGAGCACCTAAAAGATCGATTATCAGTATGTTTTGGGCCTGTATTTTGAAAATACACTAACACGGAGTAGGCATGTACAGTTCGCTTCTGGGACCCCAAAATATCGAATTTGCAGGTGTTTTGGGTCTGAATTTGAGATATCGACTTTGGACACCTAAAATATCGATTTTTAGCATGTTTTGGGTCTATATATTGAAAATATTCTAGCACTAAGTAGGCATGTACAGATCACTTTTGGGACCCCAAAATATCGAATTTTCGGGTGTTTTCAGCCTGAATTTGAGATATAAACGTGTACAGAAGATGTATGCACATATCGACTTTGGACACTTAAAATATCGATTTTTAGCATGATTTGAGCCTATATTTTGAAAACATTCTAGCACTGATTAGGCATGTACAGATCGCTTCTAGGACCCAAAAATATCAAATTTTCAGGTGTTTTGAGGTTGAATTTGGAATATAAACGGGTGCAGAAGATGCATACACATTTTGACTTTTGTCACCTAAAATATCGATTTTCAGCATGTTTTGGGCCTGTATATTGAAAATACACTAACACGGAGTAGGCATGTACAGATCGCTTCTGGGACCCCAAGATATCGAATTTTCGGGTGTTTTGGGCCTGAATTTGAGATATCGACTTTGGGCACCTAAAATATCGATTTTTAGCATGTTTTGGGCCTATATTTTGAAAATATTCTAGCACTGTACAGATCGCTTCTGGGATCCCAAAATATCGAATTTTCGGGTGTTTTGATCCTGAATTTGAGATATAAACGGGTACAGAAGATGCATGCACATATCGACTTTTGGGCACTTTAAATATCGATTTTGAGCATGTTTTGGGTCTGTATCTTGAAAACATTCTAACTAGGTGTAGGGATGTACAGATCGCTTCTAGGACCCAAAAATACCGAATTTTCGGGTGTTTTGAGCCTGAATTTGAAATATAAACGGGTGCAGAAGTTGCAACATACACATATTGACTTTGGTCACCTAAAATATCGATTTTCAGCATGTTTTGGGCCTGTATATTGAAAATACTCTAACACGGAGTAGGCATGTACAGATCGCTTCTGGGACCCTAAAATATCAAATTATCGGATGTTTTGGCCCTGAATTTGAGATATCAACTTTGGGCACCTAAAATATCGATTTTTAGCCTGTTTTGGGCTTATATTTTGAAAATATTCTAGCACTGAGTAGGCATGTACAAATCGCTTTTGGGACCCCCAAATATCGAATTTTCTGGTGTTTTGAGCCTGAATTTGAGATATAAACGGGTACAGAAGATGCATGCACATATCGACTTTTGTGCACCAAAAATATCGATTTTGAGCATGTTTTGGGTCTGTATCATGAAAACATTCTAACTAGGAGTCGGCATGTACAGATCGCTTCTAGTACCCAAAAATACCGAATTTTCGGGTGTTTTGAGCCTGAATTTGAGATATAAACGGGTACAGAAGATGCATGCACATATCCACTTTTGACACTTAAAATATCGATTTCTAGCATGTTTTGAGGCTATTATTTGAAAATATTCTAGCACTGAGTAGGCATGTACAGATCGCTTCTGGGACCCAAAAACATCGAATTGTCGAGTGTTTTGAGGTTGAATTTGGAATATAAACGGGTGCAGAAGATTCATACACATATTGACTTTGGTCACCTAAAATATCGATTTTTAGCATGTTTTGGGCCTGTATATTGAAAATACTCAAACACGGAGTAGGCTTGTAGAGATCGCTTCTGGGACCCTAAAATATCGAATTTTCGGGTGTTTTGGGCCTGAATTTGAGATATCAACTTTGGGCACCTAAAATGTCGATTTTTAACATGTTTTGAGCCTATATTTTGAAAACATTCTAGCACTGAGTAGGCATGTACAGATCGCTTCTGGGACCCAAAAAAATCGAATTTTCGGGTGTTTTGAGGTTGAATTTGGGATATAAACGGGTGCAGAAGATGCATACACATATTGACTTAGGGCACGTAAAATATCGATTTTCATCATGTTTTGGGCCTGTATCTGAGTAGGCATGTACAGATCGCTTCCGGGACCCCAAAATATCGAATTTTCGGGTGTTTGGAGCCTGAATTTGAGATATAAACGGGTACAGAAGATGCATGCACATATCGACTTTGGACACTTAAAATATCGATTTTTAGCATGTTTTGAGCCTATATTTTGAAAACATTCTAGCACTGAGTAGGCATGTACAGATCGCTTCTGGGACCCAAAAATATCGAATTTTCGGGTGTTTTGAGGTTGAATTTGGAATATAAACGGGTGCAGAAGATGCATACACATTTTGACTTTTGTCACCTAAAATATCGATTTTCAGTATGTTTTGGGCCTGTATATTGAAAATACACTAACACGGAGTAGGCATGTACAGATCGCTTCTGGGACAACAAGATATCGAATTTTCGGGTGTTTTGGGCCTGAATTTGAGATATCGACTTTGGGCACATAAAATATCGATTTTTAGCATGTTTTGGGCCTATATTTTGAAAATATTCTAGCACTGTACAGATCGCTTCTGGGACCCCAAAATATCGAATTTTCGGGTGTTTTGAGCCTGAATTTGAGATATAAACGGGTATAGAAGATGCATGCACATATCGACTTTTGGGCACCTAAAATATCGATTTTGAGCATGTTTTGGGTCTGTATCTTGAAAACATTCTAACTAGGAGTAGGCATGTACAGATCGCTTCTAGTACCCAAAAATACCGAATTTTCGGGTGTTTTGAGGTTGAATTTGAAATATAAACGGGTGCAGAAGTTGCAACATACACATATTGACTTTGGTCACCTAAAATATCGATTTTCAGCATGTTTTGGGCCTGTATATTGAAAATACTCTAACACGGAGTAGGCATGTACAGATCGCTTCTGGGACCCTAAAATATCAAATTTTCGGATGTTTTGGGCCTGAATTCGAGACATCAACTTTGGGCACCTAAAATATCGATTTTTAGCCTGTTTCGGGCCTATATTTTGAAAATATTCTAGCACTGAGTAGGCATGTACAGATCGCTTCTGGGACCCCAAAATATTGAATTTTCGGGTGTTTTGAGCCTAAATTTGAGATATAAACGGGTACAGAAGATGCATGCACATATCGACTTTTGGGCACCAAAAATATCGATTTTGAGCATGTTTTGGGTCTGTATCTTGAAAACATTCTATCTAGGAGTAGGCATGTACAGATCGCTTTAAGGACCCAAAAATACCGAATTTTCAGGGGTTTTGAGTTTGAATTTGGAATATAAACGGGTACAGAAGATGCATGCACATATTGACTTTGGACACTTAAAATATCGATTTTTAGCATGTTTTGAGCCTATATTTTGAAAAAGTTCTAGCACTGAGTAGGCATGTACAGATCGCTTCTGGGACCCAAAAATGTCGAATTTTCGGGTGTTTTGAGGTTGAATTTGGGATATAAACGGGTACAGAAGATGCATACACATATTGACGTTGGGCACCTAAAATATCGATTTTCAGCATGTTTTGGGCCTGTATCTGAGTAGGCATGTAGAGTTCGCTTCTGGGACCCCAAAATATCGAATTTGCAGGTGTTTTGGGCCTGAATTTGAGATATCGACTTTGGGCACCTAAAATATCGATTTTTAGCATGTTTTGGGCCTATATTTTGAAAATATTCTAGCACTAAGTAGGCATGTACAGATCACTTCTGGGACCCCAAAATATCGAATTTTAGGGTGTTTTGAGCCTAAATTTGAGATATAAACGGGTACAGTAGATGCTTGCACATATCGACTTTGGACACTTAAAATATCGATTTTGAGCATGTTTTGGGTCTGTATCATGAAAACATTCTAACTAGGATTAGGCATGTACAGATCGCTTCTAGTACCAAAAATACCGAATTTTCGGGTGTTTTGAGCCTGAATTTGAGATATAAACGGGTACAGAATATGCATGCACATATCGAATTTGGAGACTTAAAATATCGATTTTTAGCATGTTTTTGGCCTATATTTTGAAAATATTCTAGCACTGAGTAGGCATGTACAGATCGCTTCTGGGACCCCAAAATATCGATTTTTCGGGTGTTTTGAGCCTCAATTCGAGATTTAAACGGGTACAGAAGATGCATGCACATATCGACTTTTGGGCACCTAATATATCGATTTTGAGCATGTTTTGGGTCTGTATCATGAAAACATTCTAACTAGGATTAGGCATGTACAGATCGCTTCTACTACCCAAAAATACCGAATTTTCGGGTGTTTTGAGCCTGAATTTGAAATATAAACGGGTACAGAAGATGCATGCACATATTGACTTTGGACACTTAAAATATCGATTTTTGAGCATGTTTTGGGTCTGTATCGTGAAAACATTCTAACTAGGAGTCGGCATGTACAGATCGCTTCTAGTACCCAAAAATACCGAATTTTAGGGTGTTTTGAGGTTGAATTTGGGATATAAACGGGTGCAGAAGATGCATACACATATTGACTTAGGGCACGTAAAATATCGATTTTCATCATGTTTTGGGCCTGTATCTGAGTAGGCATGTACAGATCGCTTCCGGGACCCCAAAATATCGAATTTTCGGGTGTTTGGAGCCTGAATTTGAGATATAAACGGGTACAGAAGATGCATGCACATATCGACTTTGGACACTTAAAATATCGATTTTTAGCATGTTTTGAGCCTATATTTTGAAAACATTTTAGCACTGAGTAGGCATGTACAGATCGCTTCTGGGACCCAAAAATATCGAATTTTCGGGTGTTTTGAGGTTGAATTTGGAATATAAACGGGTGCAGAAGATGCATACACATTTTGACTTTTGTCACCTAAAATATCGATTTTCAGTATGTTTTGGGCCTGTATATTGAAAATACACTAACACGGAGTAGGCATGTACAGATCGCTTCTGGGACAACAAGATATCGAATTTTCGGGTGTTTTGGGCCTGAATTTGAGATATCGACTTTGGGCACATAAAATATCGATTTTTAGCATGTTTTGGGCCTATATTTTGAAAATATTCTAGCACTGTACAGATCGCTTCTGGGACCCCAAAATATCGAATTTTCGGGTGTTTTGAGCCTGAATTTGAGATATAAACGGGTATAGAAGATGCATGCACATATCGACTTTTGGGCACCTAAAATATCGATTTTGAGCATGTTTTGGGTCTGTATCTTGAAAACATTCTAACTAGGAGTAGGCATGTACAGATCGCTTCTAGTACCCAAAAATACCGAATTTTCGGGTGTTTTGAGGTTGAATTTGAAATATAAACGGGTGCAGAAGTTGCAACATACACATATTGACTTTGGTCACCTAAAATATCGATTTTCAGCATGTTTTGGGCCTGTATATTGAAAATACTCTAACACGGAGTAGGCATGTACAGATCGCTTCTGGGACCCTAAAATATCAAATTTTCGGATGTTTTGGGCCTGAATTCGAGACATCAACTTTGGGCACCTAAAATATCGATTTTTAGCCTGTTTCGGGCCTATATTTTGAAAATATTCTAGCACTGAGTAGGCATGTACAGATCGCTTCTGGGACCCCAAAATATTGAATTTTCGGGTGTTTTGAGCCTGAATTTGAGATATAAACGGGTACAGAAGATGCATGCACATATCGACTTTTGGGCACCAAAAATATCGATTTTGAGCATGTTTTGGGTCTGTATCTTGAAAACATTCTATCTAGGAGTAGGCATGTACAGATCGCTTTAAGGACCCAAAAATACCGAATTTTCAGGGGTTTTGAGTTTGAATTTGGAATATAAACGGGTACAGAAGATGCATGCACATATTGACTTTGGACACTTAAAATATCGATTTTTAGCATGTTTTGAGCCTATATTTTGAAAAAATTCTAGGACTGAGTAGGCATGTACAGATCGCTTCTCGGACCCAAAAATATCGAATTTTCGGGTGTTTTGAGGTTGAATTTGGGATATAAACGGGTGCAGAAGATACATACACATATTGACTTTGGGCACCTAAAATATCGATTTTCATCTTGTTTTGGGCATGTATCTGAGTAGGCATGTACAGATCGCTTCTGGGACCCCAAAATATCGAATTTTCAGGTGTTTTGAGCCTGAATTTAAGATATAAACGGGTACAGAAGTTGCATGCACATATCGACTTTTGGGCACCTAAAATATCGAATTTTGAGCATGTTTTGGGTCTGTATCATGAAAACATTCTAACTAGGAGTCGGCATGTACAGATCGCTTCTAGTACCCAAAAATACCGAATTTTCGGGTGTTTTGAGCCTGAATTTGAGATATAAACGGGTACAGAAGATGCATGCACATATCGACTTTTGGGCACCTAAAATATCGATTTTCTGCATGTTTTTGACCTATATTTTGAAAATACTCTAACACGGAGTAGGCATGTACATTTCGCTTCTGGGACCCCAAAATTTCGAATTTGCGGGTGTTTTGGGCCTGAATTTGAGATATTGACTTTGGACACTTAAAATATCGATTTTTAGCATGTTTTGAGCGTATATTTTGAAAAAGTTCTAGCACTGAGTAGGCATGTACAGATCGCTTCTGGGACCCAAAAATGTCGAATTTTCGGGTGTTTTGAGGTTGAATTTGAGATATAAACGGGTACAGAAGATGCATACACATATTGACGTTGGGCACCTAAAATATCGATTTTCAGCATGTTTTGGGCCTGTATCTGAGTAGGCATGTAGAGTTCGCTTCTGGGACCCCAAAATATCGAATTTGCAGGTGTTTTGGGCCTGAATTTGAGATATCGACTTTGGGCACCTAAAATATCGATTTTTAGCATGTTTTGGGCCTATATTTTGAAAATATTCTAGCACTAAGTAGGCATGTACAGATCACTTCTGGGACCCCAAAATATCGAATTTTAGGGTGTTTTGAGCCTAAATTTGAGATATAAACGGGTACAGTAGATGCTTGCACATATCGTCTTTGGACACTTAAAATATCGATTTTGAGCATGTTTTGGGTCTGTATCATGAAAACATTCTAACTAGGATTAGGCATGTACAGATCGCTTCTAGTACCAAAAATACCGAATTTTCGGGTGTTTTGAGCCTGAATTTGAGATATAAACGGGTACAGAATATGCATGCACATATCGAATTTGGAGACTTAAAATATCGATTTTTAGCATGTTTTTGGCCTATATTTTGAAAATATTCTAGCACTGAGTAGGCATGTACAGATCGCTTCTGGGACCCCAAAATATCGATTTTTCGGGTGTTTTGAGCCTCAATTCGAGATTTAAACGGGTACAGAAGATGCATGCACATATCGACTTTTGGGCACCTAATATATCGATTTTGAGCATGTTTTGGGTCTGTATCATGAAAACATTCTAACTAGGATTAGGCATGTACAGATCGCTTCTACTACCCAAAAATACCGAATTTTCGGGTGTTTTGAGCCTGAATTTGAAATATAAACGGGTACAGAAGATGCTTGCACATATCGACTTTGGACACTTAAAATATCGGTTTTTAGCATGTTTGAGCCTATATTTTGAAAACATTCTAGCACTGAGTAGGCATGTACAAATCGCTTCTGGGACCCAAAAATAACGAATTTTCGGGTGTTGTGAGGTTGAATTTGGAATATAAACGGGTGCGGAAGATGCATACACATATTGAATTTGGTCACCTAAAATATCGATTTTCAGCATTTTTTTTTTTTGGCCTGTATATTGAAAATACTCTAACACGGAGTAGGCATGTACAGATCGCTTCTGGGACCCCAAAATATCGAATTTTCGGGTGTTTTCAGCCTGAATTTGAGATATAAACGGGTACAGAAGATGCATGCACATATCGACTTTTGGGCACCTAAAATATCTTTTTTGAGCATGTTTTGGGTCTGTATCATGAAAACATTCTAACTAGGAGTAGGCATGTACAGATCGCTTCTGGGACTCAAATATATCGAATTTTCGGGTGTTTTGAGGTTGAATTTGGTATATAAACGGGTGCAGAAGATGCATACACATATTGACTTTGGTCACCTAAAATAACGATTTTTAGCATGTTTTGGGCCTGTATTTTGAAAATACACTAACACGGAGTAGGCATGTACAGATCGCTTCTGGGACCCCAAAATATCGAATTTTCGGGTGTTTTGGGCCTGAATTTGAGATATCGACTTTGGGCACCTAAAATATCGATTTTTAGCATGTTTTGGGCCTTTATTTTGAAAATATTCTAGCACTAAGTAGGCATGTCCAGATTGCTTCTGGGACCCCTAAATATAGAATTTTCGGGTGTTTTGAATATGAATTTGAGATATAAACGGGTAAAGAAGATGCATGCACATATCGAATTTTGGGCACTTTAAATATCGATTTTTAGCATGTTTTGGGTCTGTATCTTCAAAACATTCTAACTAGGAGTAGGCATGTACAGGTCGCTTCTAGGACCCAAAAATACCGAATTTTCGGGTGTTTTGAGCGTGAATTTGAGATATAAACGGGTACAGAAGATGCATGCTCATATCGACTTTGGACACTTAAAATATCGATTTTTAGCATGTTTTGAGCGTATATTTTGAATAAATTCTAGCATTGAGTAGGTATGTACAGATCGCTTCTGGGACCCAAAAATATCGAATTTTCGGGTGTTTTGAGGTTGAATTTGGGATATAAACGGGTGCAGAATATGCATACACATATTGACTTTGGTCACCTAAAATATCGATTTTCATCATGTTTTGGGCCTGTATCTGAGTAGGCATGTACAGATCGCTTCTGGGACCCCAAAATATCGAATTTTTAGGTGTTTGGAGCCTGAATTTGAGATATAAACTGGTACAGAAGATGCATGCACATATCGACTTTTGGGCACCTAAAATATCGATTTTCTGCATGTTTTTGACCTATATTTTGAAAATACTCTAACACAGGGTAGGCATGTACATTTCGCTTCTGGGACCCCAAAATATCGAATTTGCGGGTGTTTTGGGCCTGAATTTGAGATATCGACTTTGGGCACCTAAAATATCGATTCTTAGCATGTTTTGGGCCTATATTTTGAAAATATTCTATCTATGAAAATATAGAATTTTCAGGTGTTTTGAGCCTGAATTTGAGATATAAACGGGTACAGAAGATGCGTGCACATATCGACTTTTGACACTTTAAATATCGATTTTTAGCATGTTTTGAGCGTATATTTTGAAAAAGTTCTAGCACTGAGTAGGTATGTACAGATCGCTTCTGGGACCCCAAAATATCGAATTTTCGGGTGTTTTCAGCCTGAATTTGAGATATAAACGGGTACAGAAGATGCATGCACATATCGACTTTTGGGCACCTAAAATATCGATTTTGAGCATGTTTTTGGTCTGTATCATGAAAACATTCTAACTAGGAGTAGGCATGTACAGATCGCTTCTGGGACTCAAATATATCGAATTTTCGAGTGTTTTGAGGTTGAATTTGGTATATAAACGGGTGCAGAAGATGCATACACATATTGACTTTGGTCACCTAAAATAACGATTTTTAGCATGTTTTGGGCCTGTATATTGAAAATACACTAACACGGAGTAGGCATGAACAGATCGCTTCTGGGACCCCAAAATATCGAATTTTCGGGTGTTTTGGGCCTGAATTTGAGATATCGACTTTGGGCACCTAAATTATCGTTTTTTAGCATGTTTTGGGCCTTTATTTTGAAAATATTCTAGCACTGAGTAGGCATGTCCAGATTGCTTCTGGGACCCTAAAATATAGAATTTTCGGGTGTTTTGAATATGAATTTGAGATATAAACGGGTAAAGAAGATGCATGCACTTATCGAATTTTGGGCACTTTAAATATCGATTTTGAGCATGTTTTGGGTCTGTATCTTCAAAACATTCTAACTAGGAGTAGGCATGTACAGGTCGCTTCTAGGACCCAAAAATACCGAATTTTCGGGTGTTTTGAGCGTGAATTTGAGATATAAACGGGTACAGAAGATGCATGCTCATATCGACTTTGGACACTTAAAATATCGATTTTTAGCATGTTTTGAGCGTATATTTTGAATAAATTCTAGCATTGAGTAGGTATGTACAGATCGCTTCTGGGACCCAAAAATATCGAATTTTCGGGTGTTTTGAGGTTTAATTTGGGATATAAACGGGTGCAGAAGATGCATACACATATTGACTTTGGTCACCTAAAATATCGATTTTCATCATGTTTTGGGCCTGTATCTGAGTAGGCATGTACAGATCGCTTCTGGGACCCCAAAATATCGAATTTTTAGGTGTTTGGAGCCTGAATTTGAGATATAAACGGGTACAGAAGATGCATGCACATATCGACTTTTGGGCACCTAAAATATCGATTTTCTGCATGTTTTTGACCTATATTTTGAAAATACTCTAACACGGAGTAGGCATGTACATTTCGCTTCTGGGACCCCAAAATATCGAATTTGCGGGTGTTTTGGGCCTGAATTTGAGATATCGACTTTGGGAACCTAAAATATCGATTTTTAGCATGTTTTGGGCCTATATTTTGAAAATATTCTATCTATGAAAATATCGAATTTTCAGGTCTTTTGAGCCTGAATTTGAGATATAAACGGGTACAGAAGATGCGTGCACATATCGACTTTTGACACTTTAAATATCGATTTTTAGCATATTTTGAGCGTATATTTTGAAAAAGTTCTAGCACTGAGTAGGCATGTACAGATCGCTTCTGGGACCCAAAAATTTCGAATTTTCGGGTGTTTTGAGGTTGGATTTCGGATATAAACGGGTACAGAAGATGCATACACATATTGACGTTGGGCACCTAAAATATCGATTTTCAGCATGTTTTGGGCCTGTATCTGAGTAGGCATGTACAAATCGCTTCTGGGACCCCAAAATATCGAATTTGCAGGTGTTTTGAGCCTGAATTTGAGATATCGACTTTTGGCACCTAAAATATCGATTTTTAGCATGTTTTGGGCCAATATTTTGAAAATATTCTAGCACTAAGTAGGCATGTACAGATCACTTCTGGGACCCCAAAATATCGAATTTTTGGGTGTTTTGGGCCTGAATTTGATATATCGAGTTTGGGCACCTAAAATATCGATTTTTAGCATGTTTTGGGCCTATATTTTGAAAATATTCTAGCACTGAGTAGGCATGTACAGATCGCTTCTGGGACCCAAAAATATCGAATTTTTTGGTGTTTGGAGCCTGAATTTGAGATATAAACGGGTACAGAAGATGCATGCACGTATCGACTTTTGGGCACCGAAAATATCGATTTTCTGCATGTTATGGGCCTGTATTTTTAAAATACTCTACCACGGAGTAGGCATGTACAGATCGCTTCTGGGACCCAAAAATATCGAATTTTCGGGTGTTTGGAGCCTGAATTTGAGATATAATCGGGTACAGAAGATGCATACACATATTGACTTTGGTCTCCTAAAATATCGATTTTCAGCATGTTTTGGGCCTGTATATTGAAAATACACTAACAAGGAGTAGGCATGTACAGATCGATTCTGGGACCCCAAAATATCGAATTTTCGGGTGTTTTGGGCCTGAATTTGAAATATCGACTTTGGGCACCTAAATTATCGTTTTTTAGCATATTTTGGGCCTATATTTTGAAAATATTCTAGCACTGAGTAGGCATGTACAGATCGCTTCTGGGACCCCAAAATATCGAATTTTCGGGTGTTTTGAGCCTGAATTTGAGATATAAACGGGTACAGAAGATGCATGCACATATCGACTTTTGGGCACCTAAAATATCGATTTTGAGCATGTTTTGCGTCTGTATCTTGAAAACATTCTAACTAGGAGTAGGCATGTACAGATCGCTTTTAGGACCCAAAAATACCGAATTTTTTGGGTGTTTTGAGCCTGAATTTGAGATATAAACGGGTACAGAAGATGCATGCACATATCGACTTTGGACACTTAAAATATCGATTTTTAGCATGTTTTGAGCGTATATTTTGAATAAATTCTAGCATTGAGTAGGCATGTACAGATCGCTTCTGGGACCCAAAAATATCGAATTTTCGGGTGTTTTAAGGTTGAATTTGGGATATAAAAGGTTGCAGAAGATGCATACACATATTGACTTTGGTCACCTAAAATATCGATTTTCATCATGTTTTGGGCCTGTATCTGAGTAGGCATGTACAGATCGCTTCTGGGACCCCAAAATATCGAATTTTTAGGTGTTTGGAGACTGAATTTGAGATATAAACGGGTACAGAAGATGCATACACATATCGACTTTTGGGCACCTAAAATATCGATTTTCTGCATGTTTTTGACCTATATTTTGAAAATACTCTAACACGGAGAAGGCATGTACATTTCGCTTCTGGGACCCCAAAATATCGAATTTGCGGGTGTTTTGGGCCTGAATTTGAGATATCGATTTTGGGCACCTAAAATATCGATTTTTAGCATGTTTTGGGCCTATATTTTGAAAATATTCTATCTATGAAAATATCGATTTTCAGGTGTTTTGAGCCTGAATTTGAGATATAAACGGGTACAGAAGATGCATGCTCATATCGACTTTGGGCACTTAAAATATCGATTTTTAGCATGTTTTGAGCGTATATTTTGAATAAATTCTAGCATTGAGTAGGCATGTACAGATCGCTTCTGGGACCCAAAAATATCGAATTTTCGGGTGTTTTGAGGTTGAATTTGGGATATAAACTGGTGCAGAGGATGCATACACATATTGACTTTGGTCACCTAAAATATCGATTTTCATCATGTTTTGGGCCTGTATCTGAGTAGGCATGTACAGATCGCTTCTGGGACCCCAAAATATCGAATTTTTAGGTGTTTGGAGCCTGAATTTGAGATATAAACGGGTACAGAAGATGCATGCACATATCGACTTTTGGGCACCTAAAATATCGATTTTCTGCATGTTTTTGACCTATATTTTGAAAATACTCTAACACGGAGTAGGCATGTACATTTCGCTTCTGGGACCCAAAAATATCGAATTTGCGGGTGTTTTGGGCCTGAATTTGAGATATCGACTTTGGGCACCTAAATTATCGATTTTTAGCATGTTTTGGACCTATATTTTGAAAATATTCTATCTATGAAAATATTGAATTTTCAGGTGTTTTGAGCCTGAATTTGAGATATAAACGGGTACAGAAGATGCGTGCACATATCGACTTTTGACCATTTAAATATCGATTTTTAGCATGTTTTGAGCGTATATTTTGAAAAAGTTCTAGCACTGAGTAGGCATGTACAGATCGCTTCTGGGACCCAAAAATGTCGAATTTTCGGGTGTTTTCAGGTTGAATTTGGGATATAAACGGGTACAGAAGATGCATACACATATTGACGTTGGGCACCTAAAATATCGATTTTCAGCATGTTTTGGGCCTGTATCTGAGTAGGCATGTACAGTTCGCTTCTGGGACCCAAAAATATCGAATTTGCAGGTGTTTTGGGCCTGAATTTGAGATATCGACTTTGGGCACCTAAAATATTGATTTTTAACATGTTTTGGGCCTATATTTTGAAAATATTCTAGCACTAAGTAGGCATGTACAGATCACTTCTGGGACCCCAAAATATCGAATTTTCGGGGGTTTTGAGCCTAAATTTGAGATATAAACGGGTACAGTAGATGCGTGCACATATCGACTTTTGACACTTAAAATATCGATTTTTAGCATGTTTTGAGTGTATATTTTGAAAAAATTCTAGCACTGAGTAGGCATGTACAGATCGCTTCGGGGACCCAAAAATATCGAATTTTCGGATGTTTTGAGGTTGAATTTAGGATATAAACGGGTACAGAAGATGCATACACATATTGACGTTGGGCACCTAAAATATCAATTTTCAGCATGTTTTGGGCCTGTATCTGAGTAGGCATGTACAGATCGCTTCTGGGACACCAAAATATCGAATTTTCGGGTGTTTTGAGCCTGAATTTGAGATATAAACGGGTACAGAAGATGCATGAACATATCGAATTTTGGGCACCTAAAATATCGATTTTGAGCATGTTTTGGGTCTGTATCATGAAAACATTCTAACTAGGAGTAGGCATGTACAGATCGCTTCTAGTACCAAAAATACCGAATTTTTGGGTGTTTTGAGCCTAAATTTGAGATATAAACGGGTACAGAAGATGCATGCACATATCGAATTTGGACACTTAAAATAACGATTTTTAGCATGTTATGGGCCTATATTTTGAAAATATTCTAGCACTGAGTAGGCATGTACAGATCGCTTCTGGGACCCCAAAATATCGATTTTTCGGGTGTTTTGAGCCTCAATTCGAGATATAAACGGGTACAGAAGATGCATGCACATATCGACTTTTGGGCACATAATATATCGATTTTGAGCATGTTTTGGGTCTGTATCATGAAAACATTCTAACTAGGATTAGGCATGTACAGATCGCTTCTACGACCCAAAAATACCGAATTTTCGGGTGTTTTGAGCCTGAATTTGAAATATGAACGGGTACAGAAGATGCTTGCACATATCGACTTTGGACACTTAAAATATCGATTTTTAGCATATTTGAGCCAATATTTTGAAAACATTCTAGCACTGAGTAGGCATGTACAAATCGCTTCTGGGACCCAAAAATATCGAATTTTCGGGGGTTTTGAGGTCGAATTTGGAATATAAACGGGTGCAGAAGATGCATACACATATTGAATTTGGTCACCTAAAATATCGATTTTCAGCATTTTTTTTTTTGGCCTGTATATTGAAAATACTCTAACATGGAGTAGGCATGTACAGATCGCTTCTGGGACCCCAAAATATTGAATTTTCGGGTGTTTTCAGCCTGAATTTAAGATATAAACGGGTACAGAAGATGCATGCACATATCGACTTTTGGGCACCTAAAATATCGATTTTGAGCATGTTTTGGGTCTGTATCATGAAAACATTCTAACTAGGAGTAGGCATGTACAGGTCGCTTCTGGGACTCAAATATATCGAATTTTCGGGTGTTTTGAGGTTGAATTTGGTATATAAACGGGTGCAGAAGATGCATACACATATTGATTTTGGTCACCTAAAATAACGATTTTTAGCATGTTTTGGGCCTGTATATTGAAAACACACTAACACGGAGTAGGCATGTACAGATCGCTTCTGGGACCCCAAAATATCGAATTTTCGGGTGTTTTGGGCCTCAATTTGAGATATCGACTTTGGGCACCTAAAATATCGATTTTTAGCATGTTTTGGGCCTTTATTTTGAAAATATTCTAGCACTGAGTAGGCATGTCCAGATTGCTTCTGGGACCCTAAATATAGAATTTTCGGGTGTTTTGAATATGAATTTGAGATATAAACGGGTAAAGAAGATGCATGCACATATCGAATTTTGGGCACGTTAAATATCGATTTTGAGCATGTTTTGGGTCTGTATCATGAAAACATTCTAACTAGGAGTAGGCATGTACAGATCGCTTCTGGGACTCAAATATATCGAATTTTCGGGTGTTTTGAGGTTGAATTTGGTATATAAACGGGTGCAGAAGATGCATACACATATTGACTTTGGTCACCTAAAATAACGATTTTTAGCATGTTTTGGGCCTGTATATTGAAAATACACTAACACGGAGTAGGCATGTACAGATCGCTTCTGGGACCCCAAAATATCGAATTTTCGGGTGTTTTGGGCCTGAATTTGAGATATCGACTTTGGGCACCTAAAATATCGATTTTTAGCATGTTTTGGGCCTTTATTTTGAAAATATTCTAGCACTGAGTAGGCATGTCCAGATTGCTTCTGGGACCCCTAAATATAGAATTTTCGGGTGTTTTGAATATGAATTTGAGATATAAACGGGTAAAGAAGATGCATGCACATATCGAATTTTTGGCACTTTAAATATCGATTTTGAGCATGTTTTGGGCCTGTATCTTGAAAACATTCTAACTAGGTGGAGGGATGTACAGATCGCTTCTAGAACCCAAAAATACCGAATTTTCGGGTGTTTTGAGCCTGAATTTGAAATATAAACGGGTACAGAAGATGCATGCACATGTCGACTTTTGAGCACCTAAAAGATCGATTTTCATTATGTTTTGGGCCTGTATTTTGAAAATACTCTAACACGGAGTAGGCATGTACAGTTCGCTTCTGGGACCCCAAAATATCGAATTTGCAGGTGTTTTGGGCCTGAATTTGAGATATCGACTTTGGGCACCTAAAATATCGATTTTTAGCATTTTTCGGGCCTATATTTTGAAAATATTCTAGCACTGTACATATCGCTTCTGGCACCCGAAAATATCGAATTTTCGGGTGTTTTGAGACTGAATTTGAGAAATAAACAGGTACAGAAGATACATGCACATATCGACTTTTGACCTTAAAATATCGATTTTTAGCATTTTTTGAGCCTATATTTTGAAAACATTCTAGCACTGACTAGGCATGTACAGATCGCTTCTGGGACCTAAAAATATCAAATTTTCGGGTGTTTTGAGGTTGAATTTGGAATATAAACGGGTGCAGAAGATGCATACACATATTGACTTTGGTCACCTAAAATATCGATTTTCAGCATGTTTTGGGCCTGTATATTGAAAATACTCTAACACGGAGTAGGCATGTACAGATCGCTTCTGGGACCCCAAAATATCGAATTTTCGGGTGTTTTGGGCCTGAATTTGAGATATCGACTTTGGGCACCTAAAATATCGATTTTTAGCATGTTTTGGGCCTATATTTTGAAAATATTCTAGAACTGAGTAGGCATTTACAGAACGCTTCTGGGACCCCAAAATATCGATTTTTCGGGTATTTTGAGCCTGAATTTGAGATATAAACGGGTACAGAAGATGCATGCACATGTCGACTTTTGAGCACCTAAAAGATCGATTTTCAGTATGTTTTGGGCCTGTATTTTGAAAATACACTAACACGGAGTAGGCATGTACAGTTCGCTTCTGGGACCCCAAAATATCGAATTTGCAGGTGTTTTGGGTCTGAATTTGAGATATCGACTTTGGGCACCTAAAATATCGATTTTTAGCATGTTTTGGGCCTATATATTGAAAATATTCTAGCACTAAGTAGGCATGTACAGATCACTTTTGGGACCCCAAAATATCGAATTTTCGGGTGTTTTCAGCCTGAATTTGAGATATAAACGGGTACAGAAGATGCATGCACATATCGACTTTGGACACTAAAAATATCGATTTTTAGCATGATTTGAGCCTATATTTTGAAAACATTCTAGCACTGAGTAGGCATGTACAGATCGCTTCTGGGACCCAAAAATATCGAATTTTCGGGTGTTTTGAATATGAATTTGAGATATAAACGGGTAAAGAAGATGCATGCACATATCGAATTTTGGGCACTTTAAATATCGATTTTGAGCATGTTTTGGGTCTGTATCATGAAAACATTCTAACTAGGAGTAGGCATGTACAGATCGCTTCTGGGACTCAAATTTATCGAATTTTCGGGTGTTTTGAGGTTGAATTTGGTATATAAACGGGTGCAGAAGATGCATACACATATTGACTTTGGTCACCTAAAATAACGATTTTTAGCATGTTTTGGGTCTGTATATTGAAAATACACTAACACGGAGTAGGCATGTACAGATCGCTTCTGGGACCCCAAAATATCGAATTTTCGGGTGTTTTGGGCCTCAATTTGAGATATCGACTTTGGGCACCTAAAATATCGATTTTTAGCATGTTTTGGGCCTTTATTTTGAAAATATTCTAGCACTGAGTAGGCATGTCCAGATTGCTTCTGGGACCCCTAAATATAGAATTTTCGGGTGTTTTGAATATGAATTTGAGATATAAACGGGTAAAGAAGATGCATGCACATATCGAATTTTTGGCACTTTAAATATCGATTTTGAGCATGTTTTGGGCCTGTATCTTGAAAACATTCTAACTAGGTGGAGGGATGTACAGATCGCTTCTAGAACCCAAAAATACCGAATTTTCGGGTGTTTTGAGCCTGAATTTGAAATATAAACGGGTACAGAAGATGCATGCACATGTCGACTTTTGAGCACCTAAAAGATCGATTTTCATTATGTTTTGGGCCTGTATTTTGAAAATACTCTAACACGGAGTAGGCATGTACAGTTCGCTTCTGGGACCCCAAAATATCGAATTTGCAGGTGTTTTGGGCCTGAATTTGAGATATCGACTTTGGGCACCTAAAATATCGATTTTTAGCATTTTTCGGGCCTATATTTTGAAAATATTCTAGCACTGTACAGATCGCTTCTGGCACCCGAAAATATCGAATTTTCGGGTGTTTTGAGACTGAATTTGAGAAATAAACAGGTACAGAAGATACATGCACATATCGACTTTTGACCCTTAAAATATCGATTTTTAGCATTTTTTGAGCCTATATTTTGAAAACATTCTAGCACTGACTAGGCATGTACAGATCGCTTCTGGGACCTAAAAATATCAAATTTTCGGGTGTTTTGAGGTTGAATTTGGAATATAAACGGGTGCAGAAGATGCATACACATATTGACTTTGGTCACCTAAAATATCGATTTTCAGCATGTTTTGGGCCTGTATATTGAAAATACTCTAACACGGAGTAGGCATGTACAGATCGCTTCTGGGACCCCAAAATATCGAATTTTCGGGTGTTTTGGGCCTGAATTTGAGATATCGACTTTGGGCACCTAAAATATCGATTTTTAGCATGTTTTGGGCCTATATTTTGAAAATATTCTAGAACTGAGTAGGCATTTACAGAACGCTTCTGGGACCCCAAAATATCGATTTTTCGGGTATTTTGAGCCTGAATTTGAGATATAAACGGGTACAGAAGATGCATGCACATGTCGACTTTTGAGCACCTAAAAGATCGATTTTCAGTATGTTTTGGGCCTGTATTTTGAAAATACACTAACACGGAGTAGGCATGTACAGTTCGCTTCTGGGACCCCAAAATATCGAATTTGCAGGTGTTTTGGGTCTGAATTTGAGATATCGACTTTGGGCACCTAAAATATCGATTTTTAGCATGTTTTGGGCCTATATATTGAAAATATTCTAGCACTAAGTAGGCATGTACAGATCACTTTTGGGACCCCAAAATATCGAATTTTCGGGTGTTTTCAGCCTGAATTTGAGATATAAACGGGTACAGAAGATGCATGCACATATCGACTTTGGACACTAAAAATATCGATTTTTAGCATGATTTGAGCCTATATTTTGAAAACATTCTAGCACTGAGTAGGCATGTACAGATCGCTTCTGGGACCCAAAAATATCGAATTTTCGGGTGTTTTGAGGTTGAATTTGGAATATAAACGGGTGCAGAAGATGCATACACATTTTGACTTTTGTCACCTAAAATATCGATTTTCAGCATGTTTTGGGCCTGTATATTGAAAATACACTAACACGGAGTAGGCATGTACAGATCGCTTCTGGGACCCCAAAATATCGAATTTTCGGGTGTTTTGGGCCTGAATTTGAGATATCGACTTTGGGCACCTAAAATATCGATTTTTAGCATGTTTTGGGCCTATATTTTGAAAATATTCTAGCACTGTACAGATCGCTTCTGGGACCCCAAAATATCGAATTTTCGGGTGTTTTGATCCTGAATTTGAGATATAAACGGGTACAGAAGATGCATGCACATATCGACTTTTGGGCACTTTAAATATCGATTTTGAGCATGTTTTGGGTCTGTATCTTGAAAACATTCTACCTAGGTGTAGGGATGTACAGATCGCTTCTAGGACCCAAAAATACCGAATTTTCGGGTGTTTTGAGCCTGAATTTGAAATATAAACGGGTGCAGAAGTTGCAACATACACATATTGACTTTGGTCACCTAAAATATCGATTTTCAGCATGTTTTGGGCCTGTATATTGAAAATACTCTAACATGGAGTAGGCATGTACAGATCGCTTCTGGGACCCTAAAATATCAAATTATCGGATGTTTTGGCCCTGAATTTGAGATATCAACTTTGGGTACCTAAAATATAGATTATTAGCCTGTTTTGGGCCTATATTTTGAAAATATTCTAGCACTGAGTAGGCATGTACAAATCGCTTTTGGGACCCTAAAATATCGAATTTTCTGGTGTTTTGAGCCTGAATTTGAGATATAAACGGGTACAGAAGATGCATGCACATATCGACTTTTGTGCACCAAAAATATCGATTTTGAGCATGTTTTGGGTCTGTATCATGAAAACATTCTAACTAGGAGTCGGCATGTACAGATCGCTTCTAGTACCCAAAAATACCGAATTTTCGGGTGTTTTGAGCCTGAATTTGAGATATAAACGGGTACAGAAGATGCATGCACATATCCACTTTTGACACTTAAAATATCGATTTCTAGCATGTTTTGAGGCTATTATTTGAAAATATTCTAGTACTGAGTAGGCATGTACAGATCGCTTCTGGGACCCAAAAATATCGAATTGTCGAGTGTTTTGAGGTTGAATTTGGAATATAAACGGGTGCAGAAGATTCATACACATATTGACTTTGGTCACATAAAATATCGATTTTTAGCATGTTTTGGGCCTGTATATTGAAAATACTCAAACACGGAGTAGGCTTGTAGAGATCGTTTCTGGGACCCTAAAATATCGAATTTTCGGGTGTTTTGGGCCTGAATTTGAGATATCAACTTTGGGCACCTAAAATGTCGATTTTTAACATGTTTTGAGCCTATATTTTGAAAACATTCTAGCACTGAGTAGGCATGTACAGATCGCTTCTGGGACCCAAAAATATCGAATTTTCGGGTGTTTTGAGGTTGAATTTGGGATATAAACGGGTGCAGAAGATGCATACACATATTGACTTAGGGCACGTAAAATATCGATTTTCATCATGTTTTGGGCCTGTATCCGAGTAGGCATGTACAGATCTCTTCCGGGACCCCAAAATATCGAATTTTCGGGTGTTAGGAGCCTGAATTTGAGATATAAACGGGTACAGAAGATGCATGCACATATCGACTTTGGACACTTAAAATATCGATTTTTAGCATGTTTTGAGCCTATATTTTGAAAACATTCTAGCACTGAGTAGGCATGTACAGATCGCTTCTGGGACCCAAAAATATCGAATTTTCGGGTGTTTTGAGGTTGAATTTGGAATATAAACGGGTGCAGAAGATGCATACACATTTTGACTTTTGTCACCTAAAATATCGATTTTCAGCATGTTTTGGGCCTGTATATTGAAAATACACTAACACGGAGTAGGCATGTACAGATCGCTTCTGGGATAACAAGATATCGAATTTTCGGGTGTTTTGGGCCTGAATTTGAGATATCGACTTTGGGCACATAAAATATCGATTTTTTGCATGTTTTGGGCCTATATTTTGAAAATATTCTAGCACTGTACAGATCGCTTCTGGGACCCCAAAATATCGAATTTTCGGGTGTTTTGAGCCTGAATTTGAGATATAAACGGGTACAGAAGATGCATGCACATATCGACTTTTGGGCACCTAAAATATCGATTTTGAGCATGTTTTGGGTCTGTATCTTGAAAACATTCTAACTAGGAGTAGGCATGTACAGATCGCTTCTAGTACCCAAAAATACCGAATTTTCGGGTGTTTTGAGGTTGAATTTGAAATATAAACGGGTGCAGAAGTTGCAAAATACACATATTGACTTTGGTCACCTAAAATATCGATTTTCAGCATGTTTTGGGCCTGTATATTGAAAATACTCTAACACGGAGTAGGCATGTACAGATCGCTTCTGGGACCCTAAAATATCAAATTATCGGATGTTTTGGCCCTGAATTTGAGATATCAACTTTGGGCACCTAAAATATCGATTTTTAGCCTGTTTCGGGCCTATATTTTGAAAATATTCTAGCACTTAGTAGGCATGTACAGATCGCTTCTGGGACCCCAAAATATTGAATTTTAGGGTGTTTTGAGCCTGAATTTGAGATATAAACGGGTACAGAAGATGCATGCACATATCGACTTTTGGGCACCAAAAATATCGATTTTGAGCATGTTTTGGGTGTGTATCTTGAAAACATTCTAACTAGGAGTAGGCATGTACAGATCGCTTTAAGGACCCAAAAATACAGAATTTTCAGGGGTTTTGAGTTTGAATTTGGAATATAAACGGGTACAGAAGATGCATGCACATATTGACTTTGGACACTTAAAATATCGATTTTTAGCATGTTTTGAGCCTATATTTTGAAAACATACTAGCACTGAGTAGGCATGTACAGATCGCTTCTCGGACCCAAAAATATCGAATTTTCGGGTGTTTTGAGGTTGAATTTGGGATATAAACGGGTGCAGAAGATACATACACATATTGACTTTGGGCACCTAAAATATCGATTTTCATATTGTTTTTGGGCATGTATCTGAGTAGGCATGTACAGATCGCTTCTGGGACCCCAAAATATCGAATTGTCGAGTGTTTTGAGCCTTAATTTGAGATATAAACGGGTACAGAAGATGCATGCACATATCCACTTTTGACACTTAAAATATCGATTTCTAGCATGTTTTGAGGCTATAATTTGAAAATATTCTAGCGCTGAGTAGGCAGTTACAGATCGCTTCTGGGACCCAAAAATATCGAATTGTCGAGTGTTTTGAGGTTGAATTTGGAATATAAACGGGTGCAGAAGATTCATACACATATTGACTTTGGTCACCTAAAATATCGATTTTTAGCATGTTTTGGGCCTGTATATTGAAAATACTCAAACACGGAGTAGGCATGTACAGATCGCTTCTGGGACCCTAAAATATCGAATTTTCGGGTGTTTTGGGCCTGAATTTGAGATATCAACTTTGGGCACCTAAAATGTCGATTTTTAACATGTTTTGAGCCTATATTTTGAAAACATTCTAGCACTGAGTAGGCATGTACAGATCGCTTCTGGGACCCAAAAATATCGAATTTTCGGGTGTTTTGAGGTTGAATTTGTAATATAAACGGGTGCAGAAGATGCATACACATTTTGACTTTTGTCACCTAAAATATCGATTTTCAGCATGTTTTGGGCCTGTATATTGAAAATACACTAACACGGAGTAGGCATGTACAGATCGCTTCTGGGACAACAAGATATCGAATTTTCGGGTGTTTTGGGCCTGAATTTGAGATATCGACTTTGGGCACCTAAAATATCGATTTTTAGCATGTTTTGGGCCTATATTTTGAAAATACTCTAGCACTGTACAGATCGCTTCTGGGACCCCAAAATATCGAATTTTCGGGTGTTTTGAGCCTGAATTTGAGATATAAACGGGTACAGAAGATGCATGCACATATCGACTTTTGGGCACCTAAAATATCGATTTTGAGCATGTTTTGGGTCTGTATCTTGAAAACATTCTAACTAGGAGTAGGCATGTACAGATCGCTTCTAGTACCCAAAAATACCGAATTTTCGGGTGTTTTGAGGTTGAATTTGATATATAAACGGGTGCAGAAGTTGCATACACATTTTGACTTTTGTCACCTAAAATATCGATTTTCAGCATGTTTTGGGCCTGTATATTGAAAATACTCTAACACGGAGTAGGCATGTACAGATCGCTTCTGGGACCCTAAAATATCAAATTTTCGGATGTTTTGGGCCTGAATTTGAGATATCAACTTTGGGCACCTAAAATATCGATTTTTAGCCTGTTTCGGGCCTATATTTTGAAAATATTCTAGCACTGAGTAGGCATATACAGATCGCTTCTGGGACCCCAAAATATCGAATTTTCGGGTGTTTTGAGCCTGAATTTGAGATATAAACTGGTACAGAAGATGCATGCACATATCGACTTTTGGGCACCAAAAATATCGATTTTGAGCATGTTTTGGGTCTGTATCTTGAAAACATTCTAACTAGGAGTATTCATGTACAGATCGCTTTAAGGACCCAAAAATACCGAATTTTCAGGGGTTTTGAGTTTGAATTTGGAATATAAACGGGTACAGAAGATGCATGCACATATTGACTTTGGACACTTAAAATATCGATTTTTAGCATGTTTTAAGCCTATATTTTGAAAAAATTCTAGCACTGAGTAGGCATGTACAGATCGCTTATCGGACCCAAAAATATCGAATTTTCGGTTCTTTTGAGGTTGAATTTGGGATATAAACGGGTGCAGAAGATACATACACATATTGACTTTAGGCACCTAAAATATCGATTTTCATCTTGTTTTGGGCATGTATCTGAATAGGCATGTACAGATCGCTTCTGGGACCCCAAAATATCGACTTTTCGGGTGATATGAGCCTGAATTTGAGATATAAACGGGTACAGAAGATGCATGCACATATCGTCTTTTGGGCACCTAAAATATCGATTTTGAGCATGTTTTGGGTCTGTATCATGAAAACATTTTAACTAGGAGTCGGCATGTACAGATCGCTTCTAGTACCCAAAAATACCGAATTTTCGGGTGTTTTGAGCCCGAATTTGAGATATAAAGGGGTTCAGAAGATGCATGCGCATATCGACTTTTGGGCACCTAAAATATCGATTTTCACAATGCATGTATCTTATGTACCCGTTTATATCCCAATTCAGGCACCAACAACCGAAAATTCGATATTTTGGGGTCCAAGAAGCGATCTGTACATGCCTACTCAGTGCTAGAATATTTTCAAAATACAGGCATAAAACATGCTGAAAATCGATATTTTAGGTGCCTAAAGTCAATATGTGCATGAATCTTCTGTACCCGTTTATATCTCAAATTCAGGCTCCAAACACCCGAAAATTCGATATTTTGGGGTCCCAGAAGCGATCTGTACATGCCTACTCACTGCTAGAATATTTTCAAAATATAGGCCCAAAACAGGCTAAAAATCGATATTTTAGGTGCCCAAAGTCGATATCTCAAATTCAGGCCCAAAACACCAGGAAATTCGATATTTTGGGGTCCCAGAAGCGATCTGTACATGCCTACTCCGTGATAGAGTATCTTCAAAATACAGGCTCAAAACATGCTGAAAATCGATATTTTAGGTGCCCAAAGTCAATATGTGCATGCATCTTCTGTACCCGTTTATATCTCAAATTCATGGTCAAAACACCCAAAAATTCGATATTTTGGGGTCCCAGAAGCGATCTGTACATGCATACTCACTGCTTGAATATTTTCAAAATATAGGCCCAATACATGCTAAAAATCGATATTTTAGGTGCCCAAAGTCGATATCTCAAATTCAGGCTTAAAACCCCCGAAAATTCGATATTTTGGGGTCCCAGAAGTGATCTGTACATGCCTACTCCTTGTTAGAGTATTTTCAAAATACAGGACCAAGACATACTGAAAATCGATCTATTTGGTGCCCAAAAGTCGATATGTACACGCATCTTCTGTACCCGTTTATATCTCAAATTCAGGCTCCAAACACCAGAAAATTCGATATTTTGGGGTCCCAGAAGTGATCTGTACATGCCTACTCACTGCTAGAATATTTTTAAAATATAGGCCTAAAACAGGCTAAAAATCGATATTTTAGGTGCCCAAAGTCGATATCTCAAATTCAGGATTAAAACCCCCGAAAATTCAATATTTTGGGGTCCCAGAAGTGATCTGTACATGCCTACTCCTTGTTAGAGAATTTTCAAAATACGGGACCAAAACACACTGAAAATCGATCTTTTTGGTGCCCAAAAGTCAAAATGTGCACGCATCTTCTGTACCCGTTTATGTCTCAAATTCAGGCTCCAAACACCCGAAAATTCGATATTTTGGGGTCCCAGAAGCGATCTGTACATGCCTACTCAGTGCTAGAATATTTTCAAAATATAGGCCCAAAACATGATAAAAATCGATATTTTAGGTGCCCAAAGTTTATATCTCAAATTCAGGCCCAAAACACCCGAAAATTCGATATTTTGGGGTCCCAGAAGCGATCTGTACATGCCTACTCCGTGTTAGATTATTTTCAAAATACAGGCTCAAAACATACTTAAAATCGATCTGTTAGGTGCCCAAAAGTCGATATGTGAATGCATCTTCTGTACCCGTTTATATCTCAAATTCAGGCTCAAAACACCCGAAAATTCGATATTTTGGGGTCCCAGAAGCGATCTGTACATGCCTACTCAGTGCTAGAATATTTTCAAAATATAGGCCCAAAACATGATGAAAATCGATATTTTAGGTGCCCAAAGTCAATATGTGTATGCATCTTCTGCACCCGTTTATATCCAAAATTCAGGCTCAAAACACCCGAAAATTCGATATTTTGGGGTCCCAGAAGTGATCTGTACATGCCTACTCACTGCTAGAATATTTTTAAAATATAGGCCCAAAACAGGCTAAAAATCGATATTTTAGGTGCCCAAAGTCGATATCTCAAATTCAGGCCCAAAACACCCGAAAATTCGATATTTTGGGGTCCCAGAAGCGATCTGTACATGGCTACTCCGTGTTAGAGTATTTTCAAAATACAGGCACAAAACATACTGAAAATTGATCTTTTAGGTGCCCAAAAGTCGATATATGCATGAATCTTCTGTACCCGTTTATATCTCAAATTCAGGCTCAAAACACCCGAAAATTCGATATTTTGGGGTCCCAGAAGCGATCTGTACATGCCTACTCCGTGTTAGAATATTTTCAAAATACAGGCCTAAAACACACTGAAAATCGATCTTTTAGGTGCCCAAAAGTCGATATGTGCATGCATCTTCTGTACCCGTTTATATCTCAAATTCAGGCTCAAAACACCCGAAAATTCGATATTTTGTGGTCCCAGAAGCAATCTGTACATGCCTACTCAGTCCTAGAATATTTTCTAAATATAGGCCCAAAACATGCTAAAAATCGATATTTTAGGTGCCCAAAGTCTATATCTTAAATTCAGGCCCAAAACACCCGAAAATTCGATATTTTGGGGTCCCAGAAGCGATCTGTACATGCCTACTCCGTGATAGAGTATCTTCAAAATACAGGCTCAAAACATGCTGAAAATCGATATTTTAGGTGCCCAAAGTCAATATGTGCATGCATCTTCTGTACCCGTTTATATCTCAAATTCATGGTCAAAACACCCTAAAATTCGATATTTTGGGGTCCCAGAAGCGATCTGTACATGCATACTCACTGCTTGAATATTTTCAAAATATAGGCCCAATACATGCTAAAAATCGATATTTTAGGTGCCCAAAGTCGATATCTCAAATTCAGGCTTAAAAACCCCGAAAATTCGATATTTTGGGGTCCCAGAAGTGATCTGTACATACCTACTCCTTGTTAGAGTATTTTCAAAATACAGGACCAAGACATACTGAAAATCGATCTATTTGGTGCCCAAAAGTCGATATGTACACGCATCTTCTGTACCCGTTTATGTCTCAAATTCAGGCTCCAAACACCCGAAAATTCGATATTTAGGGGTCCCAGAAGCGATCTGTACATGCCTACTCAGTGCTAGAATATTTTCAAAATATAGGCCCACAACATGATGAAAATTGATATTTTAGGTGCCCAAAGTCAATATGTGTATGCATCTTCTGCACCCGTTTATATCCCAAATTCAACCTCAAAACACCCGAAAATTCGATAGTTTTGGGTCTCAGAAACAATCTGTACATGCCTACTCAGTGCTAGAATGTTTTCAAAATATAGGCTCAAAACATGCTAAAAATCGATATTTTAAGTGTCCAAAGTCGATATGTGCATGCATCTTCTGTACCCGTTTATATCTCAAATTCAGGCTCAGAACCACTCGAAAACTCATTATTTTTGGGTCCTAAAAGCGATCTGTACATGCCTACTCCTAGTTAGAATGTTTTCAAGACACAGACCCAAAACAGGCTCAAAATCGATATTTTAGGTGCCCAAAAGTCGATATGTGCATGCATCTTCAGTACCCGTTTATATCTCAAATTCAGGCTCAAAACACCCGAAAATTCGATATTTTGGGGTCCCAGAAGCGATCTGTACATGCCTACTCCGTGTTAGAGTATCTTCAGAATACAGGCCCAAAACATGCTGAAAATCGATATTTTAGGTGCCCAAAGTCAATATGCGCATGCTTCTTCAGTACCCGTTTATATCTCAAATTCATGCTCAAAACACCCGAAATCTCGATATTTTGGGGTCCCAGAAGCGAACTGTACATGCCTACTCAGTGCTAGAATATTTTCAAATTATAGGCCCAAAACATGCTAAAAATCTATATTTTAGGTGCCCAAAGTCGATATCTCAAATTCAGGCACAAAACACCCGAAAATTCTATATTTTGGGGTCCCAGAAGCGATCTGTACATGCATACTTCGTGTTAGAGTATTTTCCTTATACAGGCCCAAAACATGCTGAAAATCGATATTTTAGGTGCCCAAAGTCAATATGTGTATGCATCTTCTGCACCCGTTTATATCCCAAATTCAACCTCAAAACACCCGAAAATTCGATAGTTTTGGGTCCCAGAAGCGATCTGTACATGCCTACTCAGTGATAGAATGTTTTCAAAATATAGGCTCAAAACATGCTAAAAATCGATATTTTAGGTGCCCAAAAGTCGATATGTGCATGCATCTTCTGTACCCGTTTATATCTCAAATTCAGGCCCAAAACACCCGAAAATTCGATATTTTGGGGTCCCAGAAGCGATCTGTACATGCCTACTCTTTGTTAGAGTATTTTCAAAATACAGGATCAAAACATACTGAAAATCGATATTTTTGCTGCCCAAAAGTCGATACGTGCACGCATTTTCTGTACCGTTTATGTCTCAAATTCAGGCTCCAAAAACCCGAAAATTCGATATTTTGGGGTCCCAGAAGCGATCTGTACATGCCTACTCAGTGCTAGAATATTTTCAAAATATTGGCCCAAAACATGCTAAAAATCGATATTTTAGGTGCCCAAAGTCTATATCTCAAATTCAGGCCCAAAAAACCTGAAAATTCGATATTTTCGGGTCCCAGAAGCGATCTGTACATGCCTACTCCGTGTTAGAGTATTTTCAAAATACAGGCTCAAAACATACTTAAAATCGATCGTTTAGGTGCCCAAAAGTCGAAATGTGCATGCATCTTCTGTACCCGTTTATATCTCAAATTCAGGCTCAAAACACCCGAAAATTCGGTATTTTTGGGTCCTAGAAGCGATCTGTACATGCCAACTCAGTGCTAGAATATTTTTAAAAATATAGGCTCAAAACATGCTAAAAATCAATATTTTAAGTGTCCCAAGTCGATATGTGCATGCATCTTCTGTACCCGTTTATATCTCAAATTCAGGCTCAAAACACCCGAAAACTCATTATTTGTAGGTCCTAGAATTAATCTGTACATGCCTACTCCTAGTTAGAATGTTTTCAAGATACAAACCCAAAACATGCTCAAAATCGATATTTTAGGTGCCCAAAAGTCGATATGTGCATGAATCTTCATTACCGTTTATATTTCAAATTCAGGCTCGAAACACCCGAAAATTCGATATTTTGGGGTCCCAGAAGCGATCTGTACATGCCTTCTCCGTGTTAGAGTATTTTCATAATACAGGCCCAAAACATACTGAAAATCGTTCTTTTAGGTCCCCAAAAGTCGATATGTGCAAGCATCTTCTGTACCCGTTTATATCACAAATTCAGGCTCAAAACACCCGAAAATTCGATATTTTGGGGTCCCAGAAGCGATATGTACTCACTGCTTGAATATTTTCAAAATATAGGCCCAAAACATGCTAAAAATCGATATTTTAGGTGCCCAAAGTCGATATCTCAAATTCAGGCCCAAAACACCGGAAAATTCGATGTTTTGGGGTCCCAGAAGCGATCTGTACATGCCTACTCCGTGTTAGAGTATTTTCAAAATACAGGCCCAAAACATACTGAAAATCGATCTTTTAGGTGCCCAAAAGTTGATATATGCATGCATCTTCTGTACCCGTTTATATCTCAAATTCAGGCTCCAAACACCCGAAAATTCGATATTTTGGGGTCCCAGAAGCGATCTGTACATGCCTACTCCGTGTTAGAGTATTTTCAAAATACAGGCCCAAAACATACTGAAAATCGATCTTTTAGGTGCCCAAAAGTCGATATGTGCATGCATCTTCTGTACCCGTTTATATCTCAAATTCAGGCTTCAAACACCCGAAAATTCGATATTTTGGGGTCCCAGAAGCGATCTGTACATGCCTACTCAGTGCTAGAATATTTTCAAAATATAGGCCCAAAACATGCTAAAAATCGATATTTTAGGTGCCCAAAGTCTATATCTCAAATTCAGGCCCAAAACACCCGAAAATTCGATATTTTGGGGTCCCAGAAGCGATCTGTACATGCCTACTCCGTGATAGAGTATCTTCAAAATACAGGCTCAAAACATGCTGAAAATCGATATTTTAGGTGCCCAAAGTCAATATGTGCATGCATCTTCTGTACCCGTTTATATCTCAAATTCATGGTCAAAACACCCTAAAATTCGATATTTTGGGGTCCCAGAAGCGATCTGTACATGCATACTCACTGCTTGAATATTTTCAAAATATAGGCCCAATACATGCTAAAAATCGATATTTTAGGTGCCCAAAGTCGATATCTCAAATTCAGGCTTAAAAACCCCGAAAATTCGATATTTTGGGGTCCCAGAAGTGATCTGTACATACCTACTCCTTGTTAGAGTATTTTCAAAATACAGGACCAAGACATACTGAAAATCGATCTATTTGGTGCCCAAAAGTCGATATGTACACGCATCTTCTGTACCCGTTTATGTCTCAAATTCAGGCTCCAAACACCCGAAAATTCGATATTTAGGGGTCCCAGAAGCGATCTGTACATGCCTACTCAGTGCTAGAATATTTTCAAAATATAGGCCCACAACATGATGAAAATTGATATTTTAGGTGCCCAAAGTCAATATGTGTATGCATCTTCTGCACCCGTTTATATCCCAAATTCAACCTCAAAACACCCGAAAATTCGATAGTTTTGGGTCTCAGAAACAATCTGTACATGCCTACTCAGTGCTAGAATGTTTTCAAAATATAGGCTCAAAACATGCTAAAAATCGATATTTTAAGTGTCCAAAGTCGATATGTGCATGCATCTTCTGTACCCGTTTATATCTCAAATTCAGGCTCAGAACCACTCGAAAACTCATTATTTTTGGGTCCTAAAAGCGATCTGTACATGCCTACTCCTAGTTAGAATGTTTTCAAGACACAGACCCAAAACAGGCTCAAAATCGATATTTTAGGTGCCCAAAAGTCGATATGTGCATGCATCTTCAGTACCCGTTTATATCTCAAATTCAGGCTCAAAACACCCGAAAATTCGATATTTTGGGGTCCCAGAAGCGATCTGTACATGCCTACTCCGTGTTAGAGTATCTTCAGAATACAGGCCCAAAACATGCTGAAAATCGATATTTTAGGTGCCCAAAGTCAATATGCGCATGCTTCTTCAGTACCCGTTTATATCTCAAATTCATGCTCAAAACACCCGAAATCTCGATATTTTGGGGTCCCAGAAGCGAACTGTACATGCCTACTCAGTGCTAGAATATTTTCAAATTATAGGCCCAAAACATGCTAAAAATCTATATTTTAGGTGCCCAAAGTCGATATCTCAAATTCAGGCACAAAACACCCGAAAATTCTATATTTTGGGGTCCCAGAAGCGATCTGTACATGCATACTTCGTGTTAGAGTATTTTCCTTATACAGGCCCAAAACATGCTGAAAATCGATATTTTAGGTGCCCAAAGTCAATATGTGTATGCATCTTCTGCACCCGTTTATATCCCAAATTCAACCTCAAAACACCCGAAAATTCGATAGTTTTGGGTCCCAGAAGCGATCTGTACATGCCTACTCAGTGATAGAATGTTTTCAAAATATAGGCTCAAAACATGCTAAAAATCGATATTTTAGGTGCCCAAAAGTCGATATGTGCATGCATCTTCTGTACCCGTTTATATCTCAAATTCAGGCCCAAAACACCCGAAAATTCGATATTTTGGGGTCCCAGAAGCGATCTGTACATGCCTACTCTTTGTTAGAGTATTTTCAAAATACAGGATCAAAACATACTGAAAATCGATATTTTTGCTGCCCAAAAGTCGATACGTGCACGCATTTTCTGTACCGTTTATGTCTCAAATTCAGGCTCCAAAAACCCGAAAATTCGATATTTTGGGGTCCCAGAAGCGATCTGTACATGCCTACTCAGTGCTAGAATATTTTCAAAATATTGGCCCAAAACATGCTAAAAATCGATATTTTAGGTGCCCAAAGTCTATATCTCAAATTCAGGCCCAAAAAACCTGAAAATTCGATATTTTCGGGTCCCAGAAGCGATCTGTACATGCCTACTCCGTGTTAGAGTATTTTCAAAATACAGGCTCAAAACATACTTAAAATCGATCGTTTAGGTGCCCAAAAGTCGAAATGTGCATGCATCTTCTGTACCCGTTTATATCTCAAATTCAGGCTCAAAACACCCGAAAATTCGGTATTTTTGGGTCCTAGAAGCGATCTGTACATGCCAACTCAGTGCTAGAATATTTTTAAAAATATAGGCTCAAAACATGCTAAAAATCAATATTTTAAGTGTCCCAAGTCGATATGTGCATGCATCTTCTGTACCCGTTTATATCTCAAATTCAGGCTCAAAACACCCGAAAACTCATTATTTGTAGGTCCTAGAATTAATCTGTACATGCCTACTCCTAGTTAGAATGTTTTCAAGATACAAACCCAAAACATGCTCAAAATCGATATTTTAGGTGCCCAAAAGTCGATATGTGCATGAATCTTCATTACCGTTTATATTTCAAATTCAGGCTCGAAACACCCGAAAATTCGATATTTTGGGGTCCCAGAAGCGATCTGTACATGCCTTCTCCGTGTTAGAGTATTTTCATAATACAGGCCCAAAACATACTGAAAATCGTTCTTTTAGGTCCCCAAAAGTCGATATGTGCAAGCATCTTCTGTACCCGTTTATATCACAAATTCAGGCTCAAAACACCCGAAAATTCGATATTTTGGGGTCCCAGAAGCGATATGTACTCACTGCTTGAATATTTTCAAAATATAGGCCCAAAACATGCTAAAAATCGATATTTTAGGTGCCCAAAGTCGATATCTCAAATTCAGGCCCAAAACACCGGAAAATTCGATGTTTTGGGGTCCCAGAAGCGATCTGTACATGCCTACTCCGTGTTAGAGTATTTTCAAAATACAGGCCCAAAACATACTGAAAATCGATCTTTTAGGTGCCCAAAAGTTGATATATGCATGCATCTTCTGTACCCGTTTATATCTCAAATTCAGGCTCCAAACACCCGAAAATTCGATATTTTGGGGTCCCAGAAGCGATCTGTACATGCCTACTCCGTGTTAGAGTATTTTCAAAATACAGGCCCAAAACATACTGAAAATCGATCTTTTAGGTGCCCAAAAGTCGATATGTGCATGCATCTTCTGTACCCGTTTATATCTCAAATTCAGGCTTCAAACACCCGAAAATTCGATATTTTGGGGTCCCAGAAGCGATCTGTACATGCCTACTCAGTGCTAGAATATTTTCAAAATATAGGCCCAAAACATGCTAAAAATCGATATTTTAGGTGCCCAAAGTCTATATCTCAAATTCAGGCCCAAAACACCCGAAAATTCGATATTTTGGGGTCCCAGAAGCGATCTGTACATTCCTACTAAGTGCTAGAATATTTTCAAAATACAGGACCAAAACATACTGAAAATCGAACTTTTAGGTGCCCAAAAGTCGATATGTGCATGCATCCTCTGTACCCGTTTATATCTCAAATTCAACCTCAAAACACCCGAAAATTCGATATTTTGGGGTCCCTGAAGCGATCTGTTCATGCCTACTCCGTGTTAGAGTATTTTCATAATACAGGCCCATAACATGCTGAAAATCGATATTTTAGGTGCCCAAAGTCAATATGTGTATGCATCTTCTTCACCCGTATATATCCCAAATTCAACCTCAAAACACCCGAAAATTCGATAGTTTTGGGTCCCAGAAACGATCTGTACATGCCTACTGAGTGCTAGAATGTTTTCAAAGTTTACGCTCAAAACATGCTAAAAAACCGATATTTTAAGTGTCCAAAGTCGATATGTGCAGGCATCTTCTGTACCCGTTTATATCTCAAATTGAGGCTCAAAAAACCCGAAAACTCATTATTTTTGGGTCCTAGAAGCGATCTGTACATGCCTACTCCTAGTTAGAATGTTTTCAAGATACAGACCCAAAACATGCTCAAAATCAATATTTTAGGTGCCCAAAAGTCGATATGTCCATGTATCTTCAGTACCCATTTATATCTCAAATTCAGGCTCAAAACACCCTAAAATTCGATATTTTGGGGTCCCAGAAGCGATCTGTACATGCCTACTCCGTGTCAGAGTATTTTCATAATACAGGCCCAAAACATGCTGAAAATGGATATTTTAGGTGCCCAAATTCAATATGTGCATGCATCTTCTGTACCCGTTTATATCTCAAATTCATGCTCAAAACACCCGAAAATTCGATATTTTGGGGTCCCAGAAGCAATCTGTACGCCTACTAAGTGCTAGAATATTTTCAAAATATAGGCCCAAAACATGCTAAAAATCGATATTTTAGGTGCCCAAAGTCAATATGTGTATGCATCTTCTGCACCTGTTTATATCCCAAATTCAACCTGAAAACATCCGAAAATTCGATAGTTTTGGGTCCCAGAAAAGATCTGTACTTGCCTACTCAGTGCTAAAATGTTTTCAAAATTTAGGCTCAAAACATGCTAAAAATCGATATTTTAAGTGTCCAAAGTCGATATGTGCATGCATCTTCTGTACCCGTTTATATCTCAAATTGAGTCTCAAAAAACCCGAAAACTCATTATTTTTGGGTCCTAGAAGCGATCTGTACATGCCTACTCCTAGTTAGAATGTTTTCAAGATACAGACCCAAAACATGCTCAAAATCGATATTTTAGGTGCCCAAAAGTCGATATGTGCATGTATCTTCAGTACCCGTTTATATCTCAAATTCAGGCTCAAAACACCAGAAAATTCGATATTTTTGGGTCCCAGAAGCGATCTGTACATGCCTACTCCGGGTCAGAGTATTTTCATAATACAGGCCCAAAACATGCTGAAAATCGATATTTTAGGTGCCAAAATTCAATATGTGCATGCATCTTCTGTACCCGTTTATATCTCAAATTCAGACTCAAAACACCCGAAAATTCGATATTTTGGGGTCACTGAAGCGATCTGTTCATGTCTACTCAGTACTAGAATATTCTAAAAATAAAGGAACAAAACATGTTGAAAATCGATGTTTTAGGTGCCCAAAGTCAATATGTGCATGCATCTTCTGTACCCATTTATATCACAAATTCAAGCTCAAAACACCCGAAAATTCGATATTTTGGGGTCCTAGAAGCGATATGTTCATGCCTACTCCGTGTTAGAGTGTTTTTATAGTACAGGCCTAAAACATGCTGAAAATCGATATTTTAGGTGCCCAAAGTCAATATGTGTATGCACATTCTGCACCCGTTTATATCTCAAATTCATTCTCAAAACACCCCAAAATTCGGTATTTTTGGGTCCTAGAAGCGATCTGTACATGCCTACTTAGCGCTAGAATGTTTTCAAAATATTGGCTCAAAACATGCTAAAAATCTATATTTTAACTGTCCAAAGTCGATATGTGCATGCATCTTCTGTACCCGTTTATATCTCAAATTCAGGCTCAAAACACCCAAAAACACATTATTTGTGGGCCCTAGAATCGATCTGTACATGCCTACTCCTAGTTAGAATGTTTTCAAGATACAAACCCAAAACATGCTCAAAATCGATATTTTTGGTGTCCAAAAGTTAATATGTGCATGCATCTTCAGTACCCGTTTATATCTCATATTCTGGCTCAAAACACCCGAAAATTCGATATTTTGGGGTCCCAGAAGCGATCTGTACATGCCTACTCCGTGTTAGAGTATCTTCAAAATACAGGCTCAAAACATGCTGAAAATCGATATTTTAGGTGCCCAAAGTCAATATGTGCATGCATCTTCTGTACCCGTTTATATCTCAAATTCAGGCCCAAAACATCCGAAAATTCGATATTTTGGGGTCCCAGAAGCGATCTGTACTCCTATTCACTGCTAGAATTTTTTCAAAATATAGGCCCAAAACATGCTAAAAATCGATATTTTAGGTGCACAAAGTCGATATCTCAAATTCAGGCCCAAAACACCGGAAAATTCGATATTTTGGGGTCCCATAAGCGATCTGTACATGCCTACTCCGTGTTAGAGTATTTTCAAAATACAGGCCCAAAACATACTAAAAATCGATCTTTTAGGTGCCCAAAAGTCGATTGGTGCATGCATCTTTTGTACCCGTTTATATCTCAAATTCAGGCCCAAAACACCCGAAAATTCGATATTTATGGGTCCCAGAAGCGATCTGTACATGCCTACTCCGTGTTAGAGTATTTTCAAATTACAGGCCCAAAACATACTGAAAATCGATCTATTAGGTGCCCAAAAGTCGATATGTGCATGCATGTTCATCACCCGTTTATATCCCAGATTCAACCTCAAAACACCCGAAATTTCGATATTTTTGAGTCCCAGAAGCGATCTGTACATGCCTACTCAGTGCTAGAATGTTTTCAAAATATAGGCTCAAAACATGCTAAAAATCTATATTTTAATTGTCTAAAGTCGATATGTGCATGCATCTTCTGTACCCGTTTATATCTCAAATTCAGGCTCAAAACAACCGAAAACTCATTATTTTTGGGTCCTAGAAGCGATCTGTACATGCCTACTCCTAGTTAGAATGTTTTCAAGATACAGGCCGAAAACATGATGAAATTCGATATTTTACGTGAACAAAGTCAATATGTGTAAGCATCTTCTGCACCCGTTTATATCCCAAATTCAACCTCAAAACACCCGAAAATTCGATATTTTTGGGTCCCAGAAGCGATCTGTACATGCCTACTCCGTGTAAGAGTATTTTCAAAATACAGGCCCAAAACATACTGAAAATCGATATTTTAGGTGCCCAAAAGTCGATATGTGAATGCATCTTCTGTACCCATTTATATCTCAAATTCAGGCTCCAAAAACCCGAAAATTCGATATTTTGGGGTCCCAGAAGCGATCTGTTAATGCCTACTCAGTGCTAGAATTTTTTCAAAATATAGGCTCAAAACATGTTAAAAATCGATATTTTAGGTGCTAAAAGTCGATATCTCAAATTCAGGCACAAAACACCCGAAAATTCGATATTTATGGGTCTCAGAAGCGATCTGTACATGCCTACTCCTAGTTAGAATGTTTTCAAGATACAGACCCAAAACATGCTCAAAATTGATATTTTAGGTGCCCAAAAGTCGATATGTGCATGTATCTTCAGTACCCGTTTATATCTCAAATTTAGGCTCAAAACACCCGAAAATTCAATATTTTTGGGTCCCAGAAGCGATCTGTACATGCCTACTCAGTGCTAGAATATTTTCAAAATATAGGCCTAAAACATGCTAAAATCGATATTTTAGGTGCCCAAAGTCGATATCTCAAATTCAGGCCCTAAACACCCTAAAATTCGGTATTTTGGGGTCCCAGAAGCGATCTGTACATGCCTACTCAGATACAGGCCCAAAACATGATGAAATTCGATATTTTACGTGCCCAAAGTCAATATGTGTATGCATCTTCTGCACCCGTTTATATCCCAAATTCAACCTCAAAACACCCGAAAATTCGATATTTTTGGGTCACAAAGACTGTACATGCCTACTCCGTGTAAGAGTATTTTCAAAATACAGTCCCAAAACATACTGAAAATCGATCTTTTAGGTGCCCAAAAGTCGATATGTGCATTCATCTTCTGTACCCATTTATATCTCAAATTCAGGCTCAAAACACCCGAAAATTCGATATTTTGGGGTCCTAGAAGCGATCTGTTCATGCCTACTACGTGTTAGAGTATTTTTATAATACAGGCCTAAAACATGCTGAAAATCGATATTTTAGGTGCCCAAAGTCAATATGTGTATGCATCTTCTGCACCCGTTTATATCCCAAATTCAACCTCAAAACACCCGAAAATTCGATATTTTTGGGTCCCAGAAGCGATCTGTACATGCCTACTCAGTGCTAGAATGTTTTCAAAATATAGGCTCAAAACATGCTAAAAATCGATATTTTAATTGTCCAAAGTCGATACGTGCATGCATCTTCTGTACCCGTTTATATCTCAAATTCAGGCTCAAAACACCCCAAAACTCATTTTTTTTGGGTCCTAGAAGCGATCTGTACATGCCTACTCCTAGTAGAATGTTTTCAAGAAACAGACCCAAAACATGCTCAAAATTGATATTTTAGGTGCCCAAAAGTTGATATGTGCATGTATCTACAGTACCCGTTTATATCTCAAATTCAGGCTCAGAACACCCGAAAATTCGATAATTTGGGGTCCCAGAAGCGATCTGTACATGCCTACTCAGTGCTAGAATATTTTCAAAATATAGGCCTAAAACATGGTAAAAATCGATATTTTAGGTGCCAAAAGTCGATATCTCAAATTCAGGCCCAAAACACCCGAAAATTCGATATTTTGGGGTCCCAGAAGCGATCTGTACATGCCTACTCAGATACAGGCCCAAAACATGCTGAATTTCGATATTTTAGGTGCCCAAAGTCAATATGTATATGCATCTTCTGCCCCCGTTTATATCCCAAATTCAACCTCAAAACACCCGAAAATTCAATATCTTTGGGTCCCAGAAGCGATCTGTACATGCCTACTCAGTGCTAGTATGTTTTCAAAATATAGGCACAAAACATGCTAAAAATCGATATTTTAATTGTCCAAAGTCGATATGTGCATGCATCTTCTGTACCCGTTTATATCTCAAATTCAGGCTCAAAACACCCGAAAACTCATTATTTTTGGGTCCTAGAAGCGATCTGTACATGCCTTCTCCTAGTTAGAATGTTATCAAGATACAGACCCAAAACATGCTCAAAATTGATATATTAGGTGCCCAAAAGTCGATATGTGCATGTATCTTCAGTACCCGTTTATATCTCAAATTCAGGCTTAAAACACCCGAAAATTCGGTATTTTTGGGTCCTAGAAGCAATCTGTACCTGCCTACTTAGCGCTAGAATGTTTTCAAAATATTGGCTCAAAACATGCTAAAAATCTATATTTTAAGTGTCTAAAGTCGATATGTGCATGCATCTTCTGTACCCGTTTATATCTCAAATTCAGGCTCAAAACACCCGAAAACTCATTATTTGTAGGTCCTAGAATCGATCTGTACATGCCTACTCAGTGCTAGAATATTTTCAAATAATAGGCCTATAACATGCTAAAATCGATATTTTAGGTGCCCAAAGTCGATATCTCAAATTCAGGCCCAAAACACCCGAAAATTCGATATTTTGGGGTCCCAGAAGCGATCTGTACATGCCTACTCAGATACAGGCCCAAAACATGATGAAATTCGATATTTTACGTGCCCAAAGTCAATATGTGTATGCATCTTCTGCACCCGTTTATATCCCAAATTCAACCTCAAAACACCCGAAAATTCGATATTTTTGGGTCACAGAGACTGTACATGCCTACTCCGTGTAAGAGTATTTTCAAAATACAGGCCCAAAACTTACTGAAAATCGATCTTTTAGGTGCCCAAAAGTCGATATGTGCATTCATCTTCTGTACCCATTTACATCTCAAATTCAGGCTCAAAACAACCGAAAATTCGATATTTTGGGTTCCTAGAAGCGATCCGTTCATGCCTAGTCCGTGTTAGAGTATTTTTATAATACAGGCCTAAAACATGCTGAAAATCGATATTTTAGGTGCCCAAAGTCAATATCTGTATGCATCTTCTGCACCCGATTATATCCCAAAATCAACCTCAAAACACCCGAAAATTCGATATTTTTGGGTCCCAGAAGCGATCTGTACATGCCTACTCAGTGCTAGTATGTTTTCAAAATATAGGCTCAAAACATGCTAAAAATCGATATTTTAATTGTCCAAAGTCGATATGTGCATGCATCTTCTGTACCCGTTTATATCTCAAATTCAGGCTCAAAACACCCGAAAACTCATTATTTTTGGGTCCTAGAAGCGATCTGTACATGCCTACTCCTAGTTAGAATGTTTTCAAGATACAAACCCAAAACATGCTCAAAATCGATATTTTTGGTGCCCAAAAGTTGATATGTGAATGCATCTACAGTACCCGTTTATATCTCATATTCTGGATCAAAACACCCGAAAATTCGATATTTTGGGGTCCCAGAAGCGATCTGTACATGCCTACTCCGTGTTAGAGTATCTTCAAAATACAGGCCCAAAACATGCTGAAATACGATATTTTAGGTGCCCATAGTCAATATGTGCATTAATCTTCTGTACCCGTTTATATCTCAAATTCCGGCTTAAAACACCCGAAAATTCGATATTTTGGGGTCCCAGAAGCGATCTGTACGCCTACTCACAGCTAGAATTTTTTCAAAATATAGGCCCAAAACGTGCTAAAAATCGATATTTTAGGTGCCCAAAGTCGATATCTCAAATTCATGCCCAAAACACCCGAAAATTCGATATTTTGGGGTCCCATAAGCGATCTGTACATGCCTACTCCGTGTTAGAGTATTTTAAAAATACAGGCCCAAAACATATTGAAAATCGATCTGTTAGGTGCCCAAAAGTCGATATGTGCATGCATCTTCTGTACCCGTTTATATCTCAAATTCAGGCTCCAAACACCCGAAAATTCGATATTTTGGGGTCCCATAAGCGATCTGTACATGCCTACTCCGTGTTAGAGTATTTTCAAATTACAGGCCCAAAACATACAGAAAATCGATCTTTTAGGTGCCCAAATGTCGATATGTGCTGGCATCTTCTGCACCCGTTTATATCCCAAATTCAACTTCAAAACACCCGAAAATTCGATATTTTTGGGTCCCAGAAGCGATCTGTACATGCCTACTCAGTGCTACAATGTTTTCAAAATATAGGCTCAAAACATGCTAAAAATCGATATTTTAATTGTCCAAAGTCGATATGTGCATGCATCTTCTGTACCCGTTTATATCTCAAATTCAGGCTCAAAACACCCGAAAACTCATTATTTTTGGGTCCTAGAAGCGATCTGTACATGCCTACTCCTAGTTAGAATGTTTTCAAGATACAGACCCAAAACATGCTCAAAATCGATATTTTAGGTGCCCAAAAGTCGATATGTGCATGTATCTTCAGTACCCGTTTATATCTCAAATTCAGGCTCAAAACACCAGAAAATTCGATATTTTGGGGTCCCAGAAGCGATCTGTACATGCCTACTCCGGGTCAGAGTATTTTCATAATACAGGCCCAAAACATGCTGAAAATCGATATTTTAGGTGCCAAAATTCAATATGTGCATGCAACTTCTGTACCCATTTATATCACAAATTCAAGCTCAAAACACCCGAAAATTCGATATTTTGGGGTCCTAGAAGCGATATGTTCTTGCCTACTAAGTGTTAGAGTGTTTTTATAGTACAGGCCTAAAACATGCTGAAAATCGATATTTTAGGTGCCCAAAGTCAATATGTGTATGCACATTCAGCACCCGTTTATATCTCAAATTCATTCTCAAAACACCCCAAAATTCGGTATTTTTGGGTCCTAGAAGCGATCTGTACATGCCTACTTAGCGCTAGAATGTTTTCAAAATATTGGCTCAAAACATGCTAAAAATCTATATTTTAACTGTCCAAAGTCGATATGTGCATGCATCTTCTGTACCCGTTTATATCTCAAATTCAGGCTCAAAACACCCAAAAACTCATTATTTGTGGGCCCTAGAATCGATCTGTACATGCCTACTCCTAGTTAGAATGTTTTCAAGATACAAACCCAAAACATGCTCAAAATCGATATTTTAGGTGCCCAAAGTCAATATTTCCATGCATCTTTTGTACCCGTTTATATCTCAAATTCAGGCCCAAAACATCCGAAAATTCGATATTTTGGGGTCCCAGAAGCGATCTGTACTCCTATTCACTGCTAGAATTTTTTCAAAATATAGGCCCAAAACATGCTAAAAATCGATATTTTAGGTGCACAAAGTCGATATCTCAAATTCAGGCCCAAAACACCGGAAAATTCGATATTTTGGGGTCCCATAAGCGATCTGTACATGCCTACTCCGTGTTAGAGTATTTTCAAAATACAGGCCCAAAACATACTAAAAATCGATCTTTTAGGTGCCCAAAAGTCGATTGGTGCATGCATCTTTTGTACCCGTTTATATCTCAAATTCAGGCCCAAAACACCCGAAAATTCGATATTTATGGGTCCCAGAATCGATCTGTACATGCCTACTCCGTGTTAGAGTATTTTCAATTTACAGGCCCAAAACATACTGAAAATCGATCTATTATGTGCCCAAAAGTCGATATGTGCATGCATGTTCATCACTCGTTTATATCCCAAATTCAACATCAAAACACCCGAAAAATCGATATTTTTGGGTCCCAGAAGCGATCTGTACATGCCTACTCAGTGCTAGAATGTTTTCAAAATATAGGCTCAAAACATGCTAAAAATCTATATTTTAATTGTCTAAAGTCGATATGTGCATGCATCTTCTGTACCCGTTTATATCTCAAATTCAGGCTCAAAACAACCGAAAACTCATTATTTTTGGGTCAAAGAAGCGATCTGTACATGCCTACTCCGTGTTAGAATGTTTTCAAGATACAGGCCAAAAACATGATGAAATTCGATATTTTACGTGCCCAAAGTCAATATGTGTAAGCATCTTCTGCACCCGTTTATATCCCAAATTCAACCTCAAAACACCCGAAAATTCGATATTTTTGGGTCCCAGAAGCGATCTGTACATGCTTACTCCGTGTAAGAGTATTTTCAAAATACAGGCCCAAAACATACTGAAAATCGATATTTTAGGTGCCCAAAAGTCGATATGTGAATGCATCTTCTGTACCCATTTATATCTCAAATTCAGGCTCCAAACACCCGAAAATTCGATATTTTGGGGTCCCAGAAGCGTTCTGTTAATGCCTACTCAGTGCTAGAATATTTTCAAAATATAGGCTCAAAACATGTTAAAAATCGATATTTTAGGTGCTAAAAGTCGATATCTCAAATTCAGGCACAAAACACCCAAAAATTCGATATTTATGGGTCTCAGAAGCGATCTGTACATGCCTACTCCGTGTAAGAATATTTTCAAAATATAGGCTCAAAACATGTTAAAAATCGATATTTTAGGTGCCCAAAGTCGAAATCTCAAATTCAGTCCCAAAACACCCGAAAATTCGATATTTTGGGGTCCCAGAAGCGATCTGTACATGCCTACTCAGATACAGGCCCAAACCATAATGAAATTCTACATTTTACGTGCCCAAAGTCAATATGTGTATGCATCTTCTGCACCCGTTTATATCCCAAATTCGACCTCAAAACACCCGAAAATTCGATATTTTTGGGTCCCAGAAGCGATCTGTACATGCCTACTCCGTGTAAGAGTATTTTCAAAATACAGGCCCAAAACATACTGAAAATCGATATTTTAAGTGCCCAAAGTCAATATGTGTATGCATCTTCTGCACCCGTTTATATCCCAAATTCAACCTCAAAACACCCGAAAATTCGATATTTTTGGGTCCCAGAAGCGATCTGTTAATGCCTACTCAGTGCTAGTATGTTTTCAAAATATAGGCTCAAAACATGCTAAAAATCGATATTTTAATTGTCCAAAGTCGATACGTGCATGCATCTTCTGTACCCGTTTATATCTCAAATTCAGGCTCAAAACACCCCAAAACTCATTTTTTTTGAGTCCTAGAAGCGATCTGTACATGCCTACTCCTAGTTAGAATGTTTTCAAGAAACAGACCCAAAACATGCTCAAAATTGATATTTTAGGTGCCCAAAAGTTGATATGTGCATGTATCTTCAGTACCCGTTTATATCTCAAATTCAGGCTCAGAACACCCGAAAATTCGATAATTTGGGGTCCCAGAAGAGATCGGTACATGCCTACTCAGTGCTAGAATATTTTCAAAATATAGGCCTAAAACATGTTAAAAATCGATATTTTAGGTGCCAAAAGTCGATATCTCAAATTCAGCCCCAAAACACCCGAAAATTCGATATTTTGGGGTCCCAGAAGCGATCTGTACATGCCTACTCAGATACAGGCCCAAAACATGCTGAATTTCGATATTTTAGGTGCCCAAAGTCAATATGTATATGCATCTTCTGCCCCCGTTTATATCCCAAATTCAACCTCAAAACACCCGAAAATTCAATATCTTTGGGTCCCAGAAGCGATCTGTACATGCCTACTCAGTGCTAGTATGTTTTCAAAATATAGGCACAAAACATGCTAAAAATCGATATTTTAATTGTCCAAAGTCGATATGTGCATGCATCTTCTGTACCCGTTTATATCTCAAATTCAGGCTCAAAACACCCGAAAACTCATTATTTTTGGGTCCTAGAAGCGATTTGTACATGCCTTCTCCTAGTTAGAATGTTTTCAAGATACAGACCCAAAACATGCTCAAAATTGATATTTTAGGTGCCCAAAAGTCGATATGTGCATGTATCTTCAGTACCCGTTTATATCTCAAATTCAGGCTTAAAACACCCAAAAATTCGGTATTTTTGGGTCCTAGAAGCAATCTGTACCTGCCTACTTAGCGCTAGAATGTTTTCAAAATATTGGCTCAAAACATGCTAAAAATCTATATTTTAAGTGTCTAAAGTCGATATGTGCATGCATCTTCTGTACCCGTTTATATCTCAAATTCAGGCTCAAAACACCCGAAAACTCATTATTTGTAGGTCCTAGAATCGATCTGTACATGCCTACTCCTAGTTAGAATGTTTTCAAGATACAGACCCAAAACATGCTCAAAATCGATATTTTTGGTGCCCAAAAGTTGATATGTGCATGCATCTTCTGCACCCGTTTATATCCTAAATTCAACCTCAAAACACCCGAAAATTCGATATTTTCGGGTCGCAGAAGCGATCTGTACATGCCTACTCAGTGCTAGAATATTTTCAAAATATAGGCCTAAAACATGCTAAAAATCGATATTTTAGGTGCCCAAAGTCGAAATCTCAAATTCAGTCCCAAAACACCCGAAAATTCGATATTTTGGGGTCCCAGAAGCGATCTGTACATGCCTACTCAGATACAGGCCCAAAACATAATGAAATTCTACATTTTACGTGCCCAAAGTCAATATGTGTATGCATCTTCTGCACCCGTTTATATCCCAAATTCAACCTCAAAACACCCGAAAATTCGATATTTTTGGGTCCCAGAAGCGATCTGTACATGCCTACTCAGTGCTAGTATGTTTTAAAAATATAGGCTCAAAACATGCTAAAAATCGATATTTTAATTGTCCAAAGTCGATATGTGCATGCATCTTCTGTACCCGTTTATATCTCAAATTCAGGCTCAAAACACCCGAAAACTCATTATTTTTGGGTCCTAGAAGCGATCTGTACATGCCTTCTCCTAGTTAGAATATTTTCAAGATACAGACCCAAAACATTCTCAAAATTGATATTTTAGGTGCCCAAAAGTCAATATGTGCATGTATCTTCAGTACCCGTTTATATCTCAAATTCAGGCTCAAAACACCCGAAAATTCGATATTTTGGGGTCCCAGAAGCGATCTGTACATGCCTACTCGGTGCTAGAATATTTTAAAAATATAGGCCTAAAACATGCTAAAAATCGATATTTTATGTGCCACAAGTCGATATCTCAAATTCAGGCCCAAAACACCCGAAAATTCGATATTTTAGGGTCCCAGAAGCGATCTATACATGCCTACTCAGATACAGGCCCAAAACATGATGAAATTCGATATTTTACGTGCCCAAAGTCAATATGTGCATGCATCTTTTGTACCCGTTTATATCTCAAATTCAGGCTTAAAACACCCGAAAATTCGGTATTTTTGGGTCCTAGAAGCGATCTGTACCTGCCTACTTAGCGCTAGAATGTTTTCAAAATATTGGCTCAAAACATGCTAAAAATCGATATTTTAAGTGTCCAAAGTCGATATGTGCATGCATCTTCTGTACCCGTTTATATCTCAAATTCAGGCTCAAAACACCCGAAAACTCATTATTTGTAGGTCCTAGAATCGATCTGTACATGCCTACTCCTAGTTAGAATGTTTTCAAGATACAAACCCAAAACATGCTCAAAATCGATATTTTTGGTGCCCAAAAGTTGATATGTGCATGCATCTACAGTACCCGTTTATATCTCATATTCTGGATCAAAACACCCGAAAATTCGATATTTTGGGGTCCCTGAAGCGATCTGTACGCCTACTCACTGCTAGAATTTTTTCAAAATATAGGCCCAAAACGTGCTAACAATCGATATTTTAGGTGCCCAAATTCGATATCTCAAATTCATGCCCAAAACACCCAAAAATTCGATATTTTGGGGTCCCATAAGCGATCTGTACATTCCTACTCCGTGTTAGAGAATTTTCAAAATACAGGCCCAAAACATACTAAAAATCGATCTTTTAGGTGCCCAAAAGTCGATAGGTGCATGCATCTTTTGTACCCGTTTATATCTCAAATTCAGGCTCCAAACACCCGAAAATTCGATATTTTGGGGTCCCAGAAGCGATATGTTAATGCCTACTCAGTGCTAGAATATTTTCAAAATATAGGCCCAAAACATGCTAAAAATCTATATTTTAGGTGCTAAAAGTCGATATCTCAAATTCAGGCCCAAAACACCCGAAAATTCGATATTTATGGGTCCCAGAAGCGATCTGTACATGCCTACTCAGTGTTAGTATGTTTTCAAAATATAGGCTCAAAACATGCTAAAAATCGATATTTTAATTGTCCAAAGTCGATATGTGCATGCATCTTCTGTACCCGTTTATATCTCAAATACAGGCTCAAAACACCCGAAAACTCATTATTTTTGTGTCCTAAAAGCGATCTGTACATGCCTACTCCTAGTTAGAATGTTTTCAAGATACAGACCCAAAACATGCTCAAAATTGATATTTTAGTTGCACAAAAGTCGATATGTGCATGTATCTTAAGTACCCGTTTATATCTCAAATTCAGGCTCAAAACACCCAAAAATTCGATATTTTGGGGTCCCAGAAGCGATCTGTACGCCTACTCACTGCTTGAAATTTTTCAAAATATAGGCCCAAAACGTGCTAAAAATCGATGTTTTAGGTGCCCAAAGTCGATATCTCAAATTCATGCCCAAAACACCTGAAAAGTCGATATTTTTGGGTCCCATAAGCGATCTGTACATGCCTACTCCGTGTTAGAGTATTTTCAAAATACAGGCCCAAAACATATTGAAAATCAATCTTTTAAGAGCCCAAAAGTCGATATGTGCATGCATCTTCTGTACCCGTTTATATCTCAAATTCAGGCTCCAAACAACCGAAAATTCGATATTTTGGGGTCCCAGAAGCGATCTGTACATGCCTACTCAGTGCTAGAATATTTTCAAAATATAGGCTCAAAACATGCTAAAAATCGATATTTTAGGTGCTAAAAGTCGATAACTCAAATTCAGGCCCAGAACACCCGAAAATTCGATATTTATGGGTCCCAGAAGCGATCTGTACATGCCTACTCCGTGTTAGAGTATTTTCAAATTACAGGCCCAAAACATACAGAAAATCGATCTTTTAGGTGCCCAAATGTCGATATGTGCTGGCATCTTCTGCACCCGTTTATATCCCAAATTCAACTTCAAAACACCCGAAAATTCGATATTTTTGGGTCCCAGAAGCGATCTGTACATGCCTACTCAGTGCTACAATGTTTTCAAAATATAGGCTCAAAACATGCTAAAAATCGATATTTTAATTGTCCAAAGTCGATTTGTGCATGCATCTTCTGTACCCGTTTATATCTCAAATTCAGGCTCAAAACACCCGAAAACTCATTATTTTTGGGTCCTAGAAGCGATCTGTACATGCCTACTCCTAGTTAGAATGTTTTCAAGATACAGACCCAAAACATGCTCAAAATTGATATTTAATTGCACAAAAGTCGATATGTGCATGTATCTTAAGTACCCGTTTATATATCAAATTCAGGCTCAAAACACCCAAAAATTCGATATTTTGGGGTCCCAGAAGCGATCTGTACGCCTACTCACTGCTAGAATTTTTTCAAAATATAGGCCCAAAACGTGCTAAAAATCGATATTTTAGGTGCCCAAAGTCGATATCTCAAATTCATGCCCAAAACACCCGAAAATTCGATATTTTGGGGTCCCATAAGCGATCTGTACATGCCTACTCCGTGTTAGAGTATTTTCAAAATACAGGCCCAAAACATACTAAAAATCGATCTTTTAGGTGCCCAAAAGTCGATAGGTGCATGCATCTTTTGTACCCGTTTATATCTCAAATTCTGGCTCCAAACACCCGAAAATTCGATATTTTAGGGTCCCAGAAACGATCTGTTAATGCCTACTCAGTGCTAGAATATTTTCAAAATATAGGCCCAAAACATGCTAAAAATCGATATTTTAGGTGCTAAAAGTCGATATCTCAAATTCAGGAACAAAACACCCGAAAATTCGATATTTATGGGTCCCAGAAGCGATCTGTACATGCCTACTCCGTGCTAGAGTATTTTCAAATTACAGGCCCAAAACATACTGAAAATCGATCTTTTAGGTGCCCAAAAGTCGATATGTGCATGCATCTTCTGCACCCGTTTATATCCCAAATTCAATCTCAAAACACCCGAAAATTCGATATTTTTGGGTCCCAGAAGCGATCTGCACATGCCTACTCAGATACAGGCCCAAAACATGATAAAATTCGATATTTTACGTGCCCAAAGTCAATATGTGTATGCATCTTCTGCACCCGTTTATATCCCAAATTCAACCTCAAAACACCCGAAAATTCGATATTTTTGGGTTCCAGAAGCGATCTGTACATGCCTACTCAGTGCTAGTATGTTTTAAAATTATAGGCTCAAAACATGCTAAAAATCGATATTTTAATTGTCCAAAGTCGATATGTGCATGCATCTTCTGTACCCGTTTATATCTCAAATTCAGGCTCAAAACACCCGAAAACTCATTATTTTTGGGTCCTAGAAGCGATCTGTACATGCCTTCTCCTAGTTAGAATATTTTCAAGATACAGACCCAAAACATTCTCAAAATTGATATTTTAGGTGCCCAAAAGTCAATATGTGCATGTATCTTCAGTACCCGTTTATATCTCAAATTCAGGCTCAAAACACCCGAAAATTCAATATTTTGGGGTCCCAGAAGCGATCTGTACATGCCTACTCAGTGCTAGAATATTTTAAAAATATAGGCCTAAAACATGCTAAAAATCGATATTTTAGGTGCCAAAAGTCGATATCTCAAATTCAGGCCCAAAACACCCGAAAATTCGATATTTTGGGGTCCCAGAAGCGATCTATACATGCCTACTCAGATACAGGCCCAAAACATGATGAAATTCGATATTTTACGTGCCCAAAGTCAATATGTGTATGCATCTTCTGCACCCGTTTATATCCCAAATTTAGCCTCAAAACACCCGAAAATTCGATATCTTTGGGTCCCATAAGCGATCTGTACATGCCTACTCAATGCTGGAATGTTTTCAAAATATAGGCTCAAAACATGCTAAAAATCGATATTTTAAGTGTCCAAAGTCGATATGGGCATGCATCTTTTGTACCCGTTTATATCTCATATTCAGGCTTAAAACACCCGAAAATTCGGTATTTTTGGGTCCTAGAAGCGATCTGTACCTGCCTACTTAGCGCTAGAATGTTTTCAAAATATTGGCTCAAAACATGCTAAAAATCGATATTTTAAGTGTCCAAAGTCGATATGTGCATGCATCTTCTGTACCCGTTTATATCTCAAATTCAGGCTCAAAACACACGAAAACTCATTATTTGTAGGTCCTAGAATCGATCTGTACATGCCTACTCCTAGTTAGAATGTTTTCAAGATACAAACCCAAAACATGCTCAAAATCGATATTTTTGGTGCCCAAAAGTTGATATGTGCATGCATCTACAGTACCCGTTTATATCTCATATTCTGGATCAAAACACCCGAAAATTCGATATTTTGGGGTCCCTGAAGCGATCTGTACGCCTACTCACTGCTAGAATTTTTTCAAAATATAGGCCCAAAACGTGCTAACAATCGATATTTTAGGTGCCCAAATTCGATATCTCAAATTCATGCCCAAAACACCCGAAAATTCGATATTTTGGGGTCCCATAAGCGATCTGTACATGCCTACTCCGTGTTAGAGTATTTTCAAAATACAGGCCCAAAACATACTAAAAATCGATCTTTTAGGTGCCCAAAAGTCGATAGGTGCATGCATCTTTTGTACCCGTTTATATCTCAAATTCAGGCTCCAAACACCCGAAAATTCGATATTTTGGGGTCCCAGAAGCGATCTGTTAATGCCTACTCAGTGCTAGAATATTTTCAAAATATAGGCCCAAAACATGCTAAAAATCTATATTTTAGGTGCTAAAAGTCGATATCTCAAATTCAGGCCCAAAACACCCGAAAATTCGATATTTATGGGTCCCAGAAGCGGTCTGTACATGCCTACTCAGTGCTAGTATGTTTTCAAAATATAGGCTCAAAACATGCTAAAAATCGATATTTTAATTGTCCAAAGTCGATATGTGCATGCATCTTCTGTACCCGTTTATATCTCAAATACAGGCTCAAAACACCCAAAAACTCATTATTTTTGGGTCTTAGAAGCGATCTGTACATGCCTACTCCTAGTTAGAATGTTTTCAAGATACAGACCCAAAACATGCTCAAAATTGATATTTTAGTTGCACAAAAGTCGATTTTTGCATGTATCTTAAGTACCCGTTTATATCTCAAATTCAGCCTCAAAACACCCAAAAATTCGATATTTTGGGGTCCCAGACGCGATCTGTACGCCTACTCACTGCTAGAAATTTTTCAAAATATAGGCCCAAAACGTGCTAAAAATCGATGTTTTAGGTGCCCAAAGTCGATATCTCAAATTCATGCCCAAAACTCCTGAAAATTCGATATTTTGGGGTCCCATAAGCGATCTGTACATGCCTACTCCGTGTTAGAGTATTTTCAAATTACAGGCCCAAAACATATTGAAAATCGATCTTTTAGGAGCCCAAAAGTCGATATGTGCATGCATCTTCTGTACCCGTTTATATCTCAAATTCAGGCTACAAACACCCGAAAATTCGATATTTTGGGGTCCAAGAAGCGATCTGTACATGCCTACTCAGTGCTAGAATATTTTCAAAATATAGGCTCAAAACATGCTAAAAATCGATATTTTAGGTGCTAAAAGTCGATATCTCAAATTCAGGCCCAAAACACCCGAAAATTCGATATTTTTGGGTCCCAGAAGCGATCTGTACATGCCTACTCAGTGCTAGAATGTTTTCAAAATATAGGCTCAAAACATGCTAAAAATCGATATTTTAATTGTCCAAAGTCGATATGTGCATGCATCTTCTGTACCCGTTTATATCTCAAATTCAGGCTCAAAACACCCGAAAACTCATTATTTTTGGGTCCTAGAAGCGATCTGTACATGCCTACTCCTAGTTAGAATGTTTTCAAGATACAGACCCAAAACATGCTCAAAATTGATATTTTAGTTGCACAAAAGTCGATATGTGCATGTATCTTCTGTACCCGTTTATATCTCAAATTCAGGCTCAAAACACCCGAAAATTCGATATTTTGGGGTCCCAGAAGCGATCTGTACATGCCTACTCAGTGCTAGAATATTTTCAAAATATAGGCCTAAAACATGCTAAAAATCGATATTTTAGGTGCTAAAAGTCGATATCTCAAATTCAGGCCAAAAACACCCGAAAATTCGATATTTTTGGGTCCCAGAAGCTATCTGTACATGCCTACTCTGTGTTAGAGTATCTTCAAAATACAGGTCCAAAACATGCTGAAAATCGATATTTTAGGTTCCCAAAGTCAATATGTGCATGCATCTTCTGTACCCGTTTATACCTCAAATTCCGGCTTAAAACACCCGAAAATTCGATATTTTGGGGTCCCAAAAGCGATCTGTACATGCCTACTCACTGCTAGAATTTTTTCAAAATATAGGCCTAAAACATGCTAAAAATCGATATTTTAGGTGCCCAAAGTCAATATCTCAAATTCAGGCTCCAAACACCCGAAAATTCGATATTTTGGGGTCCCAGAAGCGATCTGTTAATGCCTACTCAGTGCTAGAATATTTTCAAAATATAGGCCCAAAACATGCTAAAAATCTATATTTTAGGTGCTAAAAGTCGATATCTCAAATTCAGGCCCAAAACACCCGAATATTCGATATTTATGGGTCCCAGAAGCGATCTGTACATGCCTACTCAGTGCTAGTATGTTTTCAAAATATAGGCTCAAAACATGCTAAAAATCGATATTTTAATTGTCCAAAGTCGATATGTGCATGCATCTTCTGTACCCGTTCATATCTCAAATTCAGGCTCAAAACACCCGAAAACTCATTATTTTTGGGTCCTAGAAGCGATCTGTACATGCCTACTCCTAGTTAGAATGTTTTCAAGATACAGACCCAAAACATGCTCAAAATTGATATTTTAGTTGCACAAAAGTCGATATGTGCATGTATCTTAAGTACCCGTTTATATCTCAAATTCAGGCTCAAAACACCCAAAAATTCGATATTTTGGGGTCCCAGAAGCGATCTGTACGCCTACTCACTGCTAGAAATTTTTCAAAATATAGGCCCAAAACGTGCTAAAAATCGATATTTTAGGTGCCCAAAGTCGATATCTCAAATTCATGCCCAAAACACCTGAAAATTCGATATTTTGGGGTCCCAGAAGCGATTTGTACATGCCTACTCCGTGTTAGAGTATTTTCAAAATACAGGCCCAAAACATATTGAAAATCGATCTTTTAGGTGCCCAAAAGTCGATATGTGCATGCATCTTCTGTACCCGTTTATATCTCAAATTCAGGCTCCAAAAACCCGAAAATTCGATATTTTGGGGTCCCAGAAGCAATTTGTACATGCCTACTTAGTGCTAGAATATTTTCAAAATATAGGCTCAAAACATGCTAAAAATCGATATTTTAGGTGCTAAAAGTCGATATCTCAAATTCAGGCCCAAAACACCCGAAAATTCGATATTTATGGGTCCCAGAAGCGATCTGTACATGCCTACTCCGTGTTAGAGTATTTTCAAATTACAGGCCCAAAACATACTGAAAATCGATCTTTTAGGTGCCCAAATGTCGATATATGCTGGCATCTTCTGCACCCGTTTATATCCCAAATTCATCTTCAAAACACCCGAAAATTCGATATTTTTGGGTCCCAGAAGCGATCTGTACATGCCTACTCAGTGCTAGAATGTTTTCAAAATATAGGCTCAAAACATGCTAAAAATCGATATTTTAATTGTCCAAAGTCGATATGTGCATGCATCTTCTGTACCCGTTTATATCTCAAATTCAGGCTCAAAACACCCGAAAACTTATTATTTTTGGGTCCTAGAAGCGATCTGTACATGCCTACTCCTAGTTAGAATGTTTTCAAGATACAGACCCAAAACATGCTCAAAATTGATATTTTAGTTGCACAAAAGTCGATATGTGCATGTATCTTAAGTACCCGTTTATATCTCAAATTCAGGCTCAAAACACCCGAAAATTCGATATTTTGGGGTCCCAGAAGCGATCTGTACATGCCTACTCAGTGCTAGAATATTTTCAAAATATAGGCCTAAAACATGCTAAAAATCGATATTTCAGGTTCTAAAAGTCGATATCTCAAATTCAGGCCAAAAACACCTGAAAATTCGATATTTTTGGGTCCCAGAAGCTATCTGTACATGCCTACTCTGTGTTAGAGTATCTTCAAAATACAGGACCAAAACATGCTGAAAATCGATATTTTAGGTTCCCAAAGTCAATATGTGCATGCATCTTCTGTACCCGTTTATATCTCAAATTCCGGCTGAAAACACCCGAAAATTCGATATTTTGGGGTCCCAAAAGCGTTCTGTACATGCCTACTCACTGCTAGAATTTTTTCAAAATATAGGCCTAAAACATGCTAAAAATCGATATTTTAGGTGCCCAAAGTCAATATCTCAAATTCAGGCCCAAAACACCCGAAAATTCGATATTTTGGGGTCCCATAAGCGATCTGTACATGCCTACACCGTGTTAGAGTATTTTCAAATACAGGCCCAAAACATACTGAAAATCGATCTTTTAGGTGCCCAAAAGTCGATATGTGCATGCATCTTCTGTACCCGTTTATATCTCAAATTCAGGTTCCAAACACCCGAAAATTCGATATTTTGGGGTCCCAGAAGCGATCTGTACATGCCTACTCAGTGCTAGAATATTTTAAAAAAATAGGCCCAAAACATGCTAAAAATCGATATTTTAGATGCTAAAAGTCGATATCTCAAATTCAGTCCCAAAACACCCGAAAATTCGATATTTATGGGTCCCAGAAGCGATCTGTACATGCCTACTCCGTGTTAGAGTATTTTCAAAATACAGGCCCAAAACATACTGAAAATCGATCTTTTAGGTGCCCTAAAGTCGATATGTGCATGCATCTTCTGTACCCGTTTATATCTCAAATTCAGGCTTAAAACGCCAGAAAATTCGATATTTTGCGGTCACAGAAGCGATCTGTTCATGCCTACTCCGTGTTAGAGTATTTTCATAATACAGGCCCAAAACATGCTGAAAATCGATATTTTAGGTGCCCAAAGTCAATATGTGTATGCATCTCCTACACCCGTTTATATCCCAAATACAACCTCAAAACACCCGAAAATTTGATATTTTTGGGTCCCAGAAGCGATCTGAACAAGCCACCTCATTGCTAGAATGTTTTCAAAATATAGGCTCGAAACATGCTAAAAATCGATATTTTAGGTGCCCAAAGTCAATATCTCAAATTCAGGCCCAAAACACCCGAAAATTCGATATTTTGGGGTCCCATAAGCGATCTGTACATGCCTACACCGTGTTAGAGTATTTTCAAAATACAGGCCCAAAACATACTGAAAATCGATCTTTTAGGTGCCCAAAGTCAATATCTCAAATTTAGGCCCAAAACACCCGAAAATTCGATATTTTGGGGTCCCATAAGCGATCTGTACATGCCTACACCGTGTTAGAGTATTTTCAAAATACAGGCCCAAAACATACTGAAAATCGATCTTTTAGGTGCCCAAAAGTCGATATGTGCATGCACCTTCTGTACCCGTTTATATCTCAAATTCATGCTCCAAACACCCGAAAATTCGATATTTTGGGGTCCCAGAAGCGAACTGTACATGCCTACTCAGTGCTAGAATATTTTAAAAATATAGGCCCAAAACATGCTAAAAATCGATATTTTAGATGCTAAAAGTCGATATCTCAAATTCAGTCCCAAAACACCCGAAAATTCGATATTTATGGGTCCCAGAAGCGATCTGTACATGCCTACTCCGTGTTAGAGTATTTTCAAAATACAGGACCAAAACATACTGAAAATCGATCTTTTAGGTGCCCAAAAGTCGATATGTGCATGCATCTTCTGTACCCGTTTATATCTCAAATTCAGGCTTAAAACGCCAGAAAATTCGATATTTTGCGGTCACAGAAGCGATCTGTTCATGCCTACTCCGTGTTAGAGTATTTTCATAATACAGGCCCAAAACATGCTGAAAATCGATATTTTAGGTGCCCAAAGTCAATATGTGTATGCATCTCCTACACCCGTTTATATCCGAAATTCAACCTCAAAACACCCGAAAATTTGATATTTTTGGGTCACAGAAGCGATCTGTACAAGCCACCTCATTGCTAGAATGTTTTCAAAATATAGGCTCGAAACATGCTAAAAATCGATATTTTAAGTGTCCAAAGTCGATATGTGCATGCATCTTCTGTACCCGTTTATAACTCAAATTGAGGCTCAAGACACCCGAAAACTCATTATTTTGGGGTCCCAGAAGCGATCTGTACATGCCTACTCCGTGTTAGAGTATTTTCAAAATATAGGCCCAAAAAAAACTGAAAATCGATCTTTTAGGTGTCCAAAAGTCGATATGTGCATGCATCTTCTGTACCTGTTAATATCTCAAATTCAGGCTCAAAACACCCGAAAATTCGATATTTTGGGGTCCCAGAAGCGATCTGTACATGTCTACTCAGTGATAGAATATTTTCAAAATAAAGGCTCAAAACATGCTGAAAATCGATATTTTAGGTGCCCAAAGTCAATATGTGCATGCATCTTCAGTACCCGATTATTTCTCAAATTCAGGCTGAAAACACCCTAAAATTCGATATTTTGGGGCCCCATAAGCGATCTGTACATGCCTACTCAGTGCTAGAATATTTTCAAAATATATGCCCAAAACATGCTAAAAATCGATATTTTAGGTGCTAAAAGTCGATATCTCAAATTCAGGCCCAAAACACCCGAAAATTCGATATTGATGGGTCCCAGAAGCGATCTGTACATGCCTACTCCGTGTTAGAGTATTTTCAAAATACAGGCCCAAAAAAAACTGAAAATCGATATTTTAGGTGCCCAAAGTCAATATGTGCATGCATCTTCTATACCCGATTATATCTCAAATTCACGCTGAAAACACCCGAAAATTCGATATTTTGGGATCCCAGAAGCGATCTGTATATGCCTACTCAGTGCTAGAATATTTTCAAAATATAGGCCCAAAACATGCTAAAAATCGATATTTTAGGTGCTAAAAGTCGATATCTCAAATTCAGGCCCAAAACATCCGAAATTTCGATATATATGGGTCCTAGAAGCGATATGTACATGCCTACTCCGTGTTATAGTATTTTCAAAATACAGGCCTAAAACATACTGAAAATCGATCTTTTAGGTGCCCAAAAGTCGATATGTGCATGCATCTTCTATACCCGTTTATAACTCAAATTCAGGCTCCAAACACCCGAAAATTCGATATTTTGGGGTCCCAGAAGCGATCTGTACATGTCTACTCAGTGATAGAATATTTTCATAATAAAGGCCCAAAACATGCTCAAAATCGATATTTTAGGTGCCCAAAGTCAATATGTGCATGCATCTTCTGTACCCGTTTATATCTCAAATTCAGGCTGAAAACACCCGAAAATTCGATATTTATGGGTCCCAGACGCGATCTGTACATGCCTACTCCGTGTTATAGTATTTTCAAAATACAAGCCCAAAACTTACTGAAAATCTATCATTTAGGTGCCCAAAAGTCGATATGTGCATGCATATTCTGTACCCGTTTATATCTTAAATTCAGGCTCCAAACACCCAAAAATTCGATATTTTGGGGTCCCAGAAGCGATCTGTACATGCCTACTCAGTGCTAGAATAATTTCAAAATATACGCCCAAAACATGCTAAAAATCGATATTTTAGGTGCCCAGAGTCGATATCTCAAGTTCAGGCCCAAAACACACGAAAATTCGATATTTTGGGGTCCCATAAGCGATCAGTACATGCCTACACCGTGTTAGAGTATTTTCAAAATACAGGCCCAAAACATACTGAAAATCGATCTTTTAGGTGCCCAAAGTCAATATATCAAATTCAGGCCCAAAACACCCGAAAATTCGATATTTTGGGGTCCCATAAGCGATCTGTACATGCCTACACCGTGTTAGAGTATTTTCAAAATACAGGCCCAAAACATACTAAAAATCGATCTTTTAGGTGCCCAAAAGTCGATATGTGCATGCACCTTCTGTACCCGTTTATATCTCAAATTCATGCTCCAAACACCCGAAAATTCGATATTTTGGGGTCCCAGAAGCGATCTGTACATGCCTACTCAGTGCTAGAATATTTTAAAAATATAGGCCCAAAACATGCTAAAAATCGATATTTTAGATGCTAAAAGTCGATATCTCAAATTCAGTCCCAAAACACCCGAAAATTCGATATTTATGGGTCCCAGAAGCGATCTGTACATGCCTACTCCGTGTTAGAGTATTTTCAAAATACAGGCCCTAAACATACTGAAAATCGATCTTTTAGGTGCCCAAAAGTCGATATGTGCATGGATCTTCTGTACCCGTTTATATCTCAAATTCAGGCTTAAAACGCCAGAAAATTCGATATTTTGCGGTCACAGAAGCGATCTGTTCATGCCTACTCCGTGTTAGAGTATTTTCATAATACAGGCCCAAAACATGCTGAAAATCGATATTTTAGGTGCCCAAAGTCAATATGTGTATGCATCTCCTACACCCGTTTATATCCGAAATTCAACCTCAAAACACCCGAAAATTTGATATTTTTGGGTCACAGAAGCGATCTGTACAAGCCACCTCATTGCTAGAATGTTTTCAAAATATAGGCTCGAAACATGCTAAAAATCGATATTTTAAGTGTCCAAAGTCGATATGTGCATGCATCTTCTGTACCCGTTTATATCTCAAATTGAGGCTCAAAACACCCGAAAACTCATTATTTTGGGGTCCCAGAAGCGATCTGTACATGCCTACTCCGTGTTAGAGTATTTTCAAAATATAGGCCCAAAAAAAACTGAAAATCGATCTTTTAGGTGTCCAAAAGTCGATATGTGCATGCATCTTCTGTATCTATTAATATCTCAAATTCAGGCTCAAAACACCCGAAAATTCGATATTTTGGGGTCCCAGAAGCGATCTGTACATGTCTATTCAGTGATAGAATATTTTCAAAATAAAGGCTCAAAACATGCTGAAAATCGATATTTTAGGTGCCCAAAGTCAATATGTGCATGCATCTTCAGTACCCGATTATTTCTCAAATTCAGGCTGAAAAACACCCGAAAATTCGATATTTTGGGGCCCCAGAAGCGATCTGTACATGCCTACTCAGTGCTAGAATATTTTCAAAATATAGGCCCAAAACATGCTAAAAATCGATATTTTAGGTGCTAAAAGTCGATATCTCAAATTCAGGCCCAAAACACCCGAAAATTCGATATTTATGGGTCCCAGAAGCGATCTGTACATGCCTACTCCGTGTTAGAGTATTTTCAAAATACAGGCCCAAAAAAAACTGAAAATCGATATTTTAGGTGCCCAAAGTCAATATGTGCATGCATCTTCTGTACCCGATTATATCTCAAATTCACGCTGAAAACACCCGAAAATTCGATATTTTGGGGTCCCAGAAGCGATCTGTATATGCCTACTCAGTGCTAGAATATTTTCAAAATATAGGCCCAAAACATGCTAAAAATCGATATTTTAGGTGCTAAAAGTCGATATCTCAAATTCAGGCCCAAAACATCCGAAAATTCGATATTTATGGGTCCCAGAAGCGATCTGTACATGCCTACTCCGTGTTATAGTATTTTCAAAATACAGGCCTAAATCATACTGAAAATCGATCTTTTAGGTGCCAAAAAGTCGATATGTGCATGCATCTTCTATACCCGTTTATATCTCAAATTAAGGCTCCAAACACCCGAAAATTCGATATTTTGGGGTCCCAGAAGCGATCTGTACATGTCTACTCAGTGATAGAATATTTTCATAATAAAGGCCCAAAACATGCTCAAAATCGATATTTTAGGTGCCCAAAGTCAATATGTGCATGCATCTTCTGTACCCGTTTATATCTCAAATTCAGGCTGAAAACACCCGAAAATTCGATATTTATGGGTCCCAGACGCGATCTGTACATGCCTACTCCGTGTTATAGTATTTTCAAAATACAGGCCCAAAACTTACTGAAAATCTATCATTTAGGTGCCCAAAAGTCGATATGTGCATGCATATTCTGTACCCGTTTATATCTCAAATTCAGGCTCAAAACACCCAAAAATTCGATATTTTGGGGTCCCAGAAGCGATCTGTACATGCCTACTCAGTGCTAGAATATTTTCAAAATATACGCCCAAAACATGCTAAAAATCGATATTTTAGGTGCCCAGAGTCGATATCTCAAGTTCAGGCCCAAAACACACGAAAATTCAATATTTTGGGGTCCCAGAAGCGATCTGTACATGCCTACTCCGTGTTAGAGTATTTTCAAAATACAGGCCCAAAACATACTTAAAATCGATCTTTTAGGTGCCCAAAAGTCGATATGTGCATGCATCTTCTGTACCCGTTTATATCTCAAGTTCAGGCTCCAAACACCCGAAAATTCGATATTTTGGGGTCCCAGAAGCGATCTGTACATGCCTACTCAGTGCTAGAATATTTTCAAAATATAGGCCCAAAACATGCTAAAAATCGATATTTTAGGTGCCCAAAGTCGATATCTCAAATTCAGGCCCAAAACACCCGAAAATTCGATATTTTTGTGTCTCAGAAGCGATCTGTTCATGCCTTCTCAGTGCTAGAATATTTTCAAAATACAGGCCCAAAACATGCTCAAAATCGATATTTTAGGTGCTCAAAGTCAATTTGTGAATGCATCTTCTGTACCCGTTTACATCTCAAATTCAGGTTCCAAACACACCAAAATTCGATATTTTGGGGTCCCAGAAGCGACCTGTACATGCCTACTCAGTGCTAGAATATTTTCAATATATAGGCCCAAAACATGCTAAAAATCGATATTTTTATTTGATAAAAGTCGATATCTCAAATTCAGGCCCAAAACACCCGAAAATTCGATATTTATGGGTCCCAGAAGCGATCTGTACATGCCTACTCCGTGTAAGAGTATTTTCAAAATACAGGCCCAAAACATACTGAAAATCGATCTTTTAGGTGCCCAAAAGTCGATATGTGCATGCATCTTCTGTACCCGTTTATATCTCAAATTCAGGCTCAAAACACCCGAAAATTCGATATTTTGGGGTCCCAGAAGCGATCTGTACATGCCTACTCAGTGCTAGAATATTTTCAAAATATAGGCCCAAAACATGCTAAAAATCGATATTTTAGGTGCTAAAAGTCGATATCTCAAATTCAGGCCCAAAACACCGGAAAATTCTATATTTATGGGTCCCAGAAACGATCTGTACATGCCTACTCCGTGTTAGAGTATTTTCAAAATACAGGCCCAAAACATACTGAAAATCGAACTTTTAGGTGCCCAAAAGTCGATATGTGCATGCATCTTCTGTACCCGTTTATATCTCAAATTCAGGCTCCAAAAACCCGAAAATTCGATATTTTGGGGTCCCAGAAGCGACCTGTACATGCCTACTCAGTGCTAGAATATTTTCAATATATAGGCCCAAAACATGATAAAAATCGATATTTTAGGTGATAAAAGTCGATATCTCAAATTCAGGCCCAAAACACCCGAAAATTCGATATTTATGGGTCCCAGAAGCGATCTGTACATGCCTACTCCGTGTTAGAGTATTTTCAAAATACAGGCCCAAAACATACTGAAAATCGATCTTTTAGGTGCCCAAAAGTCGATATGTGCATGCATCTTCTGTACCCGTTTATATCTCAAATTCAGTCTCAAAACACCCGAAAATTCGATATTTTGGGGTCACAGAAGCGATCTGTTCATGCCTACTCTGTGTTAGAGTATTTTCATAATTCAGGCCCAAAACATGCTGAAAATCGATATTTTAGGTGCCCAAATTCAATATGTGCATGCATCTTCTGTACCCGTTTATATCTCAAATTCAGGCTGAAAACACCCGAAAATTCGATATTTTGGGGTCCCAGAAGCGATCTGTACATGCCTACTCAGTGCTAGAATATTTTCAAAATATAGGCCCAAAACATGCTAAAAATCGATATTTTAGGTGCTAAAAGTCGATATCTCAAATTCAGGCCCAAAACACCGGAAAATTCGATATTTATGGGTCCCAGAAGCGATCTGTACATGCCTACTCCGTGTAAGAGTATTTTCAAAATACAGGCCCAAAACATACTGAAAATCGATCTTTTAGGTGCCCAAAATTCGATATGTGCATGCATCTTCTGTACCCGTTTTTATCTCAAATTCAGGCTCAAAACACCCGAAAATTCGATATTTTGGGATCCCAGAAGCGATCTGTACATGCCTACTCAGTGCTAGAATATTTTCAAAATATAGGCCCAAAACATGCTAAAAATCGATATTTTAGGTGCTAAAAGTCGATATCTCAAATTCAGGCCCAAAACACCGGAAAATTCTTTATTTATGGGTCCCAGAAGCGATCTGTACATGCCTACTCCGTGTTAGAGTATTTTCAAAATACAGGCCCAAAACATACTGAAAATCGAACTTTTAGGTGCCCAAAAGTCGATATGTGCATGCATCTTCTGTACCCGTTTATATCTCAAATTCAGGCTCCAAAAACCCGAAAATTCGATATTTTGGGGTCCCAGAAGCGACCTGTACATGCCTACTCAGTGCTAGAATATTTTCAATATATAGGCCCAAAACATGATAAAAATCGATATTTTAGGTGATAAAAGTCGATATCTCAAATTCAGGCCCAAAACACCCGAAAATTCGATATTTATGGGTCCCAGAAGCGATCTGTACATGCCTACTCCGTGTTAGAGTATTTTCAAAATACAGGCCCAAAACATACTGAAAATCGATCTTTTAGGTGCCCAAAAGTCGATATGTGCATGCATCTTCTGTACCCGTTTATATCTAAAATTCAGGCTCAAAACACCCGAAAATTCGATATTTTGGGTTCCCAGAAGCGATCTGTACATGCCTACTCAGTGCTAAAATATTTTCAAAATGTAGGCCCACAACATGCTAAAAATCGATATTTTAGGAGGCCAAAGTCGATATCTCAAATTCAGGCCCAAAACACCCGAAAACTCATTTTTTTGGTGTCCCAGAAGCGATCCGTACATGCCTACTCCTAGTTAGAATGTTTTCAAGATACAGACCCAAAACATGCTCAAAATCGATATTTTATGTTCCCAAAAGTCGATATGTGCATGCATCTTCTGTACCCGTTTATATCTCAAATTCAGGCTCAAAACACCCGAATATTCGATATTTTGAGGTCACAAAAGCGATCTGTTCATGCCTACTCCGTGTTAGAGTATTTTTTATAATACAGGCCCAAAACATGCTGAAAATCGATATTTTAGGTGACCAAAGTCAATATGTGTATGCATCTTCTGCACCCGTTTATATCCCAAATTCAACCTCAAAACACCCGAAAATTTGATATTTTTGGGTCCCAGAAGCGATCTGTACAGTGCTAGAATGTTTTCAAAATATACTGTCGGCCCAAAACATGCTGAAAATCGATATTTTAAGTGTCCAAAGTTGATATGCACATGCATCTTCTGTTCCCGTTTATATCTCAAATTCAGGCACAAAACACCCGAAAATTCGATATTTTGGGGTCCCAGAAGCGATTTGTACATGCCTACTCCGTGTTAGAGTATCTTCAAAATACAGGCCCAAAACAAGCTGAAAATCGATATTTAAGTGCCCAAAGTCAATATGTGCATGCATCTTCTGCACCCGTTTATATCTCAAATTCAGGCTCAAAACACTTGAAAATTCGATATTTTGCGGTCACAGAAGCGATCTGTACATGCCACCTCAGTGCTAGAATGTTTTCAAAATATAGGCTCAAAACATGCTAAAAACCGATATTTTAAGTGTCCAAAGTCGATATGTGCCATCTTCTGTACCCGTTTATATCTCAAATTGAGGCTCAAAACACCCGAAAACTCATTATTTTTGGGTCCTAGAAGCGATCTGTACATGCCTACTCCTAGTTAGAAAGTTTTCAAGATACAGACCCAAAACATGCTCAAAATCGATATTTTAGGTGCCCAAAAGTCGATATGTGCATGTATCTTCAGTACCCGTTTATATCTCAAATTCAGGCTCAAAACACCCGAAAATTCGATATTTTGGGGTCCCAGAAGCGATCTGTACATGCCTACTCCGTGTCAGAGTATTTTCATAATACAGGCCCAAAACATGCTGAAAATCGATATTTTAGGTGCCCAAATTCAATATGTTCATGCATCTTCTGTACCCGTTTATATCTCAAATTCAGGCTCAAAACACCCGAAAATTCGATATTTTGGGGTCCCAGAAGCGATCTGTACATGTTAAAGTTAAAGTTAAAGTTGCAGGGTTTTAGTTCTGGTATCTATCTCTGATGAGATACTCTCCTGAACGTCAGCCAAGCAAGCCCAACTCCCCACCATGGTGCCCAGCCATGGCAGTAACCCCCCAGTAAACAGTTTTAAACTCTCGGGCCTGGGCGAGGCTCGAACTGCCGACCTCACGGATGCGAGGCAGGCGCGTTACCACTGTACTAGCCAGGGGCTCCTCAGTGTTAGAATATTTTCAAAATAAAGGCCCAAAACATGTTGAAAATCGATATTTTAGGTGCCCAAAGTCAATATGTGCCTGCATCTTCTGTACCCGTTTATATCTCAAATTCAGGCTGAAAACACCCGAAAATTCGATATTTTGGGGTCCCAGAAGCGATCTGTACATGCCTACTCAGTGCTAGAATATTTTCAAAATATAGGCCCAAAATATGCTAAAAATCGATATTTTAGGTGCTAAAAGTCGATATCTCAAATTCAGGCCCAAAACACCCGAAAATTCGATATTTATGGGTCCCAGAAGCGATCTGTACATGCCTACTCCGTGTAAGAGTATTTTCAAAATACAGGCCCAAAACATACTGAAAATCGATCTTTTAGGTGCCCAAAAGTCGATATGTGCATGCATCTTCTGTACCCGTTTATATCTCAAATTCAGGCTCAAAACACCCGAAAATTCGATATTTTGGGGTCACAGAAGCGATCTGTTCATGCCTACTCTGTGTTAGAGTATTTTCATAATTCAGGCCCAAAACATGCTGAAAATCGATATTATAGGTGCCCAAATTCAATATGTGCCTGCATCTTCTGTACCCGTTTATATCTCAAATTCACGCTGAAAACACCCGAAAATTCGATATTTTGGGGTCCCAGAAGCGATCTGTACATGCCTACTCAGTGCTAGAATATTTTCAAAATATAGGCCCAAAACATGCTAAAAATCGATATTTTAGGTGCTAAAAGTCGATATCTCAAATTCAGGCCCAAAACATCCGAAAATTCGATATTTATGGGTCCCAGAAGCGATCTGTACATGCCTACTCCGTGTTATAGTATTTTCAAAATACAGGCCTAAAACATACTGAAAATCGATCTTTTAGGTGCCAAAAAGTCGATATGTGCATGCATCTTCTATACCCGTTTATATCTCAAATTAAGGCTCCAAACACCCGAAAATTCGATATTTTGGGGTCCCAGAAGCGATCTGTACATGTCTACTCAGTGATAGAATATTTTCATAATAAAGGCCCAAAACATGCTCAAAATCGATATTTTAGGTGCCCAAAGTCAATATGTGCATGCATCTTCTGTACCCGTTTATATCTCAAATTCAGGCTGAAAACACCCGAAAATTCGATATTTTGGGGTCCCAGAAGCGATCTGTACATGCCTACTCAGTGCTAGAATATTTTCAAAATATAGGCCCAAAACATGCTAGAAATCGATATTTTAGGTGCTAAAAGTCGATATCTCAAATTCAGGCCCAAAACACCGGAAAATTCTATATTTATGGGTCCCAGAAGCGATCTGTACATGCCTACTCCGTGTTAGAGTATTTTCAAAATACAGGCCCAAAACATACTGAAAATCGAACTTTTAGGTGCCCAAAAGTCGATATGTGCATGCATCTTCTGTACCCGTTTATATCTCAAATTCAGGCTCCAAAAACCCGAAAATTCGATATTTTGGGGTCCCAGAAGCGACCTGTACATGCCTACTCCGTGTTAGAGTATCTTCAAAATACAGGCCCAAAACAAGCTGAAAATCGATATTTAAGTGCCCAAAGTCAATATGTGCATGCATCTTCTGCACCCGTTTATATCTCAAATTCAGGCTCAAAACACTTGAAAATTCGATATTTTGCGGTCACAGAAGCGATCTGTACATGCCACCTCAGTGCTAGAATGTTTTCAAAATATAGGCTCAAAACATGCTAAAAACCGATATTTTAAGTGTCCAAAGTCGATATGTGCCATCTTCTGTACCCGTTTATATCTCAAATTGAGGCTCAAAACACCCGAAAACTCATTATTTTTGGGTCCTAGAAGCGATCTGTACATGCCTACTCCTAGTTAGAAAGTTTTCAAGATACAGACCCAAAACATGCTCAAAATCGATATTTTAGGTGCCCAAAAGTCGATATGTGCATGTATCTTCAGTACCCGTTTATATCTCAAATTCAGGCTCAAAACACCCGAAAATTCGATATTTTGGGGTCCCAGAAGCGATCTGTACATGCCTACTCCGTGTCAGAGTATTTTCATAATACAGGCCCAAAACATGCTGAAAATCGATATTTTAGGTGCCCAAATTCAATATGTTCATGCATCTTCTGTACCCGTTTATATCTCAAATTCAGGCTCAAAACACCCGAAAATTCGATATTTTGGGGTCCCAGAAGCGATCTGTACATGTTAAAGTTAAAGTTAAAGTTGCAGGGTTTTAGTTCTGGTATCTATCTCTGATGAGATACTCTCCTGAACGTCAGCCAAGCAAGCCCAACTCCCCACCATGGTGCCCAGCCATGGCAGTAACCCCCCAGTAAACAGTTTTAAACTCTCGGGCCTGGGCGAGGCTCGAACTGCCGACCTCACGGATGCGAGGCAGGCGCGTTACCACTGTACTAGCCAGGGGCTCCTCAGTGTTAGAATATTTTCAAAATAAAGGCCCAAAACATGTTGAAAATCGATATTTTAGGTGCCCAAAGTCAATATGTGCCTGCATCTTCTGTACCCGTTTATATCTCAAATTCAGGCTGAAAACACCCGAAAATTCGATATTTTGGGGTCCCAGAAGCGATCTGTACATGCCTACTCAGTGCTAGAATATTTTCAAAATATAGGCCCAAAATATGCTAAAAATCGATATTTTAGGTGCTAAAAGTCGATATCTCAAATTCAGGCCCAAAACACCCGAAAATTCGATATTTATGGGTCCCAGAAGCGATCTGTACATGCCTACTCCGTGTAAGAGTATTTTCAAAATACAGGCCCAAAACATACTGAAAATCGATCTTTTAGGTGCCCAAAAGTCGATATGTGCATGCATCTTCTGTACCCGTTTATATCTCAAATTCAGGCTCAAAACACCCGAAAATTCGATATTTTGGGGTCACAGAAGCGATCTGTTCATGCCTACTCTGTGTTAGAGTATTTTCATAATTCAGGCCCAAAACATGCTGAAAATCGATATTATAGGTGCCCAAATTCAATATGTGCCTGCATCTTCTGTACCCGTTTATATCTCAAATTCACGCTGAAAACACCCGAAAATTCGATATTTTGGGGTCCCAGAAGCGATCTGTACATGCCTACTCAGTGCTAGAATATTTTCAAAATATAGGCCCAAAACATGCTAAAAATCGATATTTTAGGTGCTAAAAGTCGATATCTCAAATTCAGGCCCAAAACATCCGAAAATTCGATATTTATGGGTCCCAGAAGCGATCTGTACATGCCTACTCCGTGTTATAGTATTTTCAAAATACAGGCCTAAAACATACTGAAAATCGATCTTTTAGGTGCCAAAAAGTCGATATGTGCATGCATCTTCTATACCCGTTTATATCTCAAATTAAGGCTCCAAACACCCGAAAATTCGATATTTTGGGGTCCCAGAAGCGATCTGTACATGTCTACTCAGTGATAGAATATTTTCATAATAAAGGCCCAAAACATGCTCAAAATCGATATTTTAGGTGCCCAAAGTCAATATGTGCATGCATCTTCTGTACCCGTTTATATCTCAAATTCAGGCTGAAAACACCCGAAAATTCGATATTTTGGGGTCCCAGAAGCGATCTGTACATGCCTACTCAGTGCTAGAATATTTTCAAAATATAGGCCCAAAACATGCTAGAAATCGATATTTTAGGTGCTAAAAGTCGATATCTCAAATTCAGGCCCAAAACACCGGAAAATTCTATATTTATGGGTCCCAGAAGCGATCTGTACATGCCTACTCCGTGTTAGAGTATTTTCAAAATACAGGCCCAAAACATACTGAAAATCGAACTTTTAGGTGCCCAAAAGTCGATATGTGCATGCATCTTCTGTACCCGTTTATATCTCAAATTCAGGCTCCAAAAACCCGAAAATTCGATATTTTGGGGTCCCAGAAGCGACCTGTACATGCCTACTCAGTGCTAGAATATTTTCAATATATAGGCCCAAAACATGATAAAAATCGATATTTTAGGTGATAAAAGTCGATATCTCAAATTCAGGCCCAAAACACCCGAAAATTCGATATTTATGGGTCCCAGAAGCGATCTGTACATGCCTACTCCGTGTTAGAGTATTTTCAAAATACAGGCCCAAAACATACTGAAAATCGATCTTTTAGGTGCCCAAAAGTCGATATGTGCATGCATCTTCTGTACCCGTTTATATCTCAAATTCAGGCTCAAAACACCCGAAAATTCGATATTTTGGTTTCACAGAAGCGATCTGTTCATGCCTACTCTGTGTTAGAGTATTTTCATAATTCAGGCCCAAAACATGCTGAAAATCGATATTTTAGGTGCCCAAATTCAATATGTGCCTGCATCTTCTGTACCCGTTTATATCTCAAATTCAGGCCGAAAACACCCGAAAATTCGATATTTTGGGGTCCCAGAAGCGATCTGTACATGCCTACTCAGTGCTAGAATATTTTCAAAATATAGGCCCAAAACATGCTAAAAATCGATATTTTAGGTGCTAAAAGTCGATATCTCAAATTCAGGCCCAAAACACCGGAAAATTCTATATTTATGGGTCCCAGAAGCGATCTGTTCATGCCTACTCCGTGTTAGAGTATTTTCAAAATACTGGCCCAAAACATACTGAAAATCGATCTTTTAGGTGCCCAAAAGTCGATATGTGCATGCATATTCTGTACCCGTTTATATCTCAAATTCAGGCTCCAAATACCCGAAAATTCGATATTTTGGGGTCCCAGAAGCGACCTGTACATGCCTACTCAGTGCTAGAATATTTTCAATATATAGGCCCAAAACATGCTAAAAATCGATATTTTAGGTGATAAAAGTCGATATCTCAAATTCAGGCCCAAAACACCCGAAAATTCGATATTTATGGGTCCCAGAAGCGATCTGTACATGCCTACTCCGTGTTAGAGTATTTTCAAAATACAGGCCCAAAACATACTGAAAATCGATCTTTTAGGTGCCCAAAAGTCGATATGTGCATGCATCTTCTGTACCCGTTTATATCTCAAATTCAGGCTCAAAACACCCGAAAATTCGATATTTTGGGGTCACAGAAGCGATCTGTTCATGCCTACTCTGTGTTAGAGTATTTTCATAATTCAGGCCCAAAACATGCTGAAAATCGATATTTTAGGTGCCCAAATTCAATATGTGAATGCATCTTCTGTACCCGTTTATATCTCAAATTCAGGCTGAAAACACCCGAAAATTCGATATTTTGGGGTCCCAGAAGCGATCTGTACATGCCTACTCAGTGCTAGAATATTTTCAAAATATAGGCCCAAAACATGCTAAAAATCGATATTTTAGGTGCTAAAAGTCGATATCTCAAATTCAGGCCCAAAACACCGGAAAATTCTATATTTATGGGTCCCAGAAGCGATCTGTACATGCCTACTCCGTGTTAGAGTATTTTCAAAATACAGGCCCAAAACATACTGAAAATCGAACTTTTAGGTGCCCAAAAGTCGATATGTGCATGCATCTTCTGTACCCGTTTATATCTCAAATTCAGGCTCCAAAAACCCGAAAATTCGATATTTTGGGGTCCCAGAAGCGACCTGTACATGCCTACTCAGTGCTAGAATATTTTCAATATATAGGCCCAAAACATGATAAAAATCGATATTTTAGGTGATAAAAGTCGATATCTCAAATTCAGGCCCAAAACACCCGAAAATTCGATATTTATGGGTCCCAGAAGCGATCTGTACATGCCTACTCCGTGTTAGAGTATTTTCAAAATACAGGCCCAAAACATACTAAAAATCGATCTTTTAGGTGCCCAAAAGTCGATATGTGCATGCATCTTCTGTACCCGTTTATATCTCAAATTCAGGCTCAAAACACCCGAAAATTCGATATTTTGGGGTCACAGAAGCGATCTGTTCATGCCTACTCTGTGTTAGAGTATTTTCATAATTCAGGCCCAAAACATGCTGAAAATCGATATTTTAGGTGCCCAAATTCAATATGTGCCTGCATCTTCTGTACCCGTTTATATCTCAAATTCAGGCTCAAAACACAAGAAAATTCGATATTTTGGGGTCCCAGAAGCGATCTGTACATGCCTACTCAGTGCTAGAATATTTTCAAAATATAGGCCCAAAACATGCTAAAAATCGATATTTTAGGTGCTAAAAGTCGATATCTTAAATTTAAGCCCAAACCACCCGAAAATTCTATATTTATTGGTCCCAGAAGCGATCTGTACATGCCTACTCCGTGTTAGAGTATTTTCAAAATACAGGCCCAAAACATACTGAAAATCGATCTTTTAGGTGCCCAAAAGTCGATATGTGCATGCATCTTCTGTACCCGTTTATATCTCAAATTCAGGCTCCAAACACCCGAAAATTCGATATTTTGGGGTCCCAGAAGCGACCTGTACATGCCTACTCAGTGCTAGAATATTTTAAATATATAGGCCCAAAACATGCTAAAAATCGATATTTTAGGTGATAAAAGTCGATATCTCAAATTCAGGCCCAAAACACCCGAAAATTCGATATTTATGGGTCCCAGAAGCGATCTGTACATGCCTACTCCGTGTTAGAGTATCTTCAAAATACAGGCCCAAAACAAGCTGAAAATCGATATTTTAGGTGCCCAAAGTCAATATGTGCATGCATCTTCTGCACCCGTTTATATCTCAAATTCAGGCTCAAAACACTTGAAAATTCGATATTTTGCGGTCACAGAAGAATATTATAGGCTCAAAACATGCTAAAAACCGATATTTTAAGTGTCCAAAGTCGGTATGTGCCATCTTCTGTACCCGTTTATATCTCAAATTGAGGCTCAAAACACCCGAAAACTCATTATTTTTGGGTCCTAGAAGCGATCTGTACATGCCTACTCCTAGTTAGAATGTTTTCAAGATACAGACCCAAAACATGCTCAAAATCGATATTTTAGGTGCCCAAAAGTCGATTTGTGCATGTATCTTCAGTACCCGTTTATATCTCAAATTCAGGCTCAAAACACCCGAAAATTCGATATTTTGGGATCCCAGAAGCAATCTGTACATGCCTACTCCGTGTCAGAGTATTTTCATAATACAGGCCCAAAACATGCTGAAAATCGATATTTTAGGTGCCCAAATTCAATATGTTCATGCATCTTCTGTACCCGTTTATATCTCAAATTCAGGCTCAAAAAACCCGAAAATTCGATATTTTGGGGTCCCAGAAGCGATCTGTACATGTTAAAGTTGCAGGGTTTTAGTTCTGGTATCTATCTCTGATGAGATACTCTCCTGAACGTCAGCCAGGCAAGCCCAACTCCCCACCATGGTGCCCAGCCATGGCAGTAACCCCCCAGTAAACAGTTTTAAACTCTCGGGCCTGGGCGAGGCTCGAACTGCCGACCTCACGGATGCGAGGCAGGCGCGTCACCACTGTACTAGCCAGGGGCTACACAGTGTTAGAATATTTTCAAAATAAAGGCCCAAAACATGTTGAAAATCGATATTTTAGGTGCCCAAAGTCAATATGTGCCTGCATCTTCTGTACCCGTTTATATCTCAAATTCAGGCTGAAAACACCCGAAAATTCGATATTTTGGGGTCCCAGAAGCGATCTGTACATGCCTACTCAGTGCTAGAATATTTTCAAAATATAGGCCCAAAACATGCTAAAAATCGATATTTTAGGTGCTAAAAGTCGATATCTCAAATTCAGGCCCAAAACACCGGAAAATTCTATATTTATGGGTCCCAGAAGCGATCTGTACATGCCTACTCCGTGTTAGAGTATTTTCAAAATACAGGCCCAAAACATACTGAAAATCAATCTTTTAGGTGCCCAAAAGTTGATATGTGCATGCATCTTCTGTACCCGTTTATATCTCAAATTCAGGCTCAAAACACCCGAAAATTCGATATTTTGGGGTCACATAAGCGATCTGTTCATGCCTACTCTGTGTTAGAGTATTTTCATAATTCAGGCCCAAAACATGCTGAAAATAGATATTTTAGGTGCCCAAATTCAATATGTGCATGCATCTTCTGTACCCGTTTTTATCTCAAATTCAACCTCAAAACACCCGAAAATTCGATATTTTGGGGTCCCAGAAGCGATCTGTACATGTCTACTCAGTGTTAGAGTATTTTCAAAATACAATCCCAAAACATGTTGAAAATTGATATTTTAGGTGCCCAAAGTCAATATGTGCATGCATCTTCTGTACCCGTTTATATCTCAAATTCAGGCTGAAAACACCCGAAAATTCGATATTTTTGGGTCCCAGAAGCGATCTGTACATGCCAACTCAGTGCTAGAATATTTTCAAAATATAGGCCCAAAACATGCTAAAAATCGATATTTTAGGTGCTAAAAGTCGATATCTCAAATTCAGGCCCAAAACACGCGAAAATTCGATATTTATGGGTCCCAGAAGCGATCTGTACATGCCTACTCCGTGTTAGAGTATTTTCAAAATACAGGCCCAAAACATACTGAAAATCGATCTTTTAGGTGCCCAAAAGTCGATATGTGAATGCATCTTCTGTACCCGTTTATATCTCAAATTCAGGCTTAAAACACCCGAAAATTCGATATTTTGGGGTCCCAGAAGCGATCTGTACATGCCTACTCAGTGCTAGAATATTTTCAATATATAGGCCCAAAACACGCTAAAAATCGATATTTTAGGTGATAAAAGTCGATATCTCAAATTCAGGCCCAAAACACCCGAAAATTCGATATTTATGGGTCCCAGAAGCGATCTGTACATGCCTACTCCGTGTTAGAGTATTTTCAAAATACAGGCCCAAAACATACTGAAAATCGATCTTTTAGGTGCCCAAAAGTCGATATGTGCATGCATCTTCTGTACCCGTTTATATCTCAAATTCAGGCTCAAAACACCCGAAAATTCGATATTTTGGGGTCACAGAAGCGATCTGTTAATGACTACTCTGTGTTAGAGTATTTTCATAATTCAGGCCCAAAACATGCTGAAAATCGATATTTTAGGTGCCCAAAGTCAATATTTGTATGCATCTTCTGCACCCGTTAATATCTCAAATTCAACCTCAAAACACCCGAAAATTTGATATTTTTGGGTCCCAGAAGCGATCTGTACATGCCACCTCAGTGCTAGAATGTTTTCAAAATATAGGCTCAAAACATGCCAAAAATCGATATTTTAAGTGTCCAAAGTCGATATGTGCCCTCTTCTGTACCCGTTTATATCTCAAATTGAGGCTCAAAACACCCGAAAACTCATTATTTTTTAGTCCTTGAAGCGATCTGTACATGCCTACTCTGTGTTAGAATGTTTTCAAGATACAGACCCAAAACATGCTCAAAATCGATATTTTAGGTGCCCAAAAGTCGATATGTGCATGTATCTTCAGTACCCGTTTATATCTCAAATTCAGGCTCAAAACACCCGAAAATTCGATATTTTGGGGTCCCAGAAGCGATCTGTACATGCCTACTCCGTGTCAGAGTATTTTCATAATACAGGCCCAAAACATGCTGAAATTCGATATTTTAGGTGCCCAAATTCAATATGTGCATGCATCTTCTGTACCCGTTTATATCTCAAATTCAGGCTCAAAACACCCGAAAATTCGATATTTTGGGGTCCCAGAAGCGATCTGTACATGTCTACTCAGTGTTAGAATATTTTCAAAAATAAAGGCCCAAAACATGTTGAAAATCGATATTTTAGGTGCCCAAAGTCAATATGTGAATGCATCTTCTGTACCCGTTTATATCTCAAATTCAGGCTGAAAACATCCGAAAATTCGATATTTTGGGGTCCCAGAAGCGATCTGTACATGCCTACTCACTGCTAGAATATTTTCAAAATATAGGCCCAAAACTTGCTAAAAATCGATATTTTAGGTGCTAAAAGTCGATATCTCAAATTCAGGCCCAAAACACCGGAAAATTCTATATTTATGGGTCCCAGAAGCGATCTGTACATGCCTACTCCGTGTTAGAGTATTTTCAAAATACAGGCCCAAAACATACTGAAAATCGATCTTTTAGGTGCCCAAAAGTCGATATGTGCATGCATCTTCTGTACCCGTTTATATCTCAAATTCAGGCTTAAAACACCCGAAAATTCGATATTTTGGGGTCCCAGAAGCGATCTGTACATGCCTACTCAGTGCTAGAATATTTTCAATATATAGGCCCAAAACATGCTAAAAATCGATATTTTAGGTAATAAAAGTCGATATCTCAAATTCAGGCCCAAAACACCCGGAAATTCGATATTTATGGGTCCCAGAAGCGATATGTACATGCTTACTCCGTGTTAGAGTATTTTCAAAATACAGGCCCAAAACATACTGAAAATCGATCTTTTAGGTGCCCAAAAGTCGATATGTGCATGCATCTTCTGTACCCGTTTATATCTCAAATTCAGGCTCAAAACACCCGAAAATTCGATATTTTGGGGTCACAGAAGCGATCTGTTCATGCCTACTCTGTGTTAGAGTATTTTCATAATTCAAGTCCAAAACATGCTGAAAATAGATATTTTAGGTGCCCAAATTCAATATGTGCATGCATCTTCTGTACCCGTTTTTATCTCAAATTCAACCTCAAAACACCCGAAGATTCGATATTTTGGGGTCCCAGAAGCGATCTGTACATGTCTACTCAGTGTTAGAGTATTTTCAAAATACAAGCCCAAAACATGTTGAAAATTGATATTTTAGGTGCACAAAGTCAATATGTGCATGCATCTTCTGTACCCGTTTATATCTCAAATTGAGGCTCAAAACACCCGAAAACTCATTATTTTTGAGTCCTAGAAGCGATCTGTACATGCCTACTCCTAGTTAGAATGTTTTCAAGATACAGACCCAAAACATGCTCAAAATCGATATTTTAGGTGCCCAAAAGTCGATATGTGCATGTATCTTCAGTACCCGTTTATATCTCAAATTCAGGCTCAAAACACCCGAAAATTCGATATTTTGGGGTCCCAGAAGCGATCTGTACATGCCTACTCCGTGTCAGAGTATTTTCTTAATACAGGCCCAAAACATGCTGAAAATCGATATTTTAGGTGCCCAAATTCAATATGTGCATGCATCTTCTGTACCCGTTTATATCTCAAATTCAGGCTCAAAACACCCGAAAATTCGATATTTTGGGGTCCCAGAAGCGATCTGTACATGTCTACTCAGTGTTAGAATATTTTCAAAATAAAGGCCCAAAACATGTTGAAAATCGATATTTTAGGTGCCCAAAGTCAATATGTGAATGCATCTTCAGTACCCGTTTATATCTCAAATTCAGGCTGAAAACACCCGAAAATTCGATATTTTGGGGTCCCAGAAGCGATCTGCTAGAATATTTTCAAAATATAGGCCCAAAACATGCTAAAAATCGATATTTTAGGTGCTAAAAGTCAATATCTCAAATTCAGGCCCAAAACACCGGAAAATTCTATATTTATGGGTCCCAGAAGCGATCTGTACATGCCTACTCCGTGTTAGAGTATTTTCAAAATACAGGCCCAAAACATACTGAAAATCGATCTTTTAGGTGCCCAAAAGTCGATATGTGCATGCATCATCTGTACCCGTTTATATCTCAAATTCAGGCTCCAAACACCCGAAAATTCGATATTTTGGGGTCCCAGAAGCGACCTGTACATGCCTACTCAGTGCTAGAATATTTTCAATATATAGGCCCAAAACATGCTAAGAATCGATATTTTAGGTGATAAAAGTCGATATCTCAAATTCAGGCCCAAAACACCCGAAAATTCGATATTTATGGGTCCCAGAAGCTATCTGTACATGCCTACTCCGTGTTAGAGTATTTTCAAAATACAGGCCCAAAACATACTGAAAATCGATCTTTTAGGTGCCCAAAAGTCGATATGTGCATGCATCTTCTGTACCCGTTTATATCTCAAATTCAGGCTTAAAACACCCGAAAATTCGATATTTTGGGGTCCCAGAAGCGATCTGTACATGCCTACTCAGTGCTAGAATATTTTCAATATATAGGCCCAAAACATGCTAAAAATCGATATTTTAGGTGATAAAAGTCGATATCTCAAATTCAGGCCCAAAACACCCGGAAATTCGATATTTATGGGTCCCAGAAGCGATATGTACATGCCTACTCCTAGTTAGAATGTTTTCAAGATACAGACCCAAAACATGCTCAAAATCGATATTTTATGTGCCCAAAAGTCGATATGTGCATGCATCTTCTGTACCCGTTTATATCTCAAATTCAGGCTCAAAACACCCGAATATTCTATATTTTGAGGTCACAAAAGCGATCTGTTCATGCCTACTCCGTGTTAGAGTATTTTTTATAATACAGGCCCAAAACATGCTGAAAATAGATATTTTAGGTGACCAAAGTCAATATGTGTATGCATCTTCTGCACCCGTTTATATCCAAAATTCAACCTCAAAACACCCGAAAATTTGATATTTTTAGGTCCCAGAAGCGATCTGTACAGTGCTAGAATGTTTTCAAAATATACTGTCGGCTCAAAACATGCTAAAAATCGATATTTTAAGTGGCCAAAGTTGAAATGCACATGCATCTTCTGTACCCGTATATCTCAAATTCAGGCACAAAACACCCGAAAATTCGATATTTTGGGGTCCCAGAAGCGATCTGTACATGCCTACTCCGTGTTAGAGTATCTTCAAAATACAGGCCCAAAACAAGCTGAAAATCGATATTTTAGGTGCACAAAGTCAATATGTGCATGCATCTTCTGTACCCGTTTATATCTCAAATTCAGGCTCAAATACTTGAAAATTCGATATTTTGCCGTCACAGAAGAGATCTGTACATACCACCTCAGTGCTAGAATGTTTTCAAAATTTAGGCTCAAAACATGCTAAAAATCGATATTTTAAGTGTCCAAAGTCGATATGTGCCATCTTCTGTACCCGTTTATATCTCAAATTGAGGCTCAAAACACCCGAAAACTCATTATTTTTGGGTCCTAGAAGCGATCTGTACATGCCTACTCCTAGTTAGAATGTTTTGAAGATACAGACACAATACATGCTCAAAATCGATATGTTAGGTGCCCAAAAGTCGATATGTGCATGTATCTTCAGTACCCGTTTATATCTCAAATTCAGGCTCAAAAAACCCGAAAATTCGATATTTTGGGGTCCCAGAAGCGATCTGTACATGCCTACTCCGTGTCAGAGTATTTCCATAATACAGCCCCAAAACATGCTGAAAATCGATATTTTAGGTGCCCAAATTCAATATGTGCATGCATCTTCTGTACCCGTTTATATCTCAAATTCAGGCTCAAAACACCCGAAAATTCGATATTTTGGGGTCCCAGAAGCGATCTGTACATGTTAAAGTTAAAGTTGCAGGGTTTTAGTTCTGGTATCTATCTCTGATGAGATACTCTCCTGAACGTCAGCCAGGCAAGCCCAACTCCCCACCATGGTGCCCAGCCATGGCAGTAACCCCCCAGTAAACAGTTTTAAACTCTCGGGCCTGGGCGAGGCTCGAACTGCCGACCTCACGGATGCGAGGCAGGCGCGTTACCACTGTACTAGCCAGGGGCTACTCAGTATTAGAATATTTTCAAAATAAAGGCCCAAAACATGTTGAAAATCGATATTTTAGGTGCCCAAAGTCAATATGTGCCTGCATCTTCTGTACCCGTTTATATCTCAAATTCAGGCTGGAAACACCCGAAAATTCGATATTTTGGGGTCCCAGAAGCGATCTGTACATGCCTACTCAGTGCTAGAATATTTTCAAAATATAGGCCCAAAACATGCTAAAAATCGATATTTTAGGTGCTAAAAGTCGATATCTCAAATTCAGGCCCAAAACACCGGAAAATTCTATATATATGGGTCCCAGAAGCGATCTGTACATGCCTACTCCGTGTTAGAGTATTTTCAAAATACAGGCCCAAAACATACTGAAAATCGATCTTTTAGGTGCCCAAAAGTCGATATGTGCATGCATCTTCTGTACCCGTTTATATCTCAAATTCAGGCTCCAAACACCCGAAAATTCGATATTTTGGGGTCCCAGAAGCGACCTGTACATGCCTACTCAGTGCTAGAATATTTTCAATATATAGGCCCAAAACATGCTAAAAATCGATATTTTAGGTGATAAAAGTCGATATCTCAAATTCAGGCCCAAAACACCGGAAAATTCGATATTTTTGGGTCCCAGAAGCGATCTGTACATGCCTACTCCGTGTTAGAGTATTTTCAAAATACAGGCCCAAAACATACTGAAAATCGATCTTTTAGGTGCCCAAAAGTCGATATGTGCATGCATCTTCTGTACCCGTTTATATCTCAAATTCAGGCTCAAAACACCCGAAAATTCGATATTTTGGGGTCACAGAAGCGATCTGTTCATGCCAACTCTGTGTTAGAGTATTTTCATAATTCAGGCCCAAAACATGCTGAAAATCGATATTTTAGGTGCCCAAAGTCAATATGTGTATGCATCTTCTGCACCCGTTTATATCTCAAATTCAACCTCAAAACACCCGAAAATTTGATATTTTTGGGTCCCAGAAGCGATCTGTACATGCCACCTCAGTGCTAGAATGTTTTCAAAATATAGGCTCAAAACATGCTAAAAATCGATATTTTAAGTGTCCAAAGTCGATATGTGCCATCTTCTGTACCCGTTTATATCTCAAATTGAGGCTCAAAACACCCGAAAACTCATTATTTTTGGGTCTTAGAAGCGATCTGTACATACCTACTCCTAGTTAGAATGTTTTCAAGATACAGACCCAAAACATGCTCAAAATCGATATTTTAGGTGCCCAAAAGTCGATATGTGCATGTATCTTCAGTACCCGTTTATATCTCAAATTCAGGCTCAAAACACCCGAAAATTCGATATTTTGGGGTCCCAGAAGCGATCTGTACATGCTTACTTTGTGTCAGAGTATTTTCATAATACAGGCCCAAAACATGCTGAAAATCGATATTTTAGGTGCCCAAATTCAATATGTGCATGCATATTCTGTACCCGTTTATATCTCAAATTCAGGCTCAAAACACCCTAAAATTCGATATTTTGGGATCCCAGAAGCGATCTGTACATGTCTACTCAGTGTTAGAATATTTTCAAAATAAAGGCCCAAAACATGTTGAAAATCGATATTTTAGGTGCCTAAAGTCAATATGTGCATGTATCTTCTGTACCCGTTTATATCTCAAATTCAGGCTCCAAACACCCGAAAATTCGATATTTTGGGGTCCTAGTAGCAATCTGTACATGTCTACTCAGTGCTAGAATATTTTCAAAATATAGGCCCAAAACATGCTAAAAATCGATATTTTAGGTGCTAAAAGTCGATATCTCAAATTCAGGCCCAAAACACCTGAAAATTCGATATTTATGTGTCCCAGAAGCGATCTGTACATGCCTACTCCGTATTAGAGTATTTTCAAAATACAGGCCCAAAACATACTGAAAATCGATCTTTTAGGTGCCCAAAAGTCGATATGTGCATGCATCTTCTGTACCCGTTTATATCTCAAATTCAGGCTCAAAACACCCGAATATTCGATATTTTGGGGTCACAAAAGCGATCTGTTCATGCCTACTCCGTGTTAGAGTATTTTCATAATACAGGCCCAAAACATGCTGAAAATCGATATTTTAGGTGCCCAAAGTCAGTATGTGTATGCATCTTCTGCACCCGTTTATATCCCAAATTCAACCTCAAAAACCCGAAAATTTGATATTTTTGGGTCCCAGAAGCGATCTGTACAGTTCTAGAATGTTTTCAAAATATACTGTAGGCTCAAAACATGCTAAAAATCGATATTTTAAGTGTCCAAAGTCGATATGCACATGCATCTTCTGTACCCGTTTAAATCTCAAATTCAGGCACAAAACAACCGAAAATTCGATATTTTGGGGTCCCAGAAGCGATCTGTACATGCCTACTCCGTGTTATAATATCTTCAAAATACAGGCCCAAAACATGCTGAAAATCGATATTTTAGGTGCCCAAAGTCAGTATGTGCATGCATCTTCTGTACCCGTTTATATCTCAAATTCAGGCTTAAAACATCCGAAAATTCGATATTTTGGGGTCCCAGAAGCGATCTGTACGCCTACTCACTGCTAGAATTTTTTCAATATATAGGCCCAAAACATGCTAAAAATCGATATTTTAGGTGCCCAAAGTCGATATCTCAAATTCAGGCCCAAAACACCCGAAAATTCGATATTTTTGGGTCCCATAAGCGATCTGTACATGCCTACTCCATGTTAGAGTATTTTTAAAATACAGGCCGAAAACATACTAAAAATCGATCTTTTAGGTGCCCAAAAGTCGATATGTGCATGCATCTTCTGTACCCGTTTATATCTCAAATTCAGGCTCCAAACACCCGAAAATTCGATATTTTGGGGTCCCAGAAGCGATCTGTTAATGCCTACTCAGTGCTAGAATATTTTCAAAATATAGGCCCAAAACATGTTAAAAATCGATATTTTAGGTGCTAAAAGTCGATATCTCAAATTCAGGCCCAAAACACCCGAAAATTCGATATTTATGTGTCCCAGAAGCGATCTGTACATGCCTACTCCGTGTTAGAGTATTTTCAAATTACAGGCCCAAAACATACTGAAAATCGATCTATTAGGTGCCCAAAAGTCGATATGTGCATGCATCTTCTGCACCCGTTTATATCCCAAATTCAACCTCAAAACACCCGAAAATTCGATATTTTTGGGTCCCAGAAGCGATCTGTACATGCCTACTCAGAGCTAGAATGTTTTCAAAATATAGGCTCAAAACATGCTAAAAATCTATATTTTAATTGTCTAAAGTCGATATGTGAATGCATCTTCTGTACCCGTTTATATCTCAAATTGAGGCTCAAAACACCCGAAAACTCATTATTTTTGGGTCCTAGAAGCGATCTGTACATGCCTACTCCTAGTTAGAATGTTTTCAAGATACAGACCCAAAACATGCTCAAAATTGATATTTTAGGTGCCCAAAAGTCGATATGTGCATGCATCTTCTGCACCCGTTTATATCCCAAATTCAACCTCAAAACACCCGAAAATTCGATATTTTTGGGTCCCAGAAGCGATCTGTACATGCCTACTCAGAGCTAGAATGTTTTCAAAATATAGGCTCAAAACATGCTAAAAATCTATATTTTAATTGTCTAAAGTCGATATGTGAATGCATCTTCTGTACCCGTTTATATCTCAAATTGAGGCTCAAAACACCCGAAAACTCATTATTTTTGGGTCCTAGAAGCGATCTGTACATGCCTACTCCTAGTTAGAATGTTTTCAAGATACAGACCCAAAACATGCTCAAAATTGATATTTTAGGTGCCCAAAAGTCGATATGTGCATGTATCTTCAGTACCCGTTTATATCTCAAATTCAGGCTCAAAACACCCGAAAATTCGATATTTTGGGGTCCCAGAAGCGATCTGTACATGCCTACTCAGTGCTAGAATATTTTCAAAATATAGGCCTAAAACATGCTAAAAATCGATATTTTAGGTGCCAAAAGTCGATATCTCAAATTCAGGCCCAAAACACCCGAAAATTCGTTATTTTGGGGTCCCAGAAGCGATCTGTACATGCCTACTCAGATACAGGCCCAAAACATGTTGAAATTCGATATTTTAGGTGCCCAAAGTCAATATGTGTATGCATCTTCTGCACCCGTTTATATCCCAAATTCAACCTCAAAACACCCGAAAATTCAATATCTTTGGGTCAAGAAGCGATCTGTACATGCCTACTCAGTGCTGGAATGTTTTCAAAATATAGGCTCAAAACATGCTAAAAATCGATATTTTAAGTGTCCAAAGTCGATATGTGCACGCATCTTCTGTACCCGTTTATATCTAAAATTCAGGCTCAAAACACATGAAAATTCGGTATTTTTGGGTCATAGAAGCGATCTGTACATGCCTACTTAGCGCTAGAATGATTTCAAAATATTGGCCTAAAACATGCTAATAATCAATATTTTAACTGTCCAAAGTCGATATGTTCATGCATCTTCTGTACTCGTTTATATCTCAAATTCAGGCTCAAAACACCCAAAAACTCATTATTTGTGGGTCCTAGAATCAATCTGTACATGCCTACTCCTAGTTAGAATGTTTTCAAGATACAAACCCAAAACATGCTCAAAATCGATATTTTTGGTGCCCAAAAGTTGATATGTGCATGCATCTTCAGTACCCGTTTATATCTCATATTCTGGCTCAAAACACCCGAAAATTCGATATTTTGGGGTCCCAGAAGCGATCTGTACATGCCTACTCCGTGTTATAGTATTTTCAAAATACAGGCTCAAAACATGCTGAAAATCGATATTTTAGGTGCCCAAAGTCAATATGTGCATGCATCTTCTGTACCCGTTTATATCTCAAATTCCGGCTTAAAAGATCCGAAAATTCGATATTTTGGGGTCCCAGAAGCGATCTGTACGCCTACTCACTGCTAGAATTTTTTCAAAATATAGGCCCAAAACATGCTAAAAATCGATATTTTAGGTGCCCAAAGTCGATATCTAAAATTCAGGCCCAAAACACCCGAAAATTCTATATTTTTGGGTCCCATAAGCGATCTGTACATGCCTACTCCATGTTAGAGTATTTTTAAAATACAGGCCCAAAACATACTAAAAATCGATCTTTTAGGTGCCCAAAAGTCGATATGTGCATGCATCTTCTGTACCCGTTTATATCTCAAATTCAGGCTCCAAACACCCGAAAATTCGATATTTTGGGGTCCCAGAAGCGATCTGTTAATGCCTACTCAGTGCTAGAATATTTTCAAAATATAGGCCCAAAACATGTTAAAAATCGATATTTTAGGTGCTAAAAGTCGGTATCTCAAATTCAGGCCCAAAACACCCGAAAATTCGATATTTATGTGTCCCAGAAGCGATCTGTACATGCCTACTCCGTGTTAGAGTATTTTCAAATTACAGGCCCAAAACATACTGAAAATCGATCTATTAGGTGCCCAAAAGTCGATATGTGCATGCATCTTCTGCACCCGTCTATATCCCAAATTCAACCTCAAAACACCCGAAAATTCGATATTTATGTGTCCCAGAAGCGATCTGTACATGCCTACTCCGTGTTAGAGTATTTTCAAATTACAGGCCCAAAACATACTGAAAATCGATCTATTAGGTGCCCAAAAGTCGATATGTGCATGCATCTTCTGCACCCGTTTATATCCCAAATTCAACCTCAAAACACCCGAAAATTCGATATTTTTGGGTCCCAGAAGCGATCTGTACATGCCTACTCAGAGCTAGAATGTTTTCAAAATATAGGCTCAAAACATACTAAAAATCTATATTTTAATTGTCTAAAGTCGATATGTGAATGCATCTTCTGTACCCGTTTATATCTCAAATTGAGGCTCAAAACACAAAAAAACTCATTATTTTTGGGTCCTAGAAGCGATCTGTACATGCCTACTCCTAGTTAGAATGTTTTCAAGATACAGACCCAAAACATGCTCAAAATTGATATTTTAGGTGCCCAAAAGTCGATATGTGCATGTATCTTCAGTACCCGTTTATATCTCAAATTCAGGCTCCAAACACCCGAAAATTCGATATTTTGGGGTCCCAGAAGCGATCTGTACATGCCTACTCAGTGCTAGAATATTTTCAAAATATAGGCCTAAAACATGCTAAAAATCGATATTTTAGGTGCCAAAAGTCGATATCTCAAATTCAGGCCCAAAACACCCGAAAATTCGATATTTTGGGGTCCCAGAAGCGATCTGTACATGCCTACTCAGATACAGGCCCAAAACATGTTGAAATTCGATATTTTAGGTGCCCAAAGTCAATATGTGTATGCATCTTCTGCACCCGTTTATATCCCAAATTCAACCTCAAAACACCCGAAAATTCAATATCTTTGGGTCAAGAAGCGATCTGTACATGCCTACTCAGTGCTGGAATGTTTTCAAAATATAGGCTCAAAACATGCTAAAAATCGATATTTTAAGTGTCCAAAGTCGATATGTGCACGCATCTTCTGTACCCGTTTATATCTAAAATTCAGGCTCAAAACACCTGAAAATTCGGTATTTTTGGGTCATAGAAGCGATCTGTACATGCCTACTTAGCGCTAGAATGATTTCAAAATATTGGCCTAAAACATGCTAATAATCTATATTTTAACTGTCCAAAGTCGATATGTTCATGCATCTTCTGTACTCGTTTATATCTCAAATTCAGGCTCAAAACACCCAAAAACTCATTATTTGTGGGTCCTAGAATCAATCTGTACATGCCTACTCCTAGTTAGAATGTTTTCAAGATACAAACCCAAAACATGCTCAAAATCGATATTTTTGGTGCCCAAAAGTTGATATGTGCATGCATCTTCAGTACCCGTTTATATCTCATATTCTGGCTCAAAACACCCGAAAATTCGATATTTTGGGGTCCCAGAAGCGATCTGTACATGCCTACTCCGTGTTATAGTATTTTCAAAATACAGGCTCAAAACATGCTGAAAATCGATATTTTAGGTGCCCAAAGTCAATATGTGCATGCATCTTCTGTACCCGTTTATATCTCAAATTCCGGCTTAAAAGATCCAAAAATTCGATATTTTGGGGTCCCAGAAGCGATCTGTACGCCTACTCACTGCTAGAATTTTTTCAAAATATAGGCCCAAAACATGCTAAAAATCGATATTTTAGGTGCCCAAAGTCGATATCTAAAATTCAGGCCCAAAACACCCGAAAATTCTATATTTTTGGGTCCCATAAGCGATCTGTACATGCCTACTCCATGTTAGAGTATTTTTAAAATACAGGCCCAAAACATACTAAAAATCGATCTTTTAGGTGCCCAAAAGTCGATATGTGCATGCATCTTCTGTACCCGTTTATATCTCAAATTCAGGCTCCAAACACCCGAAAATTCGATATTTTGGGGTCCCAGAAGCGATCTGTTAATGCCTACTCAGTGCTAGAATATTTTCAAAATATAGGCCCAAAACATGTTAAAAATCGATATTTTAGGTGCTAAAAGTCGGTATCTCAAATTCAGGAACAAAACACCCGAAAATTCGATATTTATGTGTCCCAGAAGCGATCTGTACATGCCTACTCCGTGTTAGAGTATTTTCAAATTACAGGCCCAAAACATACTGAAAATCGATCTATTAGGTGCCCAAAAGTCGATATGTGCATGCATCTTCTGCACCCGTCTATATCCCAAATTCAACCTCAAAACACCCGAAAATTCGATATTTATGTGTCCCAGAAGCGATCTGTACATGCCTACTCCGTGTTAGAGTATTTTCAAATTACAGGCCCAAAACATACTGAAAATCGATCTATTAGGTGCCCAAAAGTCGATATGTGCATGCATCTTCTGCACCCGTTTATATCCCAAATTCAACCTCAAAACACCCGAAAATTCGATATTTTTGGGTCCCAGAAGCGATCTGTACATGCCTACTCAGAGCTAGAATGTTTTCAAAATATAGGCTCAAAACATGCTAAAAATCTATATTTTAATTGTCTAAAGTCGATATGTGAATGCATCTTCTGTACCCGTTTATATCTCAAATTGAGGCTCAAAACACAAAAAAACTCATTATTTTTGGGTCCTAGAAGCGATCTGTACATGCCTACTCCTAGTTAGAATGTTTTCAAGATACAGACCCAAAACATGCTCAAAATTGATATTTTAGGTGCCCAAAAGTCGATATGTGCATGTATCTTCAGTACCCGTTTATATCTCAAATTCAGGCTCCAAACACCCGAAAATTCGATATTTTGGGGTCCCAGAAGCGATCTGTACATGCCTACTCAGTGCTAGAATATTTTCAAAATATAGGCCTAAAACATGCTAAAAATCGATATTTTAGGTGCCAAAAGTCGATATCTCAAATTCAGGCCCAAAACACCCGAAAATTCGATATTTTGGGGTCCCAGAAGCGATCTGTACATGCCTACTCAGATACAGGCCCAAAACATGTTGAAATTCGATATTTTAGGTGCCCAAAGTCAATATGTGTATGCATCTTCTGCACCCGTTTATATCCCAAATTCAACCTCAAAACACCCGAAAATTCAATATCTTTGGGTCAAGAAGCGATCTGTACATGCCTACTCAGTGCTGGAATGTTTTCAAAATATAGGCTCAAAACATGCTAAAAATCGATATTTTAAGTGTCCAAAGTCGATATGTGCACGCATCTTCTGTACCCGTTTATATCTAAAATTCAGGCTCAAAACACCTGAAAATTCGGTATTTTTGGGTCATAGAAGCGATCTGTACATGCCTACTTAGCGCTAGAATGATTTCAAAATATTGGCCTAAAACATGCTAATAATCTATATTTTAACTGTCCAAAGTCGATATGTTCATGCATCTTCTGTACTCGTTTATATCTCAAATTCAGGCTCAAAACACCCAAAAACTCATTATTTGTGGGTCCTAGAATCAATCTGTACATGCCTACTCCTAGTTAGAATGTTTTCAAGATACAAACCCAAAACATGCTCAAAATCGATATTTTTGGTGCCCAAAAGTTGATATGTGCATGCATCTTCAGTACCCGTTTATATCTCATATTCTGGCTCAAAACACCCGAAAATTCGATATTTTGGGGTCCCAGAAGCGATCTGTACATGCCTACTCCGTGTTATAGTATTTTCAAAATACAGGCTCAAAACATGCTGAAAATCGATATTTTAGGTGCCCAAAGTCAATATGTGCATGCATCTTCTGTACCCGTTTATATCTCAAATTCCGGCTTAAAAGATCCGAAAATTCGATATTTTGGGGTCCCAGAAGCGATCTGTACGCCTACTCACTGCTAGAATTTTTTCAAAATATAGGCCCAAAACATGCTAAAAATCGATATTTTAGGTGCCCAAAGTCGATATCTAAAATTCAGGCCCAAAACACCCGAAAATTCTATATTTTTGGGTCCCATAAGCGATCTGTACATGCCTACTCCATGTTAGAGTATTTTTAAAATACAGGCCCAAAACATACTAAAAATCGATCTTTTAGGTGCCCAAAAGTCGATATGTGCATGCATCTTCTGTACCCGTTTATATCTCAAATTCAGGCTCCAAACACCCGAAAATTCGATATTTTGGGGTCCCAGAAGCGATCTGTTAATGCCTACTCAGTGCTAGAATATTTTCAAAATATAGGCCCAAAACATGTTAAAAATCGATATTTTAGGTGCTAAAAGTCGGTATCTCAAATTCAGCCCCAAAACACCCGAAAATTCGATATTTATGTGTCCCAGAAGCGATCTGTACATGCCTACTCCGTGTTAGAGTATTTTCAAATTACAGGCCCAAAACATACTGAAAATCGATCTATTAGGTGCCCAAAAGTCGATATGTGCATGCATCTTCTGCACCCGTCTATATCCCAAATTCAACCTCAAAACACCCGAAAATTCGATGTTTTTGGGTCCCAGAAGCAATCTGTACATGCCTACTCCGTGTAAGAGTATTTTCAAAATACAGGCCCAAAACATACAGAAAATCGATCTATTAGGTGCCCAAAAGTCGATATGTGCATGCATCTTCTGCACCCGTTTATATCCCAAATTCAACCTCAAAACACCCGAAAATTCGATATTTTTGGGTCCCAGAAGCGATCTCTACATGCCTACTCAGTGCTAGAATGTTTTCAAAATATAGGCTCAAAACATGCTAAAAATCTATATTTTAATTGTCTAAAGTCGATATGTGAATGCATCTTCTGTACCCGTTTATATCTCAAATTCAGGCTCAAAACACCCGAAAACTCATTATTTTTGGGTCCTAGAAGCGATCTGTACATGCCTACTCCTAGTTAGAATGTTTTCAAGATACAGACAGAAAACATGCTCAAAATTGATATTTTAGGTGCCCAAAAGTCGATATGTGCATGTATCTTCAGTACCCGTTTATATCTCAAATTCAGGCTCAAAACACCCGAAAATTCGATATTTTGGGGTCCCAGAAGCGATCTGTACATGCCTACTCAGTGCTAGAATATTTTCAAAATATAGGCCTAAAACATGCTAAAAATCGATATTTAAGCTGCCCAAAGTCGATATCTCAAATTCAGGCCCAAAACACCCGAAAATTCGATGTTTTGGGGTCCCAGAAGCAATCTGTACATGCCTACTCAGATTCAGGACCAAAACATGATGAAATTCGATATTTTACGTGCCAAATGTCAATATGTTTATGCATCTTCTGCACCCGTTTATATCCCAAATTCAACCTCAAAACACCCGAAAATTCGATATTTTTGGGTCCCAGAAGCAATCTGTACATGCCTACTCCGTGTAAGAGTATTTTCAAAATACAGGCCCAAAACATACTGAAAATCGATCTTTTAGGTGCCCAAAAGTCGATATGTGCATGCATCTTCTGTACCCATTTATATCTCAAATTCAGGCTCCAAACACCCGAAAATTCGATATTTTGGGGTCCCAGAAGCGATCTGTTAATGCCTCCTCAGTGCTAGAATATTTTCAAAATATAGGCCCAAAACATGCTAAAAATCGATATTTTAGGTGCTAAAAGTCGATATCTCAAATTCAGGCTCAAAACACCCGAAAATTCGATATTTATGGGTCCTAGAAGCGATCTGTACATGCCTACTCCTAGTTAGAATGTTTTCAAGATACAGGCCCAAAACATGCTCAAAATTGATATTTTAGGTGCCCAAAAGTCGATATGTGCATGTATCTTCAGGACCCGTTTATATCTCAAATTCATGCTCAAAACACCCGAAAATTCGATATTTTGGGGTCCCAGAAGCGATCTGTACATGCCTACTCAGTGCTAGAATATTTTCAAAATATAGGCCTAAAACATGCTAAAAATCGATATTTTAGGTGCCCAAAGTCGATATCTCAAATTCAGGCCCAAAACACCCGAAAATTCGATATTTTGGGGTCTCAGAAGCGATCTGTACATGCCTACTCAGATACAGGCCCAAAACATGATGAAATTCGATATTTTACGTGCCCAAAGTCAATATGTGTATACATCTTTTGCACCCGTTTATATCCCAAATTCAACCTCAAAACACCCAAAAATTCGATATTTTTGGGTTCCAGAAGCGATATGTACATGCCTACTCCGTGTAAGAGTATTTTCAAAATACAGGCCCAAAACATACTGAAAATCGATCTTTTAGGTGCCCAAAAGTCGATATGTGCATGCATCTTCTGTACCCATTTATATCTCAAATTCAGGCTCAAAACACCCGAAAATTCGATATTTTTGGGTCCTAGAAGCGATCAGTTCATGCCTACTCCGTGTTAGAGTATTTTTATAATACCGGCCTAAAATATGCTGAAAATTGATATTTTAGGTGCCCAAAGTCAATATGTGTATGCATCTTCTGCACCCGTTTATATCCCAAAATCAACCTCAAAACACCCGAAAATTCGATATTTTTGGGTCCCAGAAGCGATCTGTACATGCCTACTCAGTGCTAGTATGTTTTCTAAATATAGGCTCAAAACATGCTAAAAATCGATATTTTAATTGTCCAAAATCGATATGTGCATGCATCTTCTGTACCCGTTTATATCTCAAATTCAAGCTCCAAACACCCGAAAATTCGATATTTTGGGGTCCAAGAAGCGATCTGTACATGCCTACTCAGTGCTAGAATATTTTCAAAATATAGGCATAAAACATGCTAAAAATCGATATTTTAGGTGCTAAAAGTCGATATCTCAAATTCAGGCTCAAAACACCCGAAAATTCGATATTTATGGGTCCCAGAAGCGATCTGTACATGCCTACTCCTAGTTAGAATGTTTTCAAGATACAGACCCAAAACATGCTAAAAATTGATATTTTAGGTGCCCAAAAGTCGATAAGTGCATGCATCTTCTGTACCCGTTTATATCTCAAATTCCGGCTTAAAAGATCCGAAAATTCGATATTTTGGGGTCCCAGAAGCGATCTGTACGCCTACTCACTGCTAGAATTTTTTCAAAATATAGGCCCAAAACATGCTAAAAATCGATATTTTAGGTGCCCAAAGTCGATATCTAAAATTCAGGCCCAAAACACCCGAAAATTCTATATTTTTGGGTCCCATAAGCGATCTGTACATGCCTACTCCATGCTAGAGTATTTTTAAAATACAGGCCCAAAACATACTAAAAATCGATCTTTTAGGTGCCCAAAAGTCGATATGTGCATGCATCTTCTGTACCCGTTTATATCTCAAATTCAGGCTCCAAACACCCGAAAATTCGATATTTTGGGGTCCCAGAAGCGATCTGTTAATGCCTACTCAGTGCTAGAATATTTTCAAAATATAGGCCCAAAACATGTTAAAAATCGATATTTTAGGTGCTAAAAGTCGGTATCTCAAATTCAGGCCCAAAACACCCGAAAATTCGATATTTATGTGTCCCAGAAGCGATCTGTACATGCCTACTCCGTGTTAGAGTATTTTCAAATTACAGGCCCAAAACATACTGAAAATCGATCTATTAGGTGCCCAAAAGTCGATATGTGCATGCATCTTCTGCACCCGTTTATATCCCAAATTCAACCTCAAAACACCCGAAAATTCGATGTTTTTGGGTCCCAGAAGCAATTTGTACATGCCTACTCCGTGTAAGAGTATTTTCAAAATACAGGCCCAAAACATACAGAAAATCGATCTATTAGGTGCCCAAAAGTCGATATGTGCATGCATCTTCTGCACCCGTTTATATCCCAAATTCAACCTCAAAACACCCGAAAATTCGATATTTTTGGGTCCCAGAAGCGATCTGTACATGCCTACTCAGTGCTAGAATGTTTTCAAAATATAGGCTCAAAACATGCTAAAAATCTATATTTTAATTGTCTAAAGTCGATATGTGAATGCATCTTCTGTACCCGTTTATATCTCAAATTCAGGCTCAAAACACCCGAAAACTCATTATTTTTGGGTCCTAGAAGCGATCTGTACATGCCTACTCCTAGTTAGAATGTTTTCAAGATACAGACAGAAAACATGCTCAAAATTGATATTTTAGGTGCCCAAAAGTCGATATGTGCATGTATCTTCAGTACCCGTTTATATCTCAAATTCAGGCTCAAAACACCCGAAAATTCGATATTTTGGGGTCCCAGAAGCGATCTGTACATGCCTACTCAGTGCTAGAATATTTTCAAAATATAGGCCTAAAACATGCTAAAAATCGATATTTAAGCTGCCCAAAGTCGATATCTCAAATTCAGGCCCAAAACACCCGAAAATTCGATGTTTTGGGGTCCCAGAAGCAATCTGTACATGCCTACTCAGATTCAGGACCAAAACATGATGAAATTCGATATTTTACGTGCCAAATGTCAATATGTTTATGCATCTTCTGCACCCGTTTATATCCCAAATTCAACCTCAAAACACCCGAAAATTCGATATTTTTGGGTCCCAGAAGCAATCTGTACATGCCTACTCCGTGTAAGAGTATTTTCAAAATACAGGCCCAAAACATACTGAAAATCGATCTTTTAGGTGCCCAAAAGTCGATATGTGCATGCATCTTCTGTACCCATTTATATCTCAAATTCAGGCTCCAAACACCCGAAAATTCGATATTTTGGGGTCCCAGAAGCGATCTGTTAATGCCTCCTCAGTGCTAGAATATTTTCAAAATATAGGCCCAAAACATGCTAAAAATCGATATTTTAGGTGCTAAAAGTCGATATCTCAAATTCAGGCTCAAAACACCCGAAAATTCGATATTTATGGGTCCTAGAAGCGATCTGTACATGCCTACTCCTAGTTAGAATGTTTTCAAGATACAGGCCCAAAACATGCTCAAAATTGATATTTTAGGTGCCCAAAAGTCGATATGTGCATGTATCTTCAGTACCCGTTTATATCTCAAATTCAGGCTCAAAACACCCGAAAATTCGATATTTTGGGGTCCCAGAAGCGATCTGTACATGCCTACTCAGTGCTAGAATATTTTCAAAATATAGGCCTAAAACATGCTAAAAATCGATATTTTAGGTGCCCAAAGTCGATATCTCAAATTCAGGCCCAAAACACCCGAAAATTCGATATTTTGGGGTCTCAGAAGCGATCTGTACATGCCTACTCAGATACAGGCCCAAAACATGATGAAATTCGATATTTTACGTGCCCAAAGTCAATATGTGTATACATCTTTTGCACCCGTTTATATCCCAAATTCAACCTCAAAACACCCAAAAATTCGATATTTTTGGGTTCCAGAAGCGATCTGTACATGCCTACTCCGTGTAAGAGTATTTTCAAAATACAGGCCCAAAACATACTGAAAATCGATCTTTTAGGTGCCCAAAAGTCGATATGTGCATGCATCTTCTGTACCCATTTATATCTCAAATTCAGGCTCAAAACACCCGAAAATTCGATATTTTTGGGTCCTAGAAGCGATCAGTTCATGCCTACTCCGTGTTAGAGTATTTTTATAATACCGGCCTAAAATATGCTGAAAATTGATATTTTAGGTGCCCAAAGTCAATATGTGTATGCATCTTCTGCACCCGTTTATATCCCAAAATCAACCTCAAAACACCCGAAAATTCGATATTTTGGGGTCCCAGAAGCGATCTGTACATGCCTACTCAGATACAGGCTCAAAACATGATGAAATTCGATATTTTACGTGCCCACAGTCAATATGTGTATGCATCTTCTGCACCCGTTTATATCCCAAATTCAACCTCAAAACACCCGAAAATTCGATATTTATGGGTCCCAGAAGCGATCTGTACATGCCTACTCCGTGTTAGAGTATTTTCAAAATACATTCCTAAAACATACTGAAAATCGATCTTTTAGGTTCCCAAAAGTCGATATGTGCATGCATCTTCTGTACCCGTTTATATCTCAAATTCAGGCTTAAAACACCAGAAAATTCGATATTTTGGGGTCACAAAAGCGATCTGTTCATGCCTCCTCCGTGTTAGAGTATTTTCATAATACAGGCCCAAAACATGCTGAAAATTGATATTTTAGGTGCCCAAAGTCAATATGTGTATGGATCTTCTGCACCCGTTTATATCCCAAATTCAACATCAAAACACCCGAAAATTTGATATTTTTCGGTCCCAGAAGCGATCTGTACATGCCACCTCATTGCTAGAATGTTTTCAGAATATAGGCTCGAAACATGCTAAAAATCGATATTTTAAGTGTCCAAAGTCGATATGTGCATGCATTTTCTGTACCCGTTTATATCTCAAATTAAGGCTCAAAACACCCGAAAACTCATTATTTTTTGGTCCTAGAAGCTATCTGTACATGCCTACTACTAGTTAGAATGTTTTCAAAATACAGACCCAAAACATGCTCAAAATCGATATTTTAGGTGCCCAAAAGTCGATATGTGCATGTATCTTCAGTACCCGTTTATATCTCAAATTCAGGCTCCAAACACCCGAAAATTCGATATTTTGGGGTCCCAGAAGCGATCTGTACATGTCTACTCAGTGATAGAATATTTTCATAATAAAGGGCCAAAACATGCTAAAAATCGATATTTTAGGTGCCCAAAGTCAATATGTGCATGCATCTTCTGTATCCGATTATATCTCAAATTCAGGCTGAAAACACCCGAAAATTCGAAATTTTGGCGTCCCAGAAGCGATCTGTACATGCCTACTCAGTGCTAGTATGTTTTCAAAATACAGGCCCAAAACATACTGAAAATCGATCTTTTAGGTGCCCAAAAGTCGATATGTGCATGCATCTTCTGTACCCGTTTATATCTCAAATTCAGGCTGAAAACACCCGAAAATTCGATATTTTGGGGCACCAGAAGCGATCTGTACATGCCTACTCAGTGCTAGAATATTTTCAAAATATAGGCCCAAAACATGCTAAAAATCTATATTTTAGATACTAAAAGTCGATATCTCAAATTCAGGCCCAAAACACCCGAAAATTCGATATTTATGGGTCCCAGAAGCGATCTGTACATGCCTACTCCGTGTTAGAGTATTTTCAAAATACAGGCCCAAAACATACTGAAAATCGATCTTTTAGGTGCCCAAAAGTCGATATGTGCATGCATCTTCTGTACCCGTTTATATCTCAAATTCAGGCTTAAAACACCAGAAAATTCGATATTTTGGGGTCACAGAAGCGATCTGTACATGCCTACTCCGTGTTAGAGTATTTTCAAAATACAAGCCCAAAAAAAACTAAAAATCGATCTTTTAGGTGTCCAAAAGTCGATATGTGCATGCATCTTCTGTACCCGTTTATATCTCAAATTCAGGCTCCAAACACCCGAAAATTCGATATTTTGGGGTCCCAGAAGCGATCTGTACATGTCTACTCAGTGATAGAATATTTTCATAATAAAGGGCCAAAACATGCTGAAAATCGATATTTTAGGTGCCCAAAGTCAATATGTGCATGCATCTTCTGTATCCGATTATATCTCAAATTCAGGCTGAAAACACCCGAAAATTCGATATTTTGGCGTCCCAGAAGCGATCTGTACATGCCTACTCAGTTCTAGTATGTTTTCAAAATACAGGCCCAAAACATGCTCAAAATTGATATTTTAGGTGCCCAAAAGTCGATATGTGCATGTATCTTCAGGACCCGTTTATATCTCAAATTCAGGCTCAAAACACCCGAAAATTCGATATTTTGGGGTCGCAGAAGCGATCTGTACATGCCTACTCAGTGCTAGAATATTTTCAAAATATAGGCCTAAAACATGCAAAAAATCGATATTTTAGGTGCCCAAAGTCGATATCTCAAATTCAGGCCCAAAACACCCGAAAATTCGATATTTTGGGTTCCCAGAAGCGATCTGTACATGCCTACTCAGATACAGGCCCAAAACATGATGAAATTCGATATTTTACGTGCCCAAAGTCAATTTGTGTATGCATCTTTTGCACCCGTTTATATCCCAAATTCAACCTCAAAACACCCAAAAATTCGATATTTTTTGGTTCCAGAAGCGATCTGTACATGCCTACTCCGTGTAAGAGTATTTTTATAATACCGGCCTAAAATATGCTGAAAATTGATATTTTAGGTGCCCAAAGTCAATATGTGTATGCATCTTCTGCACCCGTTTATATCCCAAAATCAACCTCAAAACACCCGAAAATTCGATATTTTTGGGTCCCAGAAGTGATCTGTACATGCCTACTCAGTGCTAGTATGTTTTCTAAATATAGACTCAAAACATGCTAAAAATCGATATTTTAATTGTCCAAAGTCGATATGTGCATGCATCTTCTGTACCCGTTTATATCTCAAATTCAAGCTCCAAACACCCGAAAATTCGATATTTTGGGGTCCAAGAAGCGATCTGTACATGCCTACTCAGTGTTAGAGTATTTTCATAATACAGGCCCAAAACATGCTGAAAATTGATATTTTAGGTGCCCAAAGTCAATATGTGTATGGATCTTCTGCACCCGTTTATATCCCAAATTCAACCTCAAAACACCCGAAAATTTGATATTTTTGGGTCCCAGAAGCGATCTGTACATGCCACCTCATTGCTAGAATGTTTTCAGAATATAGGCTCGAAACATGCTAAAAATCGATATTTTAAGTGTCCAAAGTCGATATGTGCATGCATTTTCTGTACCCGTTTATATCTCAAATTGAGGCTCAAAACACCCGAAAACTCATTATTTTTGGGTCCTAGAAGCTATCTGTACATGCCTACTCCTAGTTAGAATGTTTTCAAAATACAGACCCAAAACATGCTCAAAATCGATATTTTAGGTGCCCAAAAGTCGATATGTGCATGTATCTTCAGTACCCGTTTATATCTCAAATTCAGTCTCAAAACACCCGAAAATTCGATATTTTGGGGTCCCAGAAGCGATCTGTATATGTTTACTCAGTGATAGAATATTTTCATAATAAAGGGCCAAAACATGCTGAAAATCGATATTTTAGGTGCCCAAAGTCAATATGTGCATGCATCTTCTGTATCCGATTATATCTCAAATTCAGTCTGAAAACACCCGAAAATTCGATATTTTGGCGTCCCAGAAGCGATCTGTACATGCCTACTCAGTGCTAGTATGTTTTCAAAATACAGGCCCAAAACATACTGAAAATCGATCTTTTAGGTGCCCAAAAGTCGATATGTGCATGCATCTTCGGTACCCGTTTATATCTCAAATTCAGGCTCCAAACACCCGAAAATTCGATATTTTGGGGCCCCAGAAGCGATCTGTACATGTCTACTCAGTGCTAGAATATTTTCAAAAATAGGCCCAAAACATGCTAAAAATCGATATTTTAGATGCTAAAAGTCGATATCTCAAATTCAGGCCCAAAACACCCGAAAATTCTATATTTATGGGTCCCAGAAGCGATCTGTACATGCCTACTCCGTGTTAGAGTATTTTCAAAATACAGGCTCAAAACATACTGAAAATCGATCTTTTAGGTGCCCAAAAGTCGATATGTGCATGCATCGTCTGTACCCGTTTATATCTCAAATTCAGGCTTAAAACACCAGAAAATTCGATATTTTGGGGTCACAGAAGCGATCTGTTCATACCTACTCCGTGTTAGAGTATTTTCATAATACAGGCCCAAAACATGCTGAAGATCGATATTTTAGGTGCCCAAAGTCAATATGTGTATGCATCTTCTGCACCCGTTTATATCCCAAATTCAACCTCAAAACACCCGAAAATTTGATATTTTTTTGTTCCAGAAGCGATCTGTACATGCCACCTCATTGCTAGAATGTTTTCAAAATATAGGCTCGAAACATGTTAAAAATCGATATTTTAAGTGTCCAAAGTCGATATGTGCATGCATCTTCTGTACCCGTTTATATCTCAAATTGAGGCTCAAAACACCCGAAAACTCATTATTTTTGGGTCCTAGAAGCAATCTGTACATGCCTACTCCTAGTTAGAATGTTTTCAAGATACAGACCCAAAACATGCTCAAAATCGATCTTTTAGGTGTCCAAAAGTCGATATGTGCATGCATCTTCTGTACCCGTTTATATCTCAAATTCAGGCTCCAAACACCCGAAAATTCGATATTTTGGGGTCCCAGAAGCGATCTGTACATGTCTACTCAGTGATAGAATATTTTCATAATAAAGGGCCAAAACATGCTGAAAATCGATATTTTAGGTGCCCAAAGTCAATATGTGCATGCATCTTCTGTACCCGATTATATCTCAAATTCAGGCTCAAAACACCCGAAAATTCGATATTTTGGGGTCCCAGAAGCGATCTGTACATGCCTACTCAGTGCTAGAATATTTTCAAAATATATGCCTAAAACATGCTAAAAATCGATATTTTAGGTGCCAAAAGTCGATATCTCAAATTCAGGCCCAAAACACCCGAAAATTCGATATTTTTGGGTCCCAGAAGCGATCTGTACATGCCTACTCAGATACAGGCCCAAAACATGCTGAAATTCGATATTTTAGGTGCCCAAAGTCAATATGTGTATGCATCTTCTGCACCCGTTTATATCCCAAATTCAACCTCAAAACACCCTAAAATTCAATATCTTTGGGTCAATAAGCGATCTGTACATGCCTACTCAGTGCTTGAATGTTTATAAAATATAGGCTTAAAACATGCTAAAAATCGATATTTTAAGTGTCCAAAGTCAATATGTGCACGCATCTTCTGTACCCGTTTATATCTCAAATTCATGCTCAAAACACCCGAAAATTCGATAGTTTGGGGTCCCAGAAACGATCTGTACATGCCTACTCCGTGTTAGAGTATCTTCAAAATACAGGCTCAAAACATGCTGAAAATCGATATTTTAGGTGCCCAAAGTCAATATGTGCATGCATCTTCTGTACCCGTTTATATCTCAAATTCCGGCTTAAAACATCCGAAAATTCGATATTTTTGGGTCCCAGAAGCGATCTGTACGCCTACTCACTGCTAGAATTTTTTCAAAATATAGGCCCAAAACATGCTAATAATCAATATTTAAGGTGCCCAAAGTCGATATCTCAAATTCAGGCCCAAAACACCCGAATATTCGATATTTTGGGGTCCCATAAGCGATCTATACATGCTTACTCCGTGTTAGAGTATTTTCAAAATACAGGCCCAAAACATACTAAAAATCGATCTTTTAGGTGCCCAAAAGTCGATATGTGCATGCATCTTTTGTACCCGTTTATATCACAAATTCAGGCTTAAAAAACCCGAAAATTCGATATTTTGGGGTCCCAGAAGCGATCTGTACATGCCTACTCATTGCTAGAATATTTTCAAAATATAGGCCTAAAGCATGCTAAAAATCGATATTTTAGGTGCCCAAAGTCGATATCTCAAATTCAGGCCCAAAACACCCGAAAATTCGATATTTTGGGGTCCCAGAAGCGATCTGTACATGCCTACTCAGATACAGGCCCAAAACATGCTGAAATTCGATATTCTAGGTGCCCAAAGTCAATATGTGTATGCATCTTCTGCACCCGTTTATATCCCAAATTCAACCTCAAAACACCCTAAAATTCGATATTTTTGGGTTCCAGAAGCGATCTGTACATGCCTACTCCGTGTAAGAGTATTTTCAAAATACAGGCCCAAAACATACTGAAAATCGATCTTTTAGGTGCCCAAAAGTCGATATGTGCATGCATCTTCTGTACCCATTTATATCTCAAATTCAGGCTCAAAACACCCGAAAATTCGATATTTTGGGGTCCTAGAAGCGATCAGTTTATGCCTACTCCGTGTTAGAGTATTTTTATAATACAGGCCTAAAACATGCTGAAAATTGATATTTTATGTGCCCAAAGTCAATATGTGTATGCATCTTCTGCACCCGTTTATATCCCAAAATCAACCTCAAAAGACCCGAAAATTCGATATTTTTGGGTCCCAGAAGCGACCTGTACATGCCTACTCAGGGCTAGTATGTTTTCTAAATATAGGCTCAAAACATGCTAAAAATCGATATTTTAATTGTCCAAAGTCGATATGTGCATGCATCTTCTGTACCCGTTTATATCTCAAATTCAGGCTCAAAACACCCGAAAACTCATTATTTTTGGGTCCTAGAAGCGATCTGTACATGCCTACTCCTAGTTAGAATGTTTTCAAGATACAGACCCAAAACATGCTCAAAATTGATATTTTAGGTGCCCAAATGTCGATATGTGAATGTATTTTCAGTACCCGTTTATATCTCAAATTCAGGCTCAAAACACCCGAAAATTCCATATTTTGGGGTCCAAGAAGCGATCTGTACATGCCTACTCAGTGCTAGAATATTTTCAAAATATAGGCCTAAAACATGCTAAAAATCGATATTTTAGGTGCTAAAAGTCGATATCTCAAATTCAGGCTCAAAACACCCGAAAATTCGATATATATGGGTCCCAGAAGCGATCTGTACATGCCTACTCCTAGTTAGAATGTTTTCAAGATACAGACCCAAAACATGCTCAAAATTGATATTTTAGGTGCCCAAAAGTCGATATGTGCATGTATCTTCAGTACCCGTTTATATCTCAAATTCAGGCTCAAAACACCCGAAAATTCGATAATTCGGGGTCCCAGAAGCGATCTGTACATGCCTACTCAGTGTTAGAATATTTTCAAAATATATGCCTAAAACATGCTAAAAATCGATATTTTAGGTGCCAAAAGTCGATATCTCAAATTCAGGCCCAAAACACCCGAAAATTCGATATTTTGGGGTCCCAGAAGCGATCTGTACATGCCTACTCAGATACAGGCCCAAAACATGCTGAAATTCGATATTTTAGGTGCCCAAAGTCAATATGTGTATGCATCTTCTGCACCCGTTTATATCCCAAATTCAACCTCAAAACACCCGAAAATTCGATATTTTTGGGTCCCAGAAGCGATCTGTACATGCCTACTCCGTGTAAGAGTATTTTCAAAATGCAGGCCCAAAACATACTGAAAATCGATCTATTAGGTGCCCAAAAGTCGATATGTGCATGCATCTTCTGCACCCGTTTATATCCCAAATTCAACCTCAAAACACCCGAAAATTCGATATTTTTGGGTCCCAGAAGCGATCTGTACATGCCTACTCAGTGCTAGAATGTTTTCAAAATATAGGCTCAAAACATGCTAAAAATCTATATTTTAATTGTTTAAAGTCAATATGTGAATGCATCTTCTGTACCCGTTTATATCTCAAATTCAGGCTCAAAACACCCGAAAACTCATTATTTTTGTGTCCTAGAAGCGATCTGTAAATGCCTACTCCTAGTTAGAATGTTTTCGAGATACAGACACAAAACATGCTCAAAATTGATATTTTAGGTGCCCAAAAGTCGATATGTGCATGTATCTTCAGTACCCGTTTATATCTCAAATTCAGGCTCAAAACACCCGAAAATTCGATATTTTGGGGTCCAAGAAGCGATCTGTACATGCCTACTCAGTGCTTGAATATTTTCAAAATATAGGCCTAAAACATGCTAAAAATCGATATTTTAGGTGCCAAAAGTCGATATCTCAAATTCATGCCCAAAACACCCGAAAATTCGATATTTTGGGGTCCCAGAAGCGATCTGTACATGCCTACTCAGATACAGGCCCAAAACATGCTGAAATTCGATATTTTAGGTGCCCAAAGTCAATATGTGTATGCATCTTTTGCACCCGTTTATATCCCAAATTCAACCTCAAAACACCCGAAAATTCAATATCTTTGGGTCAAGAAGCGATCTGTACATGTCTACTCAGTGCTGGAATGTTTTCAAAATATAGGCTCAAAACATGCTAAAAATCGATATTTTAAGTGTCCAAAGTCGATATGTGCACGCATCTTCTGTACCCGTTTATATCTAAAATTCAGGCTCAAAACACCCGAAAATTCGGTATTTTTGGGTCATAGAAACGATCTGTACATGCCTACTTAGCGCTAGAATGTTTTCAAAATATTGGCTTAAAACATGCTAAAAATCTATATTTTAACTGTCCAAAGTCGATATGTTCATGCATCTTCTGTACCCGTTTATATCTCAAATTCAGACTCAAAACACCCAAAAACTCATTATTTGTGGGTCCTAGAATCGATCTGTACATGCCTACTCCTAGTTAGAATGTTTTCAAGATACAAACCCAAAACATGCTCAAAATCGATATTTTTGGTGCCAAAAAGTTGATATGTGAATGCATCTTCAGTACCCGTTTATATCTCATATTCTGGCTCAAAACAACCGAAAATTCGATATTTTGGGGTCCCAGAAGCGATCTGTATATGCCTACTCCGTGTTATAGTATTTTCAAAATACAGGCTCAAAACATGCTGAAAATCGATATCTTAGGTGCCCAAAGTCAATATGTGCATGCATCTTCTGTACCCGTTTATATCTCAAATTCCGGCTTAAAACATCCGAAAATTCGATATTTTGGGGTCCCAAAAGCGATCTGTACGCCTACTCACTGCTAGAATTTTTTCAAAATATAGGCCCAAAACATGCTAAAAATCGATATTTTAGGTGCCCAAAGTCGATATCTCAAATTCAGGCCCAAAACACCCGAAAATTCGATATTTTGGGGTCCCATAAGCGATCTGTACATGCCTACTCCATGTTAGAGTATTTTTAAAATACAGGCCCAAAACATACAAAAAATCGATCTTTTAGGTGCCCAAAAGTCGATATGTGCATGCATCTTCTGTACCCGTTTATATCTCAAATTCAGGCTCCAAACACCCGAAAATTCGATATTTTGGGGTCCCAGAAGCGATCTGTTAATGCCTACTCAGTGTTAGAATATTTTCAAAATATATGCCCAAAACATGTTAAAAATCGATATTTTAGGTGCTAAAAGTCGATATCTCAAATTCAGGCCTAAAACACCCGAAAATTCGATATTTATGTGTCCCAGAAGCGATCTGTACATGCCTACTCCGTGTTAGAGTATTTTCAAATTACAGGCCCAAAACATACTGAAAATCGATCTATTAGGTGCCCAAAAGTCGATATGTGCATGCATCTTCTGCACCCGTTTATATCCCAAATTCAACCTCAAAACACCCGAAAATTCGATATTTTTGGGTCCCAGAAGCGATCTGTACATGCCTACTCAGAGCTAGAATGTTTTCAAAATATAGGCTCAAAACATGCTAAAAATCTATATTTTAATTGTCTAAAGTCGATATGTGAATGCATCTTCTGTACCCGTTTATATCTCAAATTCAGGCTCAAAACACCCGAAAACTCATTATTTTTGGGTCCTAGAAGCGATCTGTACATGCCTACTCCTAGTTAGAATGTTTTCAAGATACAGACCCAAAACATGCTCAAAATTGATATTTTAGGTGCCCAAAAGTCGATATGTGCATGTATCTTCAGTACCCTTTTATATCTCAAATTCAGGCTCAAAACACCCGAAAATTCGATATTTTGGGGTCCCAGAAGCGATCTGTACATGCCTACTCAGTGCTAGAATATTTTCAAAATATAGGCCTAAAACATGCTAAAAATCGATATTTAAGCTGCCCAAAGTCGATATCTCAAATTCAGGCCCAAAACACCCGAAAATTCGATGTTTTGGGGTCCCAGAAGCGATCTGTACATGCCTACTCAGATTCAGGCCCAAAACATGATGAAATTCGATATTTTACGTGCCCAATGTCAATATGTTTATGCATCTTCTGCACCCGTTTATGTCCCAAATTCAACCTCAAAACACCCGAAAATTCGATATTTTTGGGTCCCAGAAGCAATCTGTACATGCCTACTCCGTGTAAGAGTATTTTCAAAATACAGGCCCAAAACATACTGAAAATCGATCTATTAGATGCCCAAAAGTCGATATGTGCATGCATCTTCTGCACCCGTTTATATCCCAAATTCTACCTCAAAACACCCGAAAATTCGATATTTTTGGGTCCCAGAAGCGATCTGTACATGCCTACTCAGTGCTAGAATGTTTTCAAAATATAGGCTCAAAACATGCTAAAAATCTATATTTTAATTGTCTAAAGTCGATATGTGAATGCATCTTCTGTACCCGTTTATATCTCAAATTCAGGCTCAAAACACCCGAAAACTCATTATTTTGGGGTTCTAGAAGCGATCTGTACATGCCTACTCCTAGTTAGAATGTGTTCAAGATACAGACACAAAACATGCTCAAAATTGATATTTTAGGTGCCCAAAAGTCGATATGTGCATGTATCTTCAGTACCCGTTTATATCTCAAATTCAGGCTCAAGACACCCGAAAATTCGATATTTTGGGGTCCCAGAAGCGATCTGTACATGCCTACTAAGTGCTAGAATATTTTCAAAATATAGGCCTAAAACATGCTAAAAATCGATAATTAAGCTGCCCAAAGTCGATATCTCAAATTCAGGCCCAAAACACCCGAAAATTCGATGTTTTGGGGTCCCAGAAGCGATCTGTACATGCTTACTCAGATTCAGGACCAAAACATGATGAAATTCGATATTTTACGTGCCCAATGTCAATATGTTTATGCATCTTCTGCACCCGTTTATATCCCAAATTCAACCTCAAAACACCCGAAAATTCGATATTTTTGGGTCCCAGAAGCAATCTGTACATGCCTACTCCGTGTAAGAGTATTTTCAAAATACAGGCCCAAAACATATTGAAAATCGATCTTTTAGGTGCCCAAAAGTCGATATGTGCATGCATCTTCTGTACCCATTTATATCTCAAATTCAGGCTCCAAACACCCGAAAATTCGATATTTTGGGGTCCCTGAAGCGATATGTTAATGCCTCCTCAGTGCTAAAATATTTTCAAAATATAGGCCCAAAACATGCTAAAAATCGATATTTTAGGTGCTAAAAGTCGATATCTCAAATTCAGGCTCAAAACACCCGAAAATTCGATATTTATGGATCCTAGAAGCGATCTGTACATGCCTACTCCTAGTTAGAATGTGTTCAAGATACAGGCACAAAACATGCTCAAAATTGATATTTTAGTTGCCCAAAAGTCGATATGTGCATGTATCTTCAGGACCCGTTTATATCTCAAATTCAGGCTGAAAACACCCGAAAATTCGATATTTTGGGGTCCCAGAAGCGATCTGTAAATGCCTACTCAGTGCTAGAATATTTTCAAAATATAGGTCTAAAACATGCTAAAAATCGATATTTTAGGTGCCCAAAGTCGATATCTCAAATTCAGGCCGAAAACACCCGAAAATTCGATATTTTGGGGTCCCAGAAGCGATCTGTACATGCCTACTCAGATTCAGGCCCAAAACATGATGAAATTCGATATTTTACGTGCCCAAAGTCAATATGTGTATGCATCTTTTGCACCCGTTTATATCCCAAATTCAACCTAAAAACACCCAAAAATTCGATATTTTTGGGTTCCAGAAGCGATCTGTACATGCCTACTCCGTGTAAGAGTATTTTCAAAATACAGGCCCAAAACATACTGAAAATCGATCTTTTAGGTGCCCAAAAGTCGATATGTGCATGCATCTTCTGTACCCATTTATATCTCAAATTCAGGCTCAAAACACCCGAAAATTCGATATTTTGGGGTCCTAGAAGCGATCAGTTCATGCCTACTCCGTTTTAGAGTATTTTTATAATACCGGCCTAAAATATGCTGAAAATTGATATTTTAGGTGCCCAAAGTCAATATGTGTATGCATCTTCTGTACCCGTTTATATCTCAAATTCAAGCTCCAAACACCCGAAAATTCGATATTTTTGGGTCCAAGAAGCGATCTGTACATGCCTACTCAGTGCTAGTATGTTTTCTAAATATAGGCTCAAAACATGCTAAAAATCGATATTTTAATTGTCCAAAGTCGATATGTGCATGCATCTTCTGTACCCGTTTATATCTCAAATTCAAGCTCCAAACACCCGAAAATTCGATATTTTTGGGTCCAAGAAGCGATCTGTACATGCCTACTCAGTGCTAAAATATTTTCAAAATATAGGCATAAAACATGCTAAAAATCGATATTTTAGGTGCTAAAAGTCGATATCTCAAATTCAGGCTCAAAACACCCGAAAATTCGATATTTATGGGTCCCAGAAGCGATCTGTACATGCCTACTCCTAGTAAGAATGTTTTCAAGATACAGACCCAAAACATGCTAAAAATTGATATTTTTGGTGCCCAAAAGTCGATATGTGCATGTATCTTCAGTACCCGTTTATATCTCAAATTCAGGCTCAAAACACCCGAAAATTCGATATTTTGGGGTCCCAGAAGCGATCTGTACATGCCTACTCAGTGCTTGAATATTTTCAAAATATAGGCCTAAAGCATGCTAAAAATCGATATTTTAGGTGCCCAAAGTAGATATCTCAAATTCAGGCCCAAAACACCCGAAAATTCGATATTTTGGGGTCCCAGAAGCGATCTGTACATGCCTACTCAGATACAGGCCCAAAACATGATGAAATTCGATATTTTACGTGCCCAAAGTCAATATGTGTATGCATCTTCTGCACCCGTTTATATCTCAAATTCAACCTCAAAACACCCGAAAATTCGATATTTTTGGGTTCCAGAAGCGATCTGTACATGCCTACTCCGTGTAAGAGTATTTTCAAAATACAGGCCCAAAACATACTGAAAATCGATCTGTTAGGTGCCCAAAAGTCGATATGTGCATGCATCTTCTGTACCCATTTATATCTCAAATTCAGGCTCAAAACACCCGAAAATTCGATATTTTGGGGTCCTAGAAGCGATCAGTTCATGCCTACTCCGTGTTAAAGTATTTTTATAATATCGGCCTAAAATATGCTGAAAATTGATATTTTAGGTTCCCAAAGTCAATATGTGTATGCATCTTCTGCACCCGTTTATATCCCAAAATCAACCTCAAAACACCCGAAAATTCGATATTTTTGGGTCCCAGAAGCGATCTGTACATGCCTACTCAGTGATAGTATGTTTTCTAAATATAGGCTCAAAACATGCTAAAAATCGATATTTTAATTGTCCAAAGTCGATATGTGCATGCATCTTCTGTACCCGTTTATATCTCAAATTCAAGCTCCAAACACCCGAAAATTCGATATTTTGGGGCCCAAGAAGCGATCTGTACATGCCTACTCAGTGCTAGAATATTTTCAAAATATAGGCCTAAAACATGCTAAAAATCGATATTTTAGGTGCTAAAAGTCGATATATCTTAAATTCAGGCTCAAAGCACCCGAAAATACGATATTTATGGGTCCCAGAAGCGATCTGTACATGCCTACTCCTAGTTAGAATGTTTTCAAGATACAGACCCAAAACATGCTAAAAATTGATATTTTAGGTGCCCAAAAGTCGATATGTGCATGTATCTTCAGTACCCGTTTATATCTCAAATTCAGGCTCAAAAGACCCGAAAATTCGATATTTTGGGGTCCCAGAAGCGATCTGTACATGCCTACTCGGTGCTTGAAAATTTTCAAAATATAGGCCTAAAGCATGCTAAAAATCGATATTTTAGGTGCCCAAAGTCGATATCTCAAATTCAGGCCCAAAACACCCGAAAATTCGATATTTTGGGGTCCCAGAAGCGATCTGTACATGCCTACTCAGTGATAGTATGTTTTCTAAATAAAGGCTCAAAACATGCTAAAAATCGATATTTTAATTGTCCAAAGTCGATATGTGCATGCATCTTCTGTACCCGTTTATATCTCAAATTCAAGCTCCAAACACCCGAAAATTCGATATTTTTGGGTCCCAGAAGCGATCTGTACATGCCTACTCAGTGCTAGAATATTTTCAAAATATAGGCCTAAAACATGCTAAAAATCGATATTTTAGGTGCCCAAAGTCGATATATCTTAAATTCAGGCTCAAAACACCCGAAAATACGATATTTATGGGTCCCAGAAGCGATCTGTACATGCCTACTCCTAGTTAGAATGTTTTCAAGATACAGACCCAAAACATGCTAAAAATTGATATTTTAGGTGCCCAAAAGTCGATATGTGCATGTATCTTCAATACCCGTTTATATCTCAAATTCAGGCTCAAAACACCCGAATATTCGATATTTTGGGGTCCCAGAAGCGATCTGTACATGCCTACTCGGTGCTTGAATATTTTCAAAATATAGGCCTAAAGCATGCTAAAAATCGATATTTTAGGTGCCCAAAGTCGATATCTCAAATTCAGGCCCAAAACACCGGAAAATTCGATATTTATGGGTCCCAGAAGCGATCTGTACATGCCTACTCCGTGTTAGAGTATTTTCAAAATACAGGCCCAAAACATACTGAAAATCGATCTTTTAGGTGCCCAAAAGTCGATATGTGCATGCATCTTCTGTACCCGTTTATATCTCAAATTCAGGCTTAAAACACCAGAAAATTCGATATTTTGGGGTCACAGAAGCGATCTGTACATGCCTACTACGTGTTAGAGTATTTTCAAAATACAAGCCCAAAAAAAACTGAAAATCGATCTTTTAGGTGTCCAAAAGTCGATATGTGCATGCATCTTCTGTACCCGTTTATATCTCAAATTCAGTCTCCAAACACCCGAAAATTCGATATTTTGGGGTCCCAGAAGCGATCTGTACATGTCTACTCAGTGATAGAATATTTTCATAATAAAGGGCCAAAACATGCTGAAAATCGATATTTTAGGTGCCCAAAGTCAATATGTGCATGCATCTTCTGTATCCGATTATATCTCAAATTCAGGCTGAAAACACCCGAAAATTCGATATTTTGGCGTCCCAGAAGCGATCTGTACATGCCTACTCAGTGCTAGTATGTTTTCAAGATACAGGCCTAAAACATACTGAAAATCGATCTTTTAGGTGCCCAAAAGTCGATATGTGAATGCATCTTCTGTACCCGTTTATATCTCAAATTCAGGCTACAAACACCCGAAAATTCGATATTTTGGGGCCCCAGAAGCGATCTGTACATGCCTTATCAGTGCTAGTATTTTTTCTAAATATAGGCTCAAAACATGCTAAAAATCGATATTTTAATTGTCCAAAGTCGATATGTGCTTGCATCTTCTGTACCCGTTTATATCTCAAATTCAGGCTCAAAACACCCGAAAGCTCATTATTTTTTGGTCCTAGAAGCGATCTGTACATGCCTACCCCTAGTTAGAATGTTTTCAAGATACAGACCCAAAACATGCTCAAAATTGATATTTTAGGTGCCCAAAAGTCGATATGTGCATGTATCTTCAGTACCCGTTTATATCTCAAATTCAGGCTCAAAACACCCTAAAATTCGATAATTTGGGGTCCCAGAAGCGATCTGTACATGCCTACTCAGTGCTAGAATATTTTCAAAATATAGGCCTAAAACATGCTAAAAATCGATATTTCAGGTGCCAAAAGTCGATATCTGAAATTCAGGCCCAAAACACCCGAAAATTCGATATTTTGTGGTCCCAGAAGCGATCTCTACATGCCTACTCAGATACAGGCCCAAAACATGCTGAAATTCGATATTTTAGGTGCCCAAAGTCAATATGTGTATGCATCTTCTGCACCCGTTTATATCCCAAATTCAACCTCAAAACACCCTAAAATTCAATATCTTTGGGTCAAGAAGCAATCTGTACATGCCTACTCAGTGCTGGAATGTTTTCAAAATATAGGCTCAAAACATGCTAAAAATCGATATTTTAAGTGTCCAAAGTCAATATGTGCACGCATCTTCTGTACCCGTTTATATCTCTAATTCAGGCTCAAAACACCCGAAAATTCGATATTTTTGGGTCCCAGAAGCGATCTGTACATGCCTACTCCGTGTTAGAGTATCTTCAAAATACAGGCTCAAAACATGCTGAAAATCGATATTTTAGGTGCCCAAAGTCGATATGTGCATGCATCTTCTGTACCCGTTTATATCTCAAATTCCGGCTTAAAACATCCGAAAATTCGATATTTTGGGGATCCAGAAGCGATCTGTTAATGCCTACTCAGTGCTATAATATTTTCAAAATATAGGCCCAAAACATGCTAAAAATCGATATTTTAGGTGCTAAAAGTCGATATCTCAAATTCAGGCCCAAAACACCCGAAAATTCGATATTTATGGGTCCCAGAAGCGATCTGTACATGCCTACTCCGTGTTAGAGTATTTTCAAATTACAGGCCCAAAACATACTGAAAATCGATCTATTAGGTGCCCAAAAGTCGATATGTGCATGCATCTTCTGCACCCGTTTATATCCCAAATTCAACCTCAAAACGCCCGAAAATTCGATATTTTTGGGTCCCAGAAGCGATCTGTACATGCCTACTCCGTGTAAGAGTATTTTCAAAATACAGGCCCAAAACATACTGAAAATCGATCTTTTAGGTGCCCAAAAGTCGATATGTGCATGCATCTTCTGTACCCATTTATATCTCAAATTCAGGCTTCAAACACCCGAAAATTCGATATTTATGGGTCCCAGAAGCGATCTGTACATGCTTACTCCTAGTTAGAATGTTTTCAAGATACAGACCCAAAACATGCTCAAAATTGATATTTTAGGTGCCCAAAAGTCGATATGTGCATGTATCTTCAGTACCCGTTTATATCACAAATTCAGGCTTAAAACACCCGAAAATTCGATATTTTGGGGTCCTAGAAGCGATCAGTTTATGCCTTCTCCGTGTTAGAGTATTTTTATAATACATTCCTAAAACATGCTGAAAATTGATATTTTAGGTGCCCAAAGTCAATATGTGTATGCATCTTCTGCACCCGTTTATATCCCAAAATCAACCTCAAAACACCCGAAAATTCGATATTTTTGGGTCCCAGAAGCGATCTGTACATGCCTACTCAGTGCTAGTATGTTTTCTAAATATAGGCTCAAAACATGCTAAAAATCGATATTTTAAGTGTCCAAAGTCGATATGTGCACGCATCTTCTGTACCCGTTTATATCTCAAATTCAGGCTCAAAACAAACGAAAATTCATTATTTTTGGGTCCTAGAAGCGATCTGTACATGCCTACTTAGCGCTAGAATGTTTTCAAAATATTGGCTTAAAACATGCTAAAAATCTATATTTTAACTGTCCAAAGTCGATATGAGCATGCATCTTCTGTACCCGTTTATATCTCAAATTCAGGCTCAAAACACCCAAAAACTCCTTATTTGTGGGTCCTAGAATCGATCTGTACATGCCTACTCCTAGTTAGAATGTTTTCAAGATACAAACCCAAAACATGCTCAAAATCGATATTTTTGGTGCCCAAAAGTTGATATGTGCATGCATCTTCAGTACCCGTTTATATCTCATATTCTGGCTCAAAACACCCGAAAATTCGATATTTTGGGGTCCCAGAAGTGATCAGTACATGCCTACTCCGTGTTAGAGTATCTTCAAAATGCAGGCTCAAAACATGCTGAAAATCGATATTTTAGGTGCCCAAAGTCAATATGTGCATGCATCTTCTGTACCCGTTTATATCTCAAATTCCGGCTTAAAACATCCGAAAATTCGATATTTTGGGGTCCCAGAAGCGATCTGAACGCCTACTCACTGCTAGAATTTTTTCAAAATATAGGCCCAAAACATGCTAAAAATCGATATTTTAGGTGCCCAAAGTCGATATCTCAAATTTAGGACCAAAACACCCGAAAATTCGATATTTTGGGGTCCCATAAGCGATCTGTACATGCCTACTCCGTGTTAGAGTATTTTCAAAATACAGGCCCAAAACATACTAAAAATCGATCTTTTAGGTGCCCAAAAGTCGATATGTGCATGCATCTTCTGTACCCGTTTATATCTCAAATTCAGGCTCCAAACACCCGAAAATTCGATATTTTGGGGTTCCAGAAGCGATCTGTTAATGCCTACTCAGTGCTAGAATATTTTCAAAATATAGGCCCAAAACATGCTAAAAATCGATATTTTAGGTGCTAAAAGTCGATATCTCAAATTCAGGCCCAAAACACCCGAAAATTCGATATTTATGGGTCCCAGAAGCGATCTGTACATGCCTACTCCGTGTTAGAGTATTTTCAAATTACAGGCCCAAAACATACTGAAAATCGATCTATTAGGTGCCCAAAAGTCGATATGTGCATGCATCTTCTGCAAACGTTTATATCCCAAATTCAACCTCAAAACACCCGAAAATTCGATATTTTTGGGTCCCAGAAGCGATCTGTACATGCCTACTCCGTGTAAAAGTATTTTCAAAATACAGGCCCAAAACATACTGAAAATCGATCTTTTAGGTGCCCAAAAGTCGATATGTGCATGCATCTTCTGTACCCATTTATATCTCAAATTCTGGCTCCAAACACCCGAAAATTCGATATTTATGGGTCCCAGAAGCGATCTGTACATGCCTACTCAGTACTAGAATATTTTCAAAATATAGGCCTAAAGCATGCTAAAAATCGATATTTTAGGTGCCCAAAGTCGATATCTCAAATTCTGGCCCAAAACACCCGAAAATTCGATATTTTGGGGTCCCAGAAGCGATCTGTACTTGCTTACTCAGATACAGATCCAAAACATGATGAAATTCGATATTTTACGTGCCCAAAGTCAATATGTGCATGCATCTTCTGCACCCGTTTATATCCCAAATTCAACCTTAAAACACCCGAAAATTCGATATTTATGGGTCCCAGAAGCGATCTGTACATGCCTACTCCGTGTTAGAGTATTTTCAAAATACAGGCCCAAAACATACTGAAAATCGATCTTTTATGTGCCCAAAAGTCGATATGTGCATGCATCTTCTGTACCCGTTTATATCTCAAATTCAGGCTTAAAACACCAGAAAATTCGATATTTTGGGGTCACAGAAGCGATCTGTTCATGCCTCCTCCTTGTTAGAGTATTTTCATAATACAGGCCAAAAACATGCTGAAAATTGGTATTTTAGGTGCCCAAAGTCAATATGTGTATGCATCTTCTGCACCCGTTTATATCCCAAATTCAGCCTCAAAACACCCGAAAATTCGAAATTTTTGGGTCCCAGAAGCGATCTGTACATGCCACCTCATTGCTAGAATGTTTTCAGAATATAGGCTCGAAACATGCTAAAAATCGATATTTTAAGTGTCCAAAGTCGATATGTGCATGCATCTTCTGTACCCGTTTATATCTCAAATTGAGTCTCAAAACACCCGAAAACTCATTATTTTTGGGTCCTAGAAGCGATCTGTACATGCCTACTCCTAGTTAGAATGTTTTCAAGATACAGACCCAAAACATGCTCAAAATCGATATTTTAGGTGCCCTAAAGTCGATATGTGCATGTATCTTCAGTACCCGTTTATATCCCAAATTCAGGCTCAAAATACCGAAAATTCGATATTTTGGGGTCCCAGAAGCGATCTGTACATGCCTACTCCGTGTTAGAGTATTTTCAAAATACAAGCCCAAAAAAAACTGAAAATCGATCATTTAGGTGTCCAAAAGTCGATATGTGCATGCATCTTCTGTACCCGTTTATATCTCAAATTCAGGCTCCAAACACCCGAAAATTCGATATTTTGGGGTCCCAGAAGAGATCTGTACATGTCTACTCAGTGATAGAATATTTTCATAATAAAGGACCAAAACATGCTGAAAATCAATATTTTAGGTGCCCAAAGTCAATATGTGCATGCATCTTCAGTACCCGATTATATCTCAAATTCAGGCTGAAAACACCCGAAAATTCGATATTTTGGCGTCCCAGAAGCGATCTGTACATGCCTACTCAGTGCTAGTATGTTTTCAAAATATAGGCTCAAAACATGCTAAAAATCGATATTTAATTGTCCAAAGTCGATATGTGCATGCATCTTCTGTACCCGTTTATATCTCAAATTCAGGCCCAAAACACCCGAAAATTCGATATTTTGGGGTCCCATAAGCGATCTGTACATGCCTACACCGTGTTAGAGTATTTTCAAAATACAGGCACAAAACATACTGAAAATCGATCTTTTAGGTGCCCAATAGTCGATATGTGCATGCATCTTCTGTACCCGTTTATATCTCAAATTCAGGCTCCAAACACCCGAAAATTCGATATTTTGTGGTCCCAGAAGCGATCTGTACATGCCTACTCAGTGCTAGAATATTTTCAAAATATAGGCCCAAAACATGCTAAATATCGATATTTTAGATGCTAAAAGTCGATATCTCAAATTCAGGCCCAAAACACCCGAAAATTCGATATTTATGGGTCACAGAAGCGATCTGTTCATGCTTACTCCGTGTTAGACAATTTTCATAATACAGGCCCAAAACATGCTGAAAATCGATATTTTAGGTGCCCAAAGTCAATATGTGTATGCATCTTCTGCACCCGTTTATATCCCAAATTCAACCTCAAAACACCCGAAAATTTGATATTTTTGGGTCCCAGAAGCGATCTGTACATGCCACCTCATTGCTAGAATGTTTTCAAAATATAGTCTCGAAACATGCTAAAAATCGATATTTTAGGTGTCCAAAGTCAATATGTGTATGCATCTTCTGTACCCGTTTATATCTCAAATTGAGGCTCAAAACACCCGAAAACTCATTATTTTTGGGTCCTAGAAGCGATCTGTACATGCCTACTCCTAGTTAGAATGTTTTCAAGATACAGACCCAAAACATGCTCAAAATCGATCTTTTAGGTGTCCAAAAGTCGATATGTGCATGCATCTTCTGTACCCGTTTATTTCTCAAATTCAGGCTCCAAACACCCAAAAATTCGATATTTTGGGGTCCCTGAAGCGATCTGTACATGTCTACTCAGTGATAGAATATTTTCATAATAAAGGGCCAAAACATGCTAAAAATCGATATTTTAGGTGCCTAAAGTCAATATGTGCATGCATCTTCTGTACCCGATTATATCTCAAATTCAGGCTGAAAACACCCGAAAATTCGATATTTTGGGGTCCCAGAAGCGATCTGTACATGCCTACTCAGATACAGGCCTAAAACATGATGAAATTCGATATTTTACGTGCCCAAAGTCAATATGTGTCTGCATCTTCTGCACCCGTTTATATCCCATTTTCAACCATAAAACACCCAAAAATTCGATATTTTTTGGTTCCAGAAGCGATCTGTACATGCCTACTCCGTGTAAGAGTATTTTCAAAAAACAGGCCCAAAACATACTGAAAATTGATATTTTAGGTGCCCAAAGTCAATATGTGTATGCTTCTTCTGCACCCGTTTATATCCCAAAATCAACCTCAAAACACCCGAAAATTCGATATTTTTGGGTCCCAGAAGCGATCTGTACATGCCTACTCAGTGCTAGTATGTTTTCTAAATATAGGCTCAAAACATGCTAAAAATCGATATTTTAATTGTCCAAAGTCGATATGTGCTTGCATCTTCTGTACCCGTTTATATCTCAAATTCAGGCTCAAAACACCCGAAAACTCAGTATTTTTGAGTCCTAGAAGCGATCTGTACATGCCTACTCCTAGTTAGAATGTTTTCAAGATACAGACCCAAAACATGCTCAAAATTGATATTTTAGGTGCCCAAAGTCGATATGTGCATGTATCTTCAGTACCCGTTTATATCTCAAATTCAGGCACAAAACACCCGAAAATTCGATATTTTGGGGTTCCAGAAGCGATCTGTACATGCCTACTCAGTTCTAGAATATTTTCAAAATATAGGCCTAAAACATGCTAAAAATCGATATTTTAGGTGCGCAAAGTCGATATCACAAATTCAGGCCCAAAACACCCGAAAATTCGATATTTTGGGGTCCCAGAAGCGATCTGTACATGCCTACTCAGATAAAGGCCCAAAACATGATGAAATTCGATATTTTACGTGACCAAAGTCAATATGTGTATGCATCTTCTGCACCCGTTTATATCCCAAATTCAACCTCAAAGCACCCGAAAATTCGATATTTATGGGTCCCAGAAGCGATCTATCTGTACATGCCTACTCCGTGTTAGAGTATTTTCAAAATACAGGCCCAAAACATACTGAAAATCGATCTTTTAGGTGACAAAGAGTCGATATGTGCATGCATCTTCTGTACCCGTTTATATCTCAAATTCAGGCTTAAAACACCAGAAAATTCGATATTTTGGGGTCACAGAAGCGATCTGTTCATGCCTACTCCGTGTTAGAGTATTTTCATAATACAGGCCCAAAACATGCTGAAGATTGATATTTTAGGTGCCCAAAACCAATATGTGTATGCATCTTCTGCACCCGTTTATATCCCAAATTCAACCTCAAAACACACGAAAATTTGATATTTTTGGGTCCCAGAAGCGATCTGTACATGCCACCTCAATGCTAGAATGTTTTTAAAATATAGGCTCGAAACATGCTAAAAATCGATATTTTAGGTGCACAAAAGTCGATATGTGCATGTATCTTCAGTACCCGTTTATATCTCAAATTCAGGCTCAAAACACCCGAAAACTCGATATTTTGGGGTCCCAGAAGCGATCTGTACATGCCTACTCAGTGCTAGAATATTTTCAAAATATAGGCCCAAAACATGCTAAAAATCGACATTTTAGGTGCTAAAAGTCGATATCTCAAATTCAGGCCCAAAACACCCGAAAATTCGATATTTATGGGTCCCAGAAGCGATCTGTACATCCCTACTCCGTGTAAGAGTATTTTCAAAATACAGGCCCAAAACATACTGAAAATCGATCTTTTAGGTGCCCAAAAGTCGATATGTGCATGCATCTTCTGTACCCATTTATATCTCAAATTCAGGCTCAAAACACCCGAAAATTCGATATTTTGGGGTCCTAGAAGCGATCTGTTCATGCCTACTCCGTGTTAGAGTATTTTTATAATACAGGCCTAAAACATGCTGAAAATCGATATTTTAGGTTGCCAAAGTCAATATGTGTATGCATCTTCTGCACCCGTTTATATCCCAAAATCAACCTCAAAACACCCGAAAATTCGATATTTTTGGGTCCTAGAAGCGATTTGTACATGCCTACTCAGTGCTAGTATGTTTTCAAAATATAGGCTCAAAACATGCTAAAAATCGATATTTTAATTGTTTAAAGTCGATATGTGCATGCATCTTCTGTACCCGTTTATATCTCAAATTCAGGCTCCAAACACCCGAAAATTCGATATTTTGGGATCCCAGAAGCAATCTGTACATGCCTACTCAGTGCTAGAATATTTTCAAAATATAGGCCCAAAACATGCTAAAAATCGATATTTTAGATGCTAAAAGTCGATATTTCAAATTCAGGCCCAAAACACCCTAAAATTCGATATTTTGGGGCCCCAGAAGCGATCTGTACATGCCTACTCAGTACTAGAATATTTTCAAAATATAGGCCCAAAACATGCTAAAAATCGATATTTTAAGTCTCAAAAGTCGATATCTCAAATTCAGGCCCAAAACACCCGAAAATTCGATATTTATGGGTCCTAGAAGCGATCTGTACATGCCTACTCCGTGTTAGAGTATTTTCAAAATACAGGCCCAAAACATACTGAAAATCGATCTTTTAGGTGCCCAAAAGTCGATATGTGCATGCATCTTCTGTACCCGTTTATATCTCAAATTCAGGCTTAAAACACCAGAAAATTCGATATTTTGGGGTCACAGAAGCGATCTGTTCATGCCTACTCCGTGTTAGAGTATTTTCATAATACAGGCCCAAAACATGCTGAAGATCGATATTTTAGGTGCCCAAAGTCAATATGTGTATGCATCTTCTGCACCCGTTTATATCCCAAATTCAACCTCAAAACACCCGAAAATTTGATATTTTTGGGTCCCAGAAGCGATCTGTACATGCCACCTCATTGCTAGAATGTTTTCAAAATATAGGCTCGAAACATGCTAAAAATCGATATTTTAAGTGTCCAAAGTCAATATGTGCATGCATCTTCTGTACCCGATTATATCTCAAATTCAGGCTGAAAACACCCGAAAATTCGATATTTTGGGGTCCCAGAAGCGATCTGTACATGCCTACTCAGTGCTAGAATATTTTCAAAATACAGGCCCAAAACATGCTGAAAATTGATATTTTAGGTGCCCAAAGTCAATATGTGTATGCATCTTCTGCACCCGTTTATATCTCAAAATCAACCTCAAAATACCAGAAAATTCGATATTTTTGGGTCCCAGAAGCGATCTGTACATGCCTACTCAGTGCTAGTATGTTTTCAAAATATAGGCTCAAAACATGCTAAAAATCGATATTTTAATTGTTTAAAGTCGATATGTGCATGCATCTTCTGTACCCGTTTATATCTCAAATTCATGCCCAAAACACCCGAAAATTCGATATTTTGGGGTCCCATAAGCGATCTGTACATGCCTACACCGTGTTAGAGTATTTTCAAAATACAGGCCTAAAACATACTGAAAATCGATCTTTTAGGTGCCCAAAAGTCCATAAGTGCATGCATCTTCTGTACCCGTTTATATCTCAAATTCAGGCTCCAAACACCCGAAAATTCGATATTTTGGGGTCCCAGAAGCAATCTGTACATGCCTACTCAGTGCTAGAATATTTTCAAAATATAGGCCCAAAACATGCTAAAAATCGATATTTTAGATGCTAAAAGTCGATATTTCAAATTCAGGCCCAAAACACCCTAAAATTCGATATTTTGGGGCCCCAGAAGCGATCTGTACATGCCTACTCAGTACTAGAATATTTTCAAAATATAGGCCCAAAACATGCTAAAAATCGATATTTTAAGTCTCAAAAGTCGATATCTCAAATTCAGGCCCAAAACACCCGAAAATTCGATATTTATGGGTCCTAGAAGCGATCTGTACATGCCTACTCCGTGTTAGAGTATTTTCAAAATACAGGCCCAAAACATACTGAAAATCGATCTTTTAGGTGCCCAAAAGTCGATATGTTCATGCATCTTCTGTACCCGTTTATATCTCAAATTCAGGCTTAAAACACCCGAAAATTCGATATTTTGGGGTCACAGAAGCGATCTGTTCATGCCTACTCCGTGTTAGAGTATTTTCATAATACAGGCCCAAAACATGCTGAAGATCGATATTTTAGGTGCCCAAAGTCAATATGTGTATGCATCTTCTGCACCCGTTTATATCCCAAATTCAACCTCAAAACACCCGAAAATTTGATATTTTTGGGTCCCAGAAGCGATCTGTACATGCCACCTCATTGCTAGAATGTTTTAAAAATATAGGCTCGAAACATGCTAAAAAACGATATTTTAAGTGTCCAAAGTCGATATGTGCATGCATCTTCTGTACCCGATTATATCTCAAATTGAGGCTCAAAACACCCGAAAATTCGATATTTTGGGGTCCCAGAAGCGATCTGTACATGTCTACTCAGTGATAGAATATTTTCATAATAAAGGGCCAAAACATGCTGAAAATCGATATTTTAGGTGCCCAAAGTCAATATGTGCATGCATCTTCTGTACCCGATTATATCTCAAATTCAGGCTGAAAACACCCGAAAATTCGATATTTTGGGGTCCCAGAAGCGATCTGTACATGCCTACTCAGTGCTAGAATATTTTCAAAATACAGGCCCAAAACATGCTGAAAATTGATATTTTAGGTGCCCAAAGTCAATATGTGTATGCATCTTCTGCACCCGTTTATATCTCAAAATCAACCTCAAAATACCAGAAAATTCGATATTTTTGGGTCCCAGAAGCGATCTGTACATGCCTACTCAGTGCTAGTATGTTTTCTAAATATAGGCTCAAAACATGCTAAAAATCGATATTTTAATTGTCCAAAGTCGATATGTGCTTGCATCTTCTGTACCCGTTTATATCTCAAATTTAGGCTCAAAACACCCGAAAGCTCATTATTTTTTGGTCCTAGAAGCGATCTGTACATGCCTACCCCTAGTTAGAATGTTTTCAAGATACAGACCCAAAACATGCTCAAAATTGATATTTTAGGTGCCCAAAAGTCGATAGGTGCATGTATCTTCAGTACCCGTTTATATCTCAAATTCAGGCTCAAAACACCCTAAAATTCGATAATTTGGGGTCCCAGAAGCGATCTGTACATGCCTACTCAGTGCTAGAATATTTTCAAAATATAGGCCTAAAACATGCTAAAAATCGATATTTCAGGTGCCAAAAGTCGATATCTCAAATTCAGGCCCAAAACACCCGAAAATTCGATATTTTGGGGTCCCAGAAGCGATCTCTAAATGCCTACTCAGATACAGGCCCAAAACATGCTGAAATTCGATATTTTAGGCGCCCAAAGTCAATATGTGTATGCATCTTCTGCACCCGTTTATATCCCAAATTCAACCTCAAAACACCATAAAATTCAATATCTTTGGGTCAAGAAGCAATCTGTACATGCCTACTCAGTGCTGGAATGTTTTCAAAATATAGGCTCAAAACATGCTAAAAATCGATATTTTAAGTGTCCAAAGTCAATATGTGCACGCATCTTCTGTACCCGTTTATATCTCAAATTCAGGCTCAAAACACCCGAAAATTCGATATTTTTGGGTCCCAGAAGCGATCTGTACATGCCTACTCCGTGTTAGAGTATCTTCAAAATACAGGCTCAAAACATGCTGAAAATCGATATTTTAGGTGCCCAAAGTCAATATGTGCATGCATCTTCTGTACCCGTTTATATCTCAAATTCCGGCTTAAAACATCCGAAAATTCGATATTTTGGGGTCCCAGAAGCGATCTGTACGCCTACTCACTGCTAGAATTTTTTCAAAATATAGGCCCAAAACATGCTAATAATCGATATTTAAGGTGCCCAAAGTCGATATCTCAAATTCAGGCCCAAAACACCCGAAAATTCGATATTTTGGGGTCCCATAAGCGATCTATACATGCCTACTCCGTGTTAGAGTATTTTCAAAATACAGGCACAAAACATTCTAAAAATCGATCTTTTACGTGCCCAAAAGTCGATATGTGCATGCATCTTCTGTACCCGTTTATATCTCAAATTCAGGCTCAAAACACCCGAAAATTCGATATTTTGGGGTTCCAGAAGCGATCTGTTAATGCCTACTCAGTGCTATAATATTTTCAAAATATAGGCCCAAAACATGCTAAAAATCGATATTTTAGGTGCTAAAATTCGATATCTCAAATTCAGGCCCAAAACACCCGAAAATTCGATATTTATGGGTCCCAGAAGCGATCTGTACATGCTTACTCCTAGTTAGAATGTTTTCAAGATACAGACCCAAAACATGCTCAAAATTGATATTTTAGGTGCCCAAAAGTCGATATGTGCATGTATCTTCAGTACCCGTTTATATCACAAATTCAGGCTTAAAACACCCGAAAATTCGATATTTTGGGGTCCTAGAAGCGATCAGTTTATGCCTTCTCCGTGTTAGAGTATTTTTATAATACAGGCCTAAAACATGCTGAAAATTGATATTTTAGGTGCCCAAAGTCAATATGTGTATGCATCTTCTGCACCCGTTTATATCCCAAAATCAACCTCAAAACACCCGAAAATTCGATATTTTTGGGTCCCAGAAGCGATCTGTACATGCCTACTCAGTGCTAGTATCTTTTCTAAATATCGGCTCAAAACATGCTAAAAATCGATATTTTAAGTGTCCAAAGTCGATATGTGCACGCATCTTCTGTACCCGTTTATATCTCAAATTCAGGCTCAAAACACCCGAAAATTCATTATTTTTGGGTCCTAGAAGCGATCTGTACATGCCTACTTAGCGCTAGAATGTTTTCAAAATATTGGCTTAAAACATGCTAAAAATCTATATTTTAGCTGTCCAAAGTCGATATGAGCATGCATCTTCTGTACCCGTTTATATCTCAAATTCAGGCTCAAAACACCCAAAAACTCCTTATTTGTGGGTCCTAGAATCGATCTGTACATGCCTACTCCTAGTTAGAATGTTTTCAAGATACAAACCCAAAACATGCTCAAAATCGATATTTTTGGTGCCCAAAAGTTGATATGTGCATGCATCTTCAGTACCCGTTTATATCTCATATTCTGGCTCAAAACACCCGAAAATTCGATATTTTGGGGTCCCAGAAGTGATCAGTACATGCCTACTCCGTGTTAGAGTATCTTCAAAATGCAGGCTCAAAACATTCTGAAAATCGATATTTTAGGTGCCCAAAGTCAATATGTGCATGCATCTTCTGTACCCGTTTATATCTCAAATTCCGGCTTAAAACATCCGAAAATTCGATATTTTGGGGTCCCAGAAGCGATCTGTACGCCTACTCACTGCTAGAATTTTTTCAAAATATAGGCCCAAAACATGCTAAAAATCGATATTTTAGGTGCCCAAAGTCGATATCTCAAATTCAGGACCAAAACACCCGAAAATTCGATATTTTGGGGTCCCATAAGCGATCTGTACATGCCTACTCCGTGTTAGAGTATTTTCAAAATACAGGCCCAAAACATACTAAAAATCGATCTTTTAGGTGCCCAAAAGTCGATATGTGCATGCATCTTCTGTACCCGTTTATATCTCAAATTCAGGCTCCAAACACCCGAAAATTCGATATTTTGCGGTTCCAGAAGCGATCTGTTAATGCCTACTCAGTGCTAGAATATTTTCAAAATATAGGCCCAAAACATGCTAAAAATCGATATTTTAGGTGCTAAAAGTTGATATCTCAAATTCAGGCCCAAAACACCCGAAAATTCGATATTTATGGGTCCCAGAAGCGATCTGTACATGCCTACTCCGTGTTAGAGTATTTTCAAATTACAGGCCCAAAACATACTGAAAATCGATCTATTAGGTGCCCAAAAGTCGATATGTGCATGCATCTTCTGCACCCGTTTATATCCCAAATTCAACCTCAAAACACCCGAAAATTCGATATTTTTGGGTCCCAGAAGCGATCTGTACATGCCTACTCCGTGTAAAAGTATTTTCAAAATACAGGCCCAAAACATACTGAAAATCGATCTTTTAGGTGCCCAAAAGTCGATATGTGCATGCATCTTCTGTACCCATTTATATCTCAAATTCAGGCTCCAAACACCCGAAAATTCGATATTTATGGGTCCCAGAAGCGATCTGTACATGCCTACTCAGTACTAGAATATTTTCAAAATATAGGCCTAAAGCATGCTAAAAATCGATATTTTAGGTGCCCAAAGTCGATATCTCAAATTCAGGCCCAAAACACCCGAAAATTCGATATTTTGGGGTCCCAGAAGCGATCTGTACTTGCTTACTCAGATACAGATCCAAAACATGATGAAATTCGATATTTTACGTGCCCAAAGTCAATACGTGCATGCATCTTCTGCACCCGTTTATATCCCAAATTCAACCTTAAAACACCCGAAAAATCGATATTTATGGGTCCCAGAAGCGATCCGTACATGCCTACTCCGTGTTAGAGTATTTTCAAAATACAGGCCCAAAACATACTGAAAATCGATCTTTTAGGTGCCCAAAAGTCGATATGTGCATGCATCTTCTGTACCCGTTTATATCTCAAATTCAGGCTTAAAACACCAGAAAATTCGATATTTTGGGGTCACCGAAGCGATCTGTTCATGCCTCCTCCGTGTTAGAGTATTTTCATAATACAGGCCAAAAACATGCTGAAAATTGGTATTTTAGGTGCCCAAAGTCAATATGTGTATGCATCTTCTGCACCCGTTATATCCCAAATTCAGCCTCAAAACACCCGAAAATTCGAAATTTTTGGGTCCCAGAAGCGATCTGTACATGCCACCTCATTGCTAGAATGTTTTCAGAATATAGGCTCGAAACATGCTAAAAATCGATATTTTAAGTGTCCAAAGTCGATATGTGCATGCATCTTCTGTACCCGTTTATATCTCAAATTGAGTCTCAAAATACCCGAAAACTCATTATTTTTGGGTCCTATAAGCGATCTGTACATGCCTACTCCTAGTTAGAATGTTTTCAAGATACAGACCCAAAACATGCTCAAAATCGATATTTTAGGTGCCCTAAAGTCGATATGTGCATGTATCTTCAGTACCCGTTTATATCTCAAATTCAGGCTCAAAACACCGAAAATTCGATATTTTGGGGTCCCAGAAGCGATCTGTACATGCCTACTCCGTGTTAGAGTATTTTCAAAATACAAGCCCAAAAAAAACTGAAAATCGATCATTTAGGTGTCCAAAAGTCGATATGTGCATGCATCTTCTGTACCCGTTTATATCTCAAATTCAGGCTCCAAACACCCGAAAATTCGATATTTTGGGGTCCCAGAAGAGATCTGTACATGTCTACTCAGTGATAGAATATTTTCATAATAAAGGACCAAAACATGCTGAAAATCAATATTTTAGGTGCCCAAAGTCAATATGTGCATGCATCTTCAGTACCCGATTATATCTCAAATTCAGGCTGAAAACACCCGAAAATTCGATATTTTGGCGTCCCAGAAGCGATCTGTACATGCCTACTCAGTGCTAGTATGTTTTCAAAATATAGGCTCAAAACATGCTAAAAATCGATATTTAATTGTCCAAAGTCGATATGTGCATGCATCTTCTGTACCCGTTTATATCTCAAATTCAGGCCCAAAACACCCGAAAATTCGATATTTTGGGGTCCCATAAGCGATCTGTACATGCCTACACCGTGTTAGAGTATTTTCAAAATACAGGCACAAAACATACTGAAAATCGATCTTTTAGGTGCCCAATAGTCGATATGTGCATGTATCTTCAGTACCCGTTTATATCTCAAATTCAGGCACAAAACACCCGAAAATTCGATATTTTGGGGTTCCAGAAGCGATCTGTACATGCCTACTCAGTGCTAGAATAGTTTCAAAATATAGGCCTAAAACATGCTAAAAATCGATATTTTAGGTGCCCAAAGTCGATATCACAAATTCAGGCCCAAAACACCCGAAAATTCGATATTTTGGGGTCCCAGAAGCGATCTGTACATGCCTACTCAGATAAAGGCCCAAAACATGATGAAATTCGATATTTTACGTGACCAAAGTCAATATGTGTATGCATCTTCTGCACCCGTTTATATCCCAAATTCAACCTCAAAGCACCTGAAAATTCGATATTTATGGGTCCCAGAAGCGATCTCTACATGCCTACTCCGTTTTAGAGTATTTTCAAAATACAGGCCCAAAACATACTGAAAATCGATCTTTTAGGCGACAAAGAGTCGATATGTGCACGCATCTTCTGTACCCGTTTATATCTCAAATTCAGGCTTAAAACACCAGAAAATTCGATATTTTGGGGTCACAGAAGCGATCTGTTCATGCCTACTCCGTGTTAGAGTATTTTCATAATACAGGCCCAAAACATGCTGAAGATTGATATTTTAGGTGCCGAAAACCAATATGTGTATGCATCTTCTGCACCCGTTTATATCCCAAATTCAACCTCAAAACACACGAAAATTTGATATTTTTGGGTCCCAGAAGCGATCTGTACATGCCACCTCAATGCTAGAATGTTTTTAAAATATAGGCTCGAAACATGCTAAAAATCGATATTTTAGGTGCCCAAAAGTCGATATGTGCATGTATCTTCAGTACCCGTTTATATCTCAAATTCAGGCTCAAAACACCCGAAAACTCGATATTTTGGGGTCCCAGAAGCGATCTGTACATGCCTACTCAGTGCTAGAATATTTTCAAAATATAGGCCCAAAACATGCTAAAAATCGACATTTTAGGTGCTAAAAGTCGATATCTCAAATTCAGGCCCAAAACACCCGAAAATTCGATATTTATGGGTCCCAGAAGCGATCTGTACATCCCTACTCCGTGTAAGAGTATTTTCAAAATACAGGCCCAAAACATACTGAAAATCGATCTTTTAGGTGCCCAAAAGTCGATATGTGCATGCATCTTCTGTACCCATTTATATCTCAAATTCAGGCTCAAAACACCCGAAAATTCGATATTTTGGGGTCCTAGAAGCGATCTGTTCATGCCTACTCCGTGTTAGAGTATTTTTATAATACAGGCCTAAAACATGCTGAAAATCGATATTTTAGGTTGCCAAAGTCAATATGTGTATGCATCTTCTGCACCCGTTTATATCCCAAAATCAACCTCAAAACACCCGAAAATTCGATATTTTTGGGTCCTAGAAGCGATTTGTACATGCCTACTCAGTGCTAGTATGTTTTCAAAATATAGGCTCAAAACATGCTAAAAATCGATATTTTAATTGTTTAAAGTCGATATGTGCATGCATCTTCTCTACCCGTTTATATCTCAAATTCATGCCCAAAACACCCGAAAATTCGATATTTTGGGGTCCCATAAGCGATCTGTACATGCCTACACCGTGTTAGAGTATTTTCAAAATACAGGCCCAAAACATACTGAAAATCGATCTTTTAGGTGCCCAAAAGTCGATAAGTGCATGCATCTTCTGTACCCGTTTATATCTCAAATTCAGGCTCCAAACACCCGAAAATTCGATATTTTGGGGTCCCAGAAGCGATCTGTACATGCCTACTCAGTGCTAGAATATTTTCAAAATATAGGCCCAAAACATGCTAAAAATCGATATTTTAGATGCTAAAAGTCGATATTTCAAATTCAGGCCCAAAACACCCTAAAATTCGATATTTATGGGTCCCAGAAGCGATCTGTACATGCCTACTCCGTGTTATAGTATTTTCAAATTACAGGCCCAAAACTTACTGAAAATCGATCATTTAGGTGCCCAAAAGTCGATATGTGCATGCATATTCTGTACCCGTTCATATCTCAAATTCAGGCTCAAAACACCCGAAAATTCGATATTTTGGGGTCCCAGAAGCGAACTGTACATGCCTACTCAGTGCTAGAATATTTTCAAAATATACGCACAAAACATGCTAAAAATCGATATTTTAGGTGCCCAGAATCGATATCTCAAATTCAGGCCCAAAACACCCGAAATTTCAATATTTTTGGGTCCCAGAAGGATCTGTGCATGCCTACTCAGTGTTAGAGTATTTTCAAAATACAGGCCCGAAACATACTTAAAATCGATCTTTTAGGTGCCCAAAAGTCGACATGTGCATGCATCTTCTGTACCCGTTTATATCTCAAGTTCAGGCTCCAAACACCCGAAAATTCGATATTTTGGGGTCCCAGAAGCGATCTGTACATGCCTACTCACTGCTAGAATATTTTCAAAATATAGGCCCAAAACATGCTAACAATCGATATTTTAGGTGCCAAAAGTCGATATCTCAAATTCAGGCCCAAAACACCCGAAAATTCGATATTTATGGGTCACAGAAGCGATCTGTTCATGCCTACTCCGTGTTAGACAATTTTCATAATACAGGCCCAAAACATGCTGAAAATCGATATTTTAGGTGCCCAAAGTCAATATGTGTATGCATCTTCTGCACCCGTTTATATCCCAAATTCAACCTCAAAACACCCGAAAATTTGATATTTTTGGGTCCCAGAAGCGATCTGTACATGCCACCTCATTGCTAGAATGTTTTCAAAATATTGTCTCGAAACATGCTAAAAATCGATATTTTAAGTGTCCAAAGTCAATATGTGTATGCATCTTCTGTACCCGTTTATATCTCAAATTGAGGCTCAAAACACCCGAAAACTCATTATTTTTGTGTCCTAGAAGCGATCTGTACATGCCTACTCCTAGTTAGAATGTTTTCAAGATACAGACCCAAAACATGCTCAAAATCGATCTTTTAGGTGTCCAAAAGTCGATATGTGCATGCATCTTCTGTACCCGTTTATTTCTCAAATTCAGGCTCCAAACACCCGAAAATTCGATATTTTGGGGTCCCTGAAGCGATCTGTACATGTCTACTCAGTGATAGAATATTTTCATAATAAAGGGCCAAAACATGCTGAAAATCGATATTTTAAGTGCCTAAAGTCAATATGTGCATGCATCTTCTGTACCCGATTATATCTCAAATTCAGGCTGAAAACACCCGAAAATTCGATATTTTGGGGTCCCAGAAGCGATCTGTACATGCCTACTCAGATACAGGCCTAAAACATGATGAAATTCGATATTTTACGTGCCCAAAGTCAATATGTGTCTGCATCTTCTGCACCCGTTTATATCCCATTTTCAACCATAAAACACCCAAAAATTCGATATTTTTTGGTTCCAGAAGCGATCTGTACATGCTTACTCCGTGTAAGAGTATTTTCAAAAAACAGGCCCAAAACATACTGAAAATTGATATTTTAGGTGCCCAAAGTCAATATGTGTATGCTTCTTCTGCACCCGTTTATATCCCAAAATCAACCTCAAAACACCCGAAAATTCGATATTTTTGGGTCCCAGAAGCGATCTGTACATGCCTACTCAGTGCTAGTATGTTTTCTAAATATAGGCTCAAAACATGCTAAAAATCGATATTTTAATTGTCCAAAGTCGATATGTGCTTGCATCTTCTGTACCCGTTTATATCTCAAATTCAGGCTCAAAACACCCGAAAACTCAGTATTTTTGAGTCCTAGAAGCGATCTGTACATGCCTACTCCTAGTTAGAATGTTTTCAAGATACAGACCCAAAACATGCTCAAAATTGATATTTTAGGTGCCCAAAGTCGATATGTGCATGTATCTTCAGTACCCGTTTATATCTCAAATTCAGGCACAAAACACCCGAAAATTCGATATTTTGGGGTTCCAGAAGCGATCTGTACATGCCTACTCAGTGCTAGAATAGTTTCAAAATATAGGCCTAAAACATGCTAAAAATCGATATTTTAGGTGCCCAAAGTCGATATCACAAATTCAGGCCCAAAACACCCGAAAATTCGATATTTTGGGGTCCCAGAAGCGATCTGTACATGCCTACTCAGATAAAGGCCCAAAACATGATGAAATTCGATATTTTACGTGACCAAAGTCAATATGTGTATGCATCTTCTGCACCCGTTTATATCCCAAATTCAACCTCAAAGCACCTGAAAATTCGATATTTATGGGTCCCAGAAGCGATCTGTACATGCCTACTCCGTTTTAGAGTATTTTCAAAATACAGGCCCAAAACATACTGAAAATCGATCTTTTAGGTGACAAAGAGTCGATATGTGCATGCATCTTCTGTACCCGTTTATATCTCAAATTCAGGCTTAAAACACCAGAAAATTCGATATTTTGGGGTCACAGAAGCGATCTGTTCATGCCTACTCCGTGTTAGAGTATTTTCATAATACAGGCCCAAAACATGCTGAAGATTGATATTTTAGGTGCCGAAAACCAATATGTGTATGCATCTTCTGCACCCGTTTATATCCCAAATTCAACCTCAAAACACACGAAAATTTGATATTTTTGGGTCCCAGAAGCGATCTGTACATGCCACCTCAATGCTAGAATGTTTTTAAAATATAGGCTCGAAACATGCTAAAAATCGATATTTTAGGTGCCCAAAAGTCGATATGTGCATGTATCTTCAGTACCCGTTTATATCTCAAATTCAGGCTCAAAACACCCGAAAACTCGATATTTTGGGGTCCCAGAAGCGATCTGTACATGCCTACTCAGTGATAGAATATTTTCAAAATATAGGCCCAAAACATGCTAAAAATCGACATTTTAGGTGCTAAAAGTCGATATCTCAAATTCAGGCCCAAAACACCCGAAAATTCGATATTTATGGGTCCCAGAAGCGATCTGTACATCCCTACTCCGTGTAAGAGTATTTTCAAAATACAGGCCCAAAACATACTGAAAATCGATCTTTTAGGTGCCTAAAAGTCGATATGTGCATGCATCTTCTGCACCCGTTTATATCCCAAAATCAACCTCAAAACACCCGAAAATTCGATATTTTTGGGTCCTAGAAGCGATTTGTACATGCCTACTCAGTGCTAGTATGTTTTCAAAATATAGGCTCAAAACATGCTAAAAATCGATATTTTAATTGTTTAAAGTCGATATGTGCATGCATCTTCTCTACCCGTTTATATCTCAAATTCATGCCCAAAACACCCGAAAATTCGATATTTTGGGGTCCCATAAGCGATCTGTACATGCCTACACCGTGTTAGAGTATTTTCAAAATACAGGCCCAAAACATACTGAAAATCGATCTTTTAGGTGCCCAAAAGTCGATAAGTGCATGCATCTTCTGTACCCGTTTATATCTCAAATTCAGGCTCCAAACACCCGAAAATTCGATATTTTGGGGTCCCAGAAGCGATCTGTACATGCCTACTCAGTGCTAGAATATTTTCAAAATATAGGCCCAAAACATGCTAAAAATCGATATTTTAGATGCTAAAAGTCGATATTTCAAATTCAGGCCCAAAACACCCTAAAATTCGATATTTATGGGTCCCAGAAGCGATCTGTACATGCCTACTCCGTGTTATAGTATTTTCAAATTACAGGCCCAAAACTTACTGAAAATCGATCATTTAGGTGCCCAAAAGTCGATATGTGCATGCATATTCTGTACCCGTTCATATCTCAAATTCAGGCTCAAAACACCCGAAAATTCGATATTTTGGGGTCCCAGAAGCGAACTGTACATGCCTACTCAGTGCTAGAATATTTTCAAAATATACGCACAAAACATGCTAAAAATCGATATTTTAGGTGCCCAGAATCGATATCTCAAATTCAGGCCCAAAACACCCGAAATTTCAATATTTTTGGGTCCCAGAAGGATCTGTGCATGCCTACTCAGTGTTAGAGTATTTTCAAAATACAGGCCCGAAACATACTTAAAATCGATCTTTTAGGTGCCCAAAAGTCGACATGTGCATGCATCTTCTGTACCCGTTTATATCTCAAGTTCAGGCTCCAAACACCCGAAAATTCGATATTTTGGGGTCCCAGAAGCGATCTGTACATGTCTACTTAGTGCTACAATATTTTCAAAATATAGGCCCAAAACATGCTGAAAATCGATATTTTAGGTGCCCAAAGTCGATATCTCAAATTCAGGCCCAAAAAAACCGAAAATTCGATATTTTTGGGTCTCAGAAGCGATCTGTTCATGCCTACTCAGTGCTAGAATATTTTCAAAATACAGGCCCAAAACATGCTCAAAATCGATATTTTAGGTGCCCAAAGTCAATATGTGCATGCATCTTCAGTTCCCGTATATATCTCAAATTCAGGCTGAAAACACCCGAAAATTCGATATTTTGGGGTCCCATAAGCGATCTGTACATGCCTACTCAGTGTTAGAGTATTTTCAAAATACAAGCCCAATACATACTGAAAATCGATCTTTTAGGAGCCCAAAAGTCGATATGTGCATGCATCTTCTGTACCCGTTTAAATCTCAAATTCAGGCTTAAAACACCTGAAAATTCGATATTTTGGGGTCACAGAAGCGATCTGTTCATGCCTACTCCGTGTTAGAGTATTTTCATAATACAGGCCCAAAACATGCTGAAAATCGATATTTTAGGTGCCCAAAGTCAATATGTGTATGCATCTTCTGCACCCGTTTATATCCCAAATTCAACCTCAAAACACCCGAAAATTTGATATTTTTGGGTCCCAGAAGCGATCTGTACATGCCACCTCATTGCTAGAATGTTTTCAAAATATAGGCTCGAAACATGCTAAAAATCGATATTTTCAGTGTCCAAAGTCGATATGTGCATGCATCTTCTGTACCCGTTTATATCTCAAATTGAGGCTCAAAACACCCGAAAACTCATTATTTTTGGGTCCTAGAAGCGATCTGTACATGCCTACTCCTAGTTAGAATGTTTTCAAGATACAGACCCAAAACATGCTCAAAATCGATATTTTAAGAGCCCAAAAGTCGATATGTGCATGTATCTTCAGTACCCGTTTATATCTCAAATTCAGGCTCATAACACCCGAAAATTCGATATTTTGGGGTCCCAGAAGCGATCTGTACATGCCTACTCCGTGTTAGAGTATTTTCAACATACAAGCCCAAAAAAAACTGAAAATAGATCTTTTAGGTGTCCAAAAGTCGATATGTGCATGCATCTTCTGTACCCGTTTATATCTCAGATTCAGGCTCCAAACACCCGAAAATTCGATATTTTGGGGTCCCAGAAGCGATCTGTACATGTCTACTCAGTGATAGAATATTTTCATAATAAAGGGCCAAAACATGCTGAAAATCGATATTTTAGGTGCCCAAAGTCAATATGTGCATGCATCTTCTGTACCCGATTATATCTCAAATTCAGGCTGAAAACACCCGAAAATTCGATATTTTGGGGTCCCAGAAGCGATCTGTACATGCCTACTCAGCTTAGAATATTTTCAAAATGTAGGCCAAAAACATGCTAAAAATCGATATTTTAGGTGCTAAAAGTCGATATCTCAAATTCAGGCCCAAAACACCCGAAAATTCGATATTGATGGGTCCCAGAAGCGATCTGTACATGCCTACTCCGTGTTATAGTATTTTCAAAATACAGGCCCAAAACATACTGAAAATCGATCTTTTAGGTGCCCAAAAGTCGATATGTGCATGCATCTTCTATACCCGTTTATATCACAAATTCAGGCTCCAAACACCCGAAAATTCGATATTTTGGGGTCCCAGAAGCGATCTGTACATGTCTACTCAGTGATAGAATATTTTCAAATAAAGGCCCAAAACATGCTGAAAATCGATATTTTAGGTGCCCAAAGTCAATATGTGCAAGCATGTTCAGTACCCGTTTATATCTCAGATTCAGGCTAAAAACACCCTAAAATTCGATATTTATGGGTCCCAGAAGCGATCTCTACATGCCTACTCCGTGTTATAGAATTTTCAAATTACAGGCCCAAAACTTACTGAAAATCGATCATTTAGGTGCCCAAAAGTCGATATGTGCATGCATATTCTGTACCAGTTCATATCTCAAATTCAGGCTCAAAACACCCGAAAATTCGATATTTTGGGGTCCCAGAAGCGAACTGTACATGCCTACTCAGTGCTAGAATATTTTCAAAATATACGCACAAAACATGCTAAAAATCGATATTTTAGGTGCCCAGAATCGATATCTCAAATTCAGGCCCAAAACACCCGAAATTTCAATATTTTTGGGTCCCAGAAGGATCTGTACATGCCTACTCAGTGTTAGAGTATTTTCAAAATACAGGCCCGAAACATACTTAAAATCGATCTTTTAGGTGCCCAAAAGTCGACATGTGCATGCATCTTCTGTACCCGTTTATATCTCAAGTTCAGGCTCCAAACATCCGAAAATTCGATATTTTGGGGTCCCAGAAGCGATCTGTACATGCCTACTCACTGCTAGAATATTTTCAAAATATAGGCCCAAAACATGCTAACAATCGATATTTTAGGTGCCAAAAGTCGATATCTCAAATTCAGGCCCAAAACACCCGAAAATTCGATATTTTTGGGTCCCAGAAGCGATCTGTTCATGCCTACTCAGTGCTAGAATATTTTCAAAGTACAGGCCCAAAACATGCTGAAAATCGATATTTTAGGTGCCCAAAGTCAATATGTGCATGCATCTTCAGTACCCGTTTATATCTCAAATTTAGGCTCAAAACACCCGAAAATTCGATATTTTGGGGTCCCAGAAGCTATCTGTACATGTCTACTTAGTGCTACAATATTTTCAAAATATAGGCCCAAAACATGCTGAAAATCGATATTTTAGGTGCCCAAAGTCGATATCTCAAATTCAGGCCCAAAAAAACCGAAAATTCGATATTTTTGGGTCTCAGAAGCGATCTGTTCATGCCTACTCAGTGCTAGAATATTTTCAAAATACAGGCCCAAAACATGCTCAAAATCGATATTTTAGGTGCCCAAAGTCAATATGTGCATGCATCTTCAGTTCCCGTATATATCTCAAATTCAGGCTGAAAACACCCGAAAATTCGGTACTTTGGGGTCCCATAAGCGATCTGTACATGCCTACTCAGTGTTAGAGTATTTTCAAAATACAGGCCCAAAACATACTGAAAATCGATCTTTTAGGTGCCGAAAAGTCGATATGTGCATGCATCTTCTGTACCCGTTTATATCTCAAATTGAGGCTCAAAACACCCGAAAACTCATTATTTTTGGGTCCTAGAAGCGATCTGTACATGCCTACTCCTAGTTAGAATGTTTTCAAGATACAGACCCAAAACATGCTCAAATTCGATATTTTAGGTGCCCAAAAGTCGATATGTGCATGTATCTTCAGTACCCGTTTATATCTCAAATTTAGGCTCAAAACACCCGAAAATTCGATATTTTGGGGTCCCAGAAGCGATCTGTACATGCCTACTCCGTGTCAGAGTATTTTCATAATACAGGCCTAAAACATGCTGAAAATCGATATTTTAGGTGCCCAAAGTCGATATCTCAAATTCAGGCCCAAAAAACCCGAAAATTCGATATTTTTGGGTCTCAGAAGCGATCTGTTCGTGCCTACTCAGTGCTAGAATATTTTCAAAATACAGGCCCAAAACATGCTCAAAATCGATATTTTAGGTGCCCAAAGTCAATATGTGCATGCATCTTCAGTTCCCGTATATATCTCAAATTCAGGCTGAAAACACCCGAAAATTCGATATTTTGGGGTCCCAGAAGCGATCTGTACATGCCTACTCTGTGTTAGAATATTTTCAAAATATAGGCCCAAAACATGCTAAAAATCGATATTTTAGGTGCCCAAAGTCGATATCTAAAATTCAATCCCAAAACACCCGAAAATTCGATATTTTGGGGTCCCATAAGCGATCTGTACATGCCTACTCCGTGTTAGAGTATTTTCAAAATACAGGCCCAAAACATACTGAAAATCGATCTTTTAGGTGCCCAAAAGTCGATATGTGCATGCATCTTCTGTACCCGTTTATATCTCAAATTCAGTCTCCAAACACCCGAAAATTCGATATTTTGGGGTCCCAGAAGCGATCTGTACATGTCTACTCAGTGTTAGAATATTTTCAAAATAAAGGCCCAATACATGTTGAAAATCGATATTTTATGTGCCCAAAGTCAATATGTGCATGCATCTTCTGTACCCGTTTATATCTCAAATTCAGGCTGAAAACACCCGAAAATTCGATATTTTGGGGTCCCAAAAGCGATCTGTACATGCCTACTCAGTGCTAGAATATTTTCAAAATATAGGCCCAAAACATGCTAAAATTCGATATTTTAGGTGCTAAAAGTCGATATCTCAAATTCAGGCCCAAAACACCCGAAAATTCTATATTTATGGGTCCAAGAAGCGATCTGTACATGCCTCCTCCGTGTTAGAGTATTTTCAAAATACAGGCCCAAAACATACTGAAAATCGATCTTTTAGGTGCCCAAAAGTCGATATGTGCATGCATCTTCTGTACCCGTTTATATCTCAAATTCAGTCTCAAAACACCTGAATATTCGATATTTTGGGGTCACAAAAGCGATCTGTTCATGCCTACTCCGTGTTGAGTATTTTACTAATACAGGCCCAAAACATGCTGAAAATCGATATTTTAGGTGCCCAAAGTCAATATGTGTATGCATCTTCTGCACCCGTTTATATCCCAAATTCAACCTCAAAACACCCGAAAATTTGATATTTTTGGGTCCCAGAAGCGATCTGTACAGTGCTAGAATGTTTTCAAAATATGCTGTAGGCTCAAAACATGCTAAAAATCGATATTTTAAGTGTCCAAAGTCGATATGCACATGCATATTCTGTACCCGTTTATATCTCAAATTCATGCACAAAACACCCGAAAATTCGATGTTTTTGGGTCCTAGAAGCGATCTTTACATGCCTACTCCGTGTTAGAGTATCTTCAAAATACAGGCCCAAAACAAGCTGAAAATCGATATTTTAGGTGCCCAAAGTCAATATGTGCATGCATCTTCTGTACCCGTTTATATCTCAAATTTAGGCTCCAAACACCTGACAATTCGATATTTTGGGGTCCCAGAAGCGATCTGTACATGCCTACTCAGTGCTAGAATGTTTTCATAATAAAGGCCCAAAGCATGCTGAAAATCGATATTTTAGGTGCCCAAAGTCAATATGTGCATGCATCTTCTGTACCCGTTTATATCTCAAATTCAGGCTCAAAACACCCGAAAATTCGATATTTTGGTTTCCCAGAAGCGATCTGTACATGCCTACTCACTGCTAGAATATTTTCAAAATATAGGCCCAAAACATGCTAAAAATCGATCTTTTAGGTGCTAAAAGTTTATATCTCAAATTCAGGCCCAAAATACCCGAAAATTCGATATTTATGGGTCCCAGAAGCGATATGTATATGCCTACTCCGTGTTAGAGTATTTTCAAAATACAGGCCCAAAACTAACTGAAAATCGATCTTTTAGGTGCCCAAAAGTCGATATGTTCATGCATCTTCTTTACCCGTTTATATCTCAAATTCAGGCTCCAAACACCCGAAAATTCGATATTTTGGGGTCCCAGAAGCAATCTGTACATGCCTACTCAGTGCTAGAATATTTTCAAATTATAGGCCCAAAACATGCTAAAAATCGATATTTTAGGTGGCCAAAGTCGATATCTCAAATTCATGCCCAAAACACCCAAAAATTCGATATATATGGGTCCCAGAAGCGATCTGTACATAACTACTCCTAGTTAGAGTATTTTCATAATACAGGCCCAAAACAAGCTGAAAATCGATATTTTAGGTGACCAAAGTCAATATGTGTATGCATCTTCTGCACCCGTTTATATCTCAAATTCAACCTCAAAACACCCGAAAATTCGATATTTTTGGGTCTCAGAAGCGATCTGTACATACCTACTCAGTGCTAGAATGTTTTCAAAATATAGGCTTAAAACATGCTAAAAATCGATATTTTAAGTGTTCAAAGTCGATATGTGCATGCATCATCTGTACCCGTTTATATCTCAAATTCAGGCTCAAAACACCCGAAAATTCGATATTTTGGGGTCCCAGAAGCGATCTGTACTTGCCTACTCCGTGTTAGAGTATTTTCAAAATACAGGCCCAAAACAAGCTGAAAATCGATATTTTAGGTGACCAAAGTCAATATGTGTATGCATCTTCTGCACCCGTTTATATCCCAAATTCAACCTCAAAACACCCGAAAATTCGATATTTTTGGGTCTCAGAAGCGATCTGTACATGCCTACTCAGTGCTAGAATGTTTTCAAAATATAGGCTCAAAACATGCTAAAAATCGATATTTTATGTGTCCAAATTAGATATGTGCATGCATCATCTGTACCCGTTTATATCTCAAATTCAGGCTCAAAACACCCGAATATTCGATATTTTGGGGTCCCAGAAGCGAACTGTACATGCCTACTCCTTGTTAGAGTATTTTCAAAATACAGGCCCAAAACATACTGAAAATCGATCTTTTAGGTGCCCTAAAGTCGAGATGTGCATGCATCTTCTGTACCCGTTTATATCTAAAATTCAGGCTCCAAACACCCGAAAATTTGATATTTTGGGGTCCCAGAAGCGATCTGTACATGCCTACTCAGTTGTAGGCCCAAACCCTGCTGAAAATCGATATTTTAGGTGCCCAAAGTCGATATCTCAAATTCAGGCCCAAAACACCCTAAAATTCGATATTTTGGGGTCCCAGAAGCGATCTGTACATGCCTACTCAGTGCTAGAGTGTTTTCAAAATGCAGGCCCAAAACATGCTGAAAATCGATATTTTAAGTGTCCAAAGTCGATATGTGCATACATCTTCTGTACCCGTTTATATCTCAAATTCAGGCTCAAAACACCCGAAAATTCGATATTTTGGTGTCCCAGAAGCGATCTGTACATGCCTACTCAGTGCTAGAATATTTTCAAAATATAGGCCCAAAACATGCTAAAAATCGATATTTTAGGTGCCCAAAGTCGATATCTCAAATTCAGGCCAAAAACACCCAAAAATTCGATATTTTGGGGTCCCAGAAGCGAACTGTACTTGCCTACTCCGTGTTAAAGTATTTTCAAAATACAGCCTCAAAACATAATGAAAATCGATCTGTTAGGTGCCCATAAGTCGATATGTAAATGCATCTTCTGTACCCGTTTATATCCCAAATTTAACGTCAAAACACCCGAAAATTCGATATTTTTGGGTCCCAGAAGCGATCTGTACATGCCTACTCAGAGCTAGAATTTTTTCAAAATATAGGCTCAAAACATGCTAAAAATCGATATTTTAAGTGTCCAAAGTCGATATGTGCATGCATCATCTGTACCCGTTTATATCTCAAATTCAGGCTCAAAACACCCGAAAATTCGATATTTTGGGGTCCCTGAAGTGATCTGTACATGCCTACTTAGTGCTAGAATATTTTCAAAATATAGGCCCAAAACATGCTAAAAATCGATATTTTAGGTGCCCAAAGTCGATATCTCAAATTCAGGCCCAAAACACCCTAAAATTCGATATTTTGGGGTCCTAGAAACGAACTGTACATGCCTACTCCGTGTTAGAGTATTTTCAAAATACAGGCCCAAAACATACTGAAAATCGATCTTTTAGGTGCCCAAAAGTCGATATGTGCATGCATCTTCTGTACCCGTTTATATCTCAAATTCAGGCTCCAAACACCCGAAAATTCGATATTTTGGGGTCCCAGAAGCGATCTGTACATCCCTACTCCTAGTTAGAATGTTTTCAAGATACAGACCCAAAACATGCTCAAAATCGATATTTTAGGTGCCCAAAAGTCGATATGTGCATGCATCTTCTGTACTCGTTATATATTTAAAATTCAGGCTCAAAACAACTGAAAATTCGATATTTTGGGGTCCCAGAAGCGATCTGTACATGCCTACTCAGTGCTAGAATGTTTTCAAAATATAGGCTCAAAACATGTCAAAAATCGATATTTTAAGTTTCCAAATTAAATATGTGCATGCATCATCTGTACCCGTTTATATCTCAAATTCAGGCTCAAAACACCCGAAAATTCGATATTTTGGGGTCCCAGAAGTGATCTGTACATGCCTACTTAGTGCTAGAATATTTTCAAAATATAGGCCCAAAACATGCTAAAAATTGATATTTTAGGTCCCCTAAGTCGATAACTCAAATTCAGGCCTAAAACACCCGCAAATTCGATATTTTGGGGTCCCAGAAGCGAACTGTACATGCCTACTCCGTGTTAGAGTATTTTCAAAATACTGGCCCAAAACATACTTAAAATCGATCTTTTAGGTGCCCAAAAGTCGTTATGTGCATGCATCTTCTGTACCCGTTTATATCTCAAATTCAGGCTCCAAACACCCGAAAATTCGATATTTATGGGTCCCAGAAGCGATCTGTACATAACAACTCCTAGTTAGAGTATTTTCATAATACAGGCCCAAAACAAGCTGAAAATCGATATTTTAGGTGACCAAAGTCAATATGTGTATGCATCTTCTGCAACCGTTTATATCCCAAATTCAGGCTCAAAACACCCGAAAATTCGATATTTTGGGGTCCCAGAAGCGAACTGTACATGCCTACTCCTTGTTAGAGTATTTTCAAAATACAGGCCCAAAACATACTGAAAATCGATCTTTTAGGTGCCCTAAAGTCGAGATGTGCATGCATCTTCTGTACCCGTTTATATCTAAAATTCAGGCTCCAAACACCCGAAAATTTGATATTTTGGGGTCCCAGAAGCGATCTGTACATGCCTACTCAGTTGTAGGCCCAAACCCTGCTGAAAATCGATATTTTAGGTGCCCAAAGTCGATATCTCAAATTCAGGCCCAAAACACCCTAAAATTCGATATTTTGGGGTCCCAGAAGCGATCTGTACATGCCTACTCAGTGCTAGAGTGTTTTCAAAATGCAGGCCCAAAACATGCTGAAAATCGATATTTTAAGTGTCCAAAGTCGATATGTGCATACATCTTCTGTACCCGTTTATATCTCAAATTCAGGCTCAAAACACCCGAAAATTCGATATTTTGGTGTCCCAGAAGCGATCTGTACATGCCTACTCAGTGCTAGAATATTTTCAAAATATAGGCCCAAAACATGCTAAAAATCGATCTTTTAGGTGCTAAAAGTTTATATCTCAAATTCAGGCCCAAAATACCCGAAAATTCGATATTTATGGGTCCCAGAAGCGATATGTATATGCCTACTCCGTGTTAGAGTATTTTCAAAATACAGGCCCAAAACTAACTGAAAATCGATCTTTTAGGTGCCCAAAAGTCGATATGTTCATGCATCTTCTTTACCCGTTTATATCTCAAATTCAGGCTCCAAACACCCGAAAATTCGATATTTTGGGGTCCCAGAAGCAATCTGTACATGCCTACTCAGTGCTAGAATATTTTCAAATTATAGGCCCAAAACATGCTAAAAATCGATATTTTAGGTGGCCAAAGTCGATATCTCAAATTCATGCCCAAAACACCCAAAAATTCGATATATATGGGTCCCAGAAGCGATCTGTACATAACTACTCCTAGTTAGAGTATTTTCATAATACAGGCCCAAAACAAGCTGAAAATCGATATTTTAGGTGACCAAAGTCAATATGTGTATGCATCTTCTGCACCCGTTTATATCTCAAATTCAACCTCAAAACACCCGAAAATTCGATATTTTTGGGTCTCAGAAGCGATCTGTACATACCTACTCAGTGCTAGAATGTTTTCAAAATATAGGCTTAAAACATGCTAAAAATCGATATTTTAAGTGTTCAAAGTCGATATGTGCATGCATCATCTGTACCCGTTTATATCTCAAATTCAGGCTCAAAACACCCGAAAATTCGATATTTTGGGGTCCCAGAAGCGATCTGTACTTGCCTACTCCGTGTTAGAGTATTTTCAAAATACAGGCCCAAAACAAGCTGAAAATCGATATTTTAGGTGACCAAAGTCAATATGTGTATGCATCTTCTGCACCCGTTTATATCCCAAATTCAACCTCAAAACACCCGAAAATTCGATATTTTTGGGTCTCAGAAGCGATCTGTACATGCCTACTCAGTGCTAGAATGTTTTCAAAATATAGGCTCAAAACATGCTAAAAATCGATATTTTATGTGTCCAAATTAGATATGTGCATGCATCATCTGTACCCGTTTATATCTCAAATTCAGGCTCAAAACACCCGAATATTCGATATTTTGGGGTCCCAGAAGCGAACTGTACATGCCTACTCCTTGTTAGAGTATTTTCAAAATACAGGCCCAAAACATACTGAAAATCGATCTTTTAGGTGCCCTAAAGTCGAGATGTGCATGCATCTTCTGTACCCGTTTATATCTAAAATTCAGGCTCCAAACACCCGAAAATTTGATATTTTGGGGTCCCAGAAGCGATCTGTACATGCCTACTCAGTTGTAGGCCCAAACCCTGCTGAAAATCGATATTTTAGGTGCCCAAAGTCGATATCTCAAATTCAGGCCCAAAACACCCTAAAATTCGATATTTTGGGGTCCCAGAAGCGATCTGTACATGCCTACTCAGTGCTAGAGTGTTTTCAAAATGCAGGCCCAAAACATGCTGAAAATCGATATTTTAAGTGTCCAAAGTCGATATGTGCATACATCTTCTGTACCCGTTTATATCTCAAATTCAGGCTCAAAACACCCGAAAATTCGATATTTTGGTGTCCCAGAAGCGATCTGTACATGCCTACTCAGTGCTAGAATATTTTCAAAATATAGGCCCAAAACATGCTAAAAATCGATATTTTAGGTGCCCAAAGTCGATATCTCAAATTCAGGCCAAAAACACCCAAAAATTCGATATTTTGGGGTCCCAGAAGCGAACTGTACTTGCCTACTCCGTGTTAAAGTATTTTCAAAATACAGCCTCAAAACATAATGAAAATCGATCTGTTAGGTGCCCATAAGTCGATATGTAAATGCATCTTCTGTACCCGTTTATATCCCAAATTTAACGTCAAAACACCCGAAAATTCGATATTTTTGGGTCCCAGAAGCGATCTGTACATGCCTACTCAGAGCTAGAATTTTTTCAAAATATAGGCTCAAAACATGCTAAAAATCGATATTTTAAGTGTCCAAAGTCGATATGTGCATGCATCATCTGTACCCGTTTATATCTCAAATTCAGGCTCAAAACACCCGAAAATTCGATATTTTGGGGTCCCAGAAGTGATCTGTACATGCCTACTTAGTGCTAGAATATTTTCAAAATATAGGCCCAAAACATGCTAAAAATCGATATTTTAGGTGCCCAAAGTCGATATCTCAAATTCAGGCCCAAAACACCCTAAAATTCGATATTTTGGGGTCCTAGAAACGAACTGTACATGCCTACTCCGTGTTAGAGTATTTTCAAAATACAGGCCCAAAACATACTGAAAATCGATCTTTTAGGTGCCCAAAAGTCGATATGTGCATGCATCTTCTGTACCCGTTTATATCTCAAATTCAGGCTCCAAACACCCGAAAATTCGATATTTTGGGGTCCCAGAAGCGATCTGTACATCCCTACTCCTAGTTAGAATGTTTTCAAGATACAGACCCAAAACATGCTCAAAATCGATATTTTAGGTGCCCAAAAGTCGATATGTGCATGCATCTTCTGTACTCGTTATATATTTAAAATTCAGGCTCAAAACAACTGAAAATTCGATATTTTGGGGTCCCAGAAGCGATCTGTACATGCCTACTCAGTGCTAGAATGTTTTCAAAATATAGGCTCAAAACATGTCAAAAATCGATATTTTAAGTTTCCAAATTAAATATGTGCATGCATCATCTGTACCCGTTTATATCTCAAATTCAGGCTCAAAACACCCGAAAATTCGATATTTTGGGGTCCCAGAAGTGATCTGTACATGCCTACTTAGTGCTAGAATATTTTCAAAATATAGGCCCAAAACATGCTAAAAATTGATATTTTAGGTCCCCTAAGTCGATAACTCAAATTCAGGCCTAAAACACCCGCAAATTCGATATTTTGGGGTCCCAGAAGCGAACTGTACATGCCTACTCCGTGTTAGAGTATTTTCAAAATACTGGCCCAAAACATACTTAAAATCGATCTTTTAGGTGCCCAAAAGTCGTTATGTGCATGCATCATCTGTACCCGTTTATATCTCAAATTCAGGCTCAAAACACCCGAATATTCGATATTTTGGGGTCCTAGAAGCGAACTGTACATGCCTACTCCTTGTTAGAGTATTTTCAAAATACAGGCCCAAAACATACTGAAAATCGATCTTTTAGGTGCCCTAAAGTCGAGATGTGCATGCATCTTCTGTACCCGTTTATATCTAAAATTCAGGCTCCAAACACCCGAAAATTTGATATTTTGGGGTCCCAGAAGCGATCTGTACATGCCTACTCAGTTGTAGGCCCAAACCCTGCTGAAAATCGATATTTTAGGTGCCCAAAGTCGATATCTCAAATTCAGGCCCAAAACACCCTAAAATTCGATATTTTGGGGTCCCAGAAGCGATCTGTACATGCCTACTCAGTGCTAGAGTGTTTTCAAAATGCAGGCCCAAAACATGCTGAAAATCGATATTTTAAGTGTCCAAAGTCGATATGTGCATACATCTTCTGTACCCGTTTATATCTCAAATTCAGGCTCAAAACACCCGAAAATTCGATATTTTGGTGTCCCAGAAGCGATCTGTACATGCCTACTCAGTGCTAGAATATTTTCAAAATATAGGCCCAAAACATGCTAAAAATCGATATTTTAGGTGCCCAAAGTCGATATCTCAAATTCAGGCCAAAAACACCCAAAAATTCGATATTTTGGGGTCCCAGAAGCGAACTGTACTTGCCTACTCCGTGTTAAAGTATTTTCAAAATACAGCCTCAAAACATAATGAAAATCGATCTGTTAGGTGCCCATAAGTCGATATGTAAATGCATCTTCTGTACCCGTTTATATCCCAAATTTAACGTCAAAACACCCGAAAATTCGATATTTTTGGGTCCCAGAAGCGATCTGTACATGCCTACTCAGAGCTAGAATTTTTTCAAAATATAGGCTCAAAACATGCTAAAAATCGATATTTTAAGTGTCCAAAGTCGATATGTGCATGCATCATCTGTACCCGTTTATATCTCAAATTCAGGCTCAAAACACCCGAAAATTCGATATTTTGGGGTCCCAGAAGTGATCTGTACATGCCTACTTAGTGCTAGAATATTTTCAAAATATAGGCCCAAAACATGCTAAAAATCGATATTTTAGGTGCCCAAAGTCGATATCTCAAATTCAGGCCCAAAACACCCTAAAATTCGATATTTTGGGGTCCTAGAAACGAACTGTACATGCCTACTCCGTGTTAGAGTATTTTCAAAATACAGGCCCAAAACATACTGAAAATCGATCTTTTAGGTGCCCAAAAGTCGATATGTGCATGCATCTTCTGTACCCGTTTATATCTCAAATTCAGGCTCCAAACACCCGAAAATTCGATATTTTGGGGTCCCAGAAGCGATCTGTACATCCCTACTCCTAGTTAGAATGTTTTCAAGATACAGACCCAAAACATGCTCAAAATCGATATTTTAGGTGCCCAAAAGTCGATATGTGCATGCATCTTCTGTACTCGTTATATATTTAAAATTCAGGCTCAAAACAACTGAAAATTCGATATTTTGGGGTCCCAGAAGCGATCTGTACATGCCTACTCAGTGCTAGAATGTTTTCAAAATATAGGCTCAAAACATGTCAAAAATCGATATTTTAAGTTTCCAAATTAAATATGTGCATGCATCATCTGTACCCGTTTATATCTCAAATTCAGGCTCAAAACACCCGAAAATTCGATATTTTGGGGTCCCAGAAGTGATCTGTACATGCCTACTTAGTGCTAGAATATTTTCAAAATATAGGCCCAAAACATGCTAAAAATTGATATTTTAGGTCCCCTAAGTCGATAACTCAAATTCAGGCCTAAAACACCCGCAAATTCGATATTTTGGGGTCCCAGAAGCGAACTGTACATGCCTACTCCGTGTTAGAGTATTTTCAAAATACTGGCCCAAAACATACTTAAAATCGATCTTTTAGGTGCCCAAAAGTCGTTATGTGCATGCATCTTCTGTACCCGTTTATATCTCAAATTCAGGCTCCAAACACCCGAAAATTCGATATTTATGGGTCCCAGAAGCGATCTGTACATAACAACTCCTAGTTAGAGTATTTTCATAATACAGGCCCAAAACAAGCTGAAAATCGATATTTTAGGTGACCAAAGTCAATATGTGTATGCATCTTCTGCAACCGTTTATATCCCAAATTCAGGCTCAAAACACCCGAAAATTCGATATTTTTGGGTCTCAGAAGCAATCTGTACATGCCTACTCAGTGCTAGAATGTTTTCAAAATATAGGCTCAAAACATGCTAAAAATCGATATTTTAAGTGTCCAAAGTCGATATTTGCATGCATCATCTGTACCCGTTTATATCTCAAATTCAGGCTCAAAACACCCGAAAATTCGATATTTTGGGGTCCCAGAAGCGATCTGTACATGCCTACTCAGTGCTAGAATGTTTTCAAAATATAGGCTCAAAACATGCTAAAAATCGATATTTTAAGTGTCCAAAGTCGATATGTGCATGCATCATCTGTACCCGTTTATATCTCAAATTCAGGCTCAAAACACCCGAAAATTCGATATTTTGGGGTCCCAGAAGCGATCTGTACTTGCCTACTCCGTGTTAGAGTATTTTCAAAGTACAGGCCCAAAACAAGCTGAAAATCGATATTTTAGGTGACCAAAGTCAATATGAGTATGCATCTTCTGCACCCGTTTATATCCCAAATTCAACCTCAAAACACCCGAAAATTTGATATTTTTGGGTCCCAGAAGCGATCTGTACTTGCCTACTCCGTGTTAGAGTATTTTCAAAATATAGGCTCAAAACTTGCTAAAAATCGATATTTTAAGTGTCCAAAGTCGATATGTGCATTCATCATCTGTACCTGTTATATCTCAAATTCAGGCTCAAAACACCCGAAAATTCGATATTTTGGGGTCCCAGAAGTGACCTGTACTTGCCTACTTATTGCTAGAATATTTTCAATATACAGGCCCAAAACATGCTAAAAATCGATATTTTAGGTGCCCAAATTCGATATCTCAAATTCAGGCCCAAAACACCCGAAAATTCGATATTTTGGGGTCCCAGAAGCGAACTGTACATGCCTACTCCTTGTTAGAGTATTTTCAAAATACAGGCCCAAAACATACTGAAAATCGATCTTTTAGGTGCCCAAAAGTCGATATGTGCATGCATCTTCTGTACCCGTTTATATCTCAAATTCAGGCTCCAAGCACCCGAAAATTTGATATTTTGGGGTCCGAGAAGCGATCTGTACATGCCTACTCAGTTGCAGGCCAAAAACCTGCTGAAAATCGATATTTTAGGTGCCCAAAGTCGATATCTCAAATTCAGGCCCAAAACACCCTAAAATTCGATATTTTGGGGTCCCAGAAGCGATCTGTACATGCCTACTCAGTGCTAGAGTGTTTTCAAAATACAGGCCCAAAACATGCTGAAAATCGATATTTTAAGTGTCCAAAGTCGATATGTGCATTCATCATCTGTACCCGCTTATATCTCAAATTCAGGCTCAAAACACCCGAAAACTCGGTATTTTTGGGTCCTAGAAGCGATCTGTACATCCCTACTCCTAGTTAGAATGTTTTCAAGATACAGACCCAAAACATGCTCAAAATCGATATTTTAGGTGCCCAAAAGTCGATATGTGCATGCATCTTCTGTATACCCGTTTTTATCTCAAATTCAGGCTCAAATCACCCGAAAATTCGATATTTTGGTGTCCCAGAAGCGATCTGTACATGCCTACTCAATGCTAGAATATTTTCAAAATATAGGCCCAAAACATGCTAAAAATCGATATTTTAGGTGCCCAAAGTCGATATCTCAAATTCAGGCCAAAAACACCCAAAAATTTGATATTTTGGGGTCCCAGAAGCGAACTGTACTTGCCTACTCCGTGTTAAAGTATTTTCAAAATACAGGCTCAAAACATACTGAAAATCGATCTTTTAGGTGCCCATAAGTCGATATGTAAATGCATCTTCTGTACCCGTTTATATCCCAAATTTAACGTCAAAACACCCGAAAATTCGATATTTTTGGGTCCTAGAAGCGATCTGTACATGCCTACTCAGTGCTAGAATTTTTTCAAAATATAGGCTCAAAACATGCTAAAAATCGATATTTTAAGTGTCCAAAGTCGATATCTCAAATTCAGGCCAAAAACACCCAAAAATTCGATATTTTGGGGTCCCAGAAGCGAACTGTACTTGCCTACTCCGTGTTAAAGTATTTTCAAAATACAGGCTCAAAACATACTGAAAATCGATCTTTTAGGTGCCCATAAGTCGATATGTAAATGCATCTTCTGTACCCGTTTATATCCCAAATTTAACGTCAAAACGCCCGAAAATTCGATATTTTTGGGTCCCTGAAGCGATCTGTACATGCCTACTCAGTGCTAGAATTTTTTCAAAATATAGGCTCAAAACATGCTAAAAATCGATATTTTAAGTGTCCAAAGTCGATATGTGCATGCATCATCTGTACCCGTTTATATCTCAAATTCAGGCTCAAAACACCCGAAAATTCGATATTTTGGGGTCCCAGAAGTGATCTGTACATGCCTACTTAGTGCTAGAATATTTTCAAAATATAGGCCCAAAACATGCTAAAAATCGATATTTTAGGTGCCCTAAGTCGATATCTCAAATTCAGGCCCAAAACACCCTAAAATTCGATATTTTGGGGTCCTAGAAGCAAACTGTACATGCCTACTCCGTGTTAGAGTATTTTCAAAATACAGGCCCAAAACATACTGAAAATCGATCTTTTAGGTGCCCAAAAGTCGATATGTGCATGCATCTTCTGCACCCG